>OZ038505.1:9251938-9304438 GCA_964036315.1 Acanthosepion esculentum | reverse complement strand
CAGTTATCCCGAACATTTGCACGTCGGATCAGTTCTTTTAAATCAAATATGTTGTGCAGTTCAATTTATATTACAATGAATCATTCATATAAAAAGTAGATTAGTAAAATTATATTTGATTTAAAAGAACTGATCTGGCGTAAGTATTTATAAAAAAAGTAAAATAATTTATGTAGACTTATTACTTTTGTTTATAAATACATGTGACAAAATAAAATCTTCATTTGCCTTGATGAAGTCCATCAGATGACGAATAACGCTATTATTTAGTTATATGTAATTATTACAAAAATAAACTGTATGGATATTCTGAATGACAAATTGTTGTAGCATACCTATGGGCGATAATGGGTATGTCCCCATTACTATAAATACAGTAGTGAATACTGTATGTTGGTCTTCAGTTGGAGTTTCGTCTCCAGCTGTGCTGGTCAAACTCTCTGCCTCCGGGTAGAGAGGATCCCCAGACGAGGCTATATCGAAGGGCAGAGTCTCGTGTCGGGAAATAGCTACCCGACGCCGTTTTTTACAGTGAATTTTAGATCAGAGCCTATTGGTACGGATAACCGACATTAAATTCGGTCTTGTGCCACATCTGACCGCTTGGGGCAGTTGGTAAATATCATACCGTTGGAGATTCCTGCCCACTTGTCTTCAGAGGCAGAGTCAACTCCGGGGAGGTAGACAGACCCCCACCCACTGTATGCGGGGTCTAAGGGAAATTTTTGCCCGAGTGTAAGGGCTCGGTTTTGCCCCACACAAAAATTAGCGTTGTGTCGCATCTTATAATCTACCACTGGAGATTCACTGTGGAATACACTTGACTCACTTCTAACAGTTGGCTACTTCTACGCGCCACTGTAGAATCTTATATATGTTGTTCTTTTCCTAAGTATTATCTTTTATTACCTTCCTTCGTTTGATTACTATATTCAGTAACATTTCCTACGTTACAACACAAATGCCGACAAAACAATTGTCGCTGTTTGTATGAGTTCAGTAAATATATAAACAAATCTTTTGAATATTTCATTATAAATATATTCAAAGCAAAATAAATATTTATGTGCAAGAAATAAGGGCACGAGAAAATTAATAGCGAGTTTTACTGATATTTTGCATATTAATATTTTTTCGGTAAACAATCATCTGCAGTGACGTCACTTTCATGGTTATAATCTTTTTGTTTTGCAGATTAATTGTTTTTGTTTGGTTTGTTTTTCTTACACGGTTCTAACTTTTCCGCAACGTTTCTTTCGGATGTTACTGAATATCAAGGTAAAGCATTTAAATTATTATACTGAATAAATATTTTTTTTATCATTGACATGTGTAAATCTCCAAGCATAGTTTAGTTTCAGATTTATAACGTTTTTAAATTGGCATCGTATTCTTTATTTGTTTCAGTGTTATATCTAGCTATGTTTTCTGATTTTATAGAGAAACTCCCACAAGGCATGATACATCGACCTTCCATGTTTCATTATGGAAATGTGTTCTCTTATTTGAAAGCCAGAATTTAACACAACAAAATTTCGTTGTTATGACAGCAAACTCTACTGACCAGAAAATGTTCTCTCAGAAAAAGACAGAATTATCTATATCCGCCAAGTATAAGATAGACTTACCTTCTCATAGTATAAGATAGGATTATCAATATTCCAACAGAATTAGATAGAATTATCTATATCCGCCAACTATAAGATAGAATTATCTTCTAACACTATAAGATAGGATTATCAATATTCCAACAGAATTAGATAGAATTATCTATATCCGCCAAGTATAAGATAGAATTATCTTCTAACACTATAAGATAGGATTATCAATATTCCAACAGAATAAGACAGAATTATCTATATCCGCCAACTATAAGATAGAATTATCTTCTAACACTATAAGATAGGATTATCAATATTCCAACAGAATAAGATAGAATTATCTATATCCGCCAACTATAAGATAGAATTATCTTCTAACACTATAAGATAGGATTATCAATATTCCAACAGAATAAGACAGAATTATCTATATCCGCCAACTATAAGACAGAATTATCTTCTAACACTATAAGATAGGATTATCAATATTCCAACAGAATTAGATAGAATTATCTATATCCGCCAATTATAAGATGCAATTATCTTCTAACACTATAAGATAGGATTATCAATATTCCAACAGAATAAGACAGAATTATCTATATCCGCCAAGTATAAGATAGAATTATCTTCTAACACTATAAGATAGGATTATCAATATTCCAACAGAATAAGACAGAATTATCTATATCCGCCAAGTATAAGATAGACTTACCTTCTCATAGTATAAGATAGGATTATCAATATTCCAACAGAATAAGATAGAATTATCTATATCCGCCAAGTATAAGATAGACTTACCTTCTCATAGTATAACATAGGATTATCAATATTCCAACAGAATAAGATAGAATTATCTATATCCGCCAAGTATAAGATAGAATTATCTTCTAACGCTATAAGATAGGATTATCAATATTCCAACAGAATTAGATAGAATTATCTATATCCGCCAAGTATAAGATAGAATTATCTTCTAACACTATAAGATAGGATTATCAATATTCCAACAGAATAAGATAGAATTATCTATATCCGCCAAGTATAAGATAGAATTATCTTCTAACACTATAAGATAGGATTATCAATATTCCAACAGAATAAGATAGAATTATCTATATCCGCCAACTATAAGATAGAATTATCTTCTAACACTATAAGATAGGATTATCAATATTCCAACAGAATTAGATAGAATTATCTATATCCGCCAAGTATAAGATAGAATTATCTTCTAACACTATAAGATAGGATTATCAATATTCCAACAGAATAAGATAGAATTATCTATATCCGCCCAGTATAAGATAAACTTATCTTCTAACACTATAAGATAGGATTATCAATATTCCAACAGAATTAGATAGAATTATCTATATCCGCCAAGTATAAGATAGAATTATCTTCTAACACTATAAGTTAGGATTATCAATATTCCAACAGAATAAGATAGAATTATCTATATCCGCCAAGTATAAGATAGAATTATCTTCTAACGCTATAAGATAGGATTATCAATATTCCAACAGAATAAGATAGAATTATCTATATCCGCCAACTATAAGATAGAATTATCTTCTAACACTATAAGATAGGATTATCAATATTCCAACAGAATTAGATAGAATTATCTATATCCGCCAAGTATAAGATAGAATTATCTTCTAACGCTATAAGATAGGATTATCAATATTCCAACAGAATAAGATAGAATTATCTATATCCGCCAAGTATAAGATAGAATTATCTTCTAACACTATAAGATAGGATTATCAATATTCCAACAGAATAAGATAGAATTATCTATATCCGCCAAGTATAAGATAGACTTATCTTCTAACACTATAAGATAGGAGTATCAATATTCCAACAGAATAAGATAGAATTATCTATATCCGTCAAGAATAAAATAGAATTATCTTCTAACAGAATAAAATAGGATTATCACTATTCTCACGGAATAAAATCGGATCATCAGTATTTCCTCTGAATAAATAAGATTATCAGTATCCTCCCAGGATAAGATAGGATTATCTATATTCTACCAAAATTAGTGTGGATTATCATTATATTAATTCGGTTTCGTAATTATTTTCAGGTGCTTAGATGGAATTGTGTGTTATTTTCAACAATTCATAGAATGTTACAGTCTGCATTCGCTTCCTACCTCGTCCATGTATACCTTCACCTTTAATTTCATCTCCCACCGACTTGCCTTTGCATTGCCTCACGAAAATATAGTTACCACATTCTTTACTACATTCTTTAGTAATTCACAGAATCACATATATATATATGTTATATCTACAGAGAAATAGATATATAACCTATATTTCCCGTATCCTAAGTCATTTTATCATGAAAAATAACCAAAAAACTTGCCTGCATTTTAGCACTGAAAGATTCCGATTTCTATAGATAGTTATAACAGTAAATAGTGTGTGGTTGCCCGACTTATCTTTATTTTAAAAAAAAACCGTCGCTAGGTGACGCTCCTTATGCTTATGAATAGGAAAGGGCATTCTCAGTCACTCTCTCTTTCCGTTTTTTTTTTCTTTTTCTTTGGGACAAGAATTAGTTCGTACGAAGTAAAAATGTATTTCCGCCGGGGAATGCTCGATCATTTCACTTTCAATTAATTTCTCTCGGAATTGTCCCGCACAAATTTCATACGCAAGGAAAACATTCACTAATTTAAATGTTTGCTTCTTTCATATTCATTGTTTTGTCACACGCAGCAATCTTTTATTCTCTATGTTTACTGTTGTTTGATAAATGCAGACATTGTCGTTTGTTTTTATATAGTTCTATTGTTACTTTATTTATTTAATTAGCCGGACTCACATTCGAGTCCGTAATAATTGTTGTGGAAAAAATATACAGGAGACACGTGTTTTCCACCCGAACACAACCAACATTCCCGCAACAATATTATGTTTATAGATATCAGCATTACATTGCACACTTCTACTAAGAATACAGGAAATTATATATATATATATATATATAGAAGAGTAATACATTTCAGATGCAACAAGGAAGGTCTTCAGTGATGCACTGTCTTCATAGCCGATTTCGGGTTTTGCATCATATCGGCTCCAACAGCAACCCCGACCTAATTCCACAAGATTCAGGCCGCCTCCTTGATAGCGTTTTGCTACGCACTTCGACATTGCAAAAAAGATAAATAAAATATGGCTAGGATTCCGACCGTTCTTATTGACATACGTCAGTCAACATCAGCCAATGAAATAAGGACTTTCCCCCCTTCCCTCCTATATAGTCTTGTATTTTGCTACATCCGGTTTTGATTTGCGCTATTTCCTGGAATTCGTAACGAGGTAAGCTGGACTCGTTCTTGCAAGGTTCAATCCAATGTTTTACATTTCATTAAATACTAATTCAATAACTTAACTCAACCACTTACATTACCCCCCGCCAAAAAAAAAACAAAAAAAAACTCAATAATTCTTACTATTCTATAACAATCTTTAGGTCTAACCCTATATGAAACCGTTCATTACAAAGTTATCTTGTACTATTTATTTTAAAATTTCTTACTAGTTTTGTAACCTATCAATTAAAACAGATATATATATATATATATATATATATATATATATATATATATATATATATATATATATATATATATATATATATATATATATATATGGTGTATCAAACATACGTTTACAAATTTTGTGGGCGGGTTCATCACACCAAACCAAGGACAAAAGTCCATATGAACATATGTTCGCAAATCCTTTGTTTTTGAGTGATTAAGTTTACAGTTTACGGTAAATGCTGTTAAATGTACAATGAAAGACACAATCCAAAAATACTTTTACAAACTTTTGGAGGGGGATTCCTGATTCTACTGTAAACTTTCTTAATACTAAATAACTCAAAAACGAAGGATTTGCGGAAAAATGTTTATACGGACTTTTCTTCTTGTTTTGTTGTGTGGAACACTCACCTAGTGTTTGTAAAAAAACCTTTTGATACACCTTCTACATGTAGGTTCGGAAACAAAACGATAAAGTTGAAAAACAAATTCGTGTGACTAATTTAGTACTTTAACCCTATGTGCCCAGCCTTCCTGAACAATATTAACCATTCCGCCTGAGCTCCTGAGTTAAAATTCGCAAATAATTGGTATGTGATGTTTTACGGCAGATATAAAAATAGTTAAAAGTCTTTAACTACCGTTCAACTGGTATCTGGATATTAAGTCTTTTTTCTATACCGCTGTTCAACCGGTGGCGGGGCATTACGTCATTTTTCTCTACCACTGTTCAACCGGTGGCTGGGCTACCACCGGTAAAGCGTTGGCTGACCATTAAATCATTTTTCTCTACCACCGGTAAAGCGTTGGCTTACCATTAAGTCATTTTTCTCTGCCACCGGTAAAGCGGCGGCTGACCATTAAGTCATTTTTCTCTACAACTGGTAAAGCGTCGGCTGACCATTAAGTCATTTTTCTGTACCGCTGTTCAACCGGTAGAGGGCATTACGCCATTTTTTTCTACCAACGGTAAAGCGGTGGTCAGTAAAGCTGAAAGGGTAAAAACAAAAGAGAAGAAGACGATGAAATTTTAAAGTATCAAATAAAACTATCTACCAATTTAATTAACTTTCTTTTTCTTTATGTTCTTATCCCCTTTGATATTAAGTATCCCAGATGGTGATAATCGGTATGCTAAGAAGTTTAAGAAGATAAAACCTGGATGCAAATATACAGTAGATGATCTAACAATCAAATCGCTTTCCCTACACTTTCAGTTGTTTTCTTCTTTAGTTGAAGCAGTCATTTTTTAAATCGAAATTATGGTCAGATTCATTATGGTAAGAAACAAATGCCTTGAGACTGTTGATTTGTAAAAGATATATAATATTTTATTTAAATTCCCGGAAGTTTCTCCTATATATTCTTAGCGGCAATTATTACAGGTGATAGATTAAAGTCCACCTTCATTGCTGAATATTTGGTTTTATATTAATTAGTATCTTAAAATTAAATGAATAAAAAATCAATGAAACTTCGACGAAATGTGTTATAACTCGTTGTATAGTTACGAAATAGCTTAACTAAACAAAACAAAATATTAACCTAAAATATTAAAGGACATCACCTGCCACAAGGAATATTTTCATTTGCTGTTATGATAGAGGTGGTAGGTAGAAATATATATATTTTTTGATTCGTTAGGTTCGTTAGAATGTTTCATTCTTCTAATTTGAAATTTGTTACGACCATTTTGTTTCGCGTTAAATCTGAAATAATTAGGCTATTCGAGGAAATTAAAAGTGCTTTCAATGTATTCCCCTTCTTCATATAAATAATGAGGTATATAAATTCTTAGTGTTCTTGAAATAATCCGATAATTTTAATATTTAAAAAAAAAAAAAATCAATGTTTTATTTTGTGCTTATAGTGGGAATGTAAAATTAAGAGATCACTTTATTAGATGATTTGCGATGGACACATATTTTGTGGTCATTGTCGCAGGTAATTTCGTCATATTAAATTATGTTTTTATATATATATATTGTCATATTGTTTATATATATATTGTCATCCACAGACAGACTCTTTCGCTATATCACAGCTCCTCAGTGTGGCTAGACGTCCGGCTGCCTCTAGTTAGGATCGAACCCGGTTGAATTGGTGTCAGTCAGAGATTTTACTCCTAAGCCGTTGGCGCACGGCAGGGTAGAAGGTGAATTTAAGCGTATTTATTTTTATATAAACAGTGACTGAGAGAACTTGATTCGAGCCATTTGGATAAATAAATAAATAAATAAATAAATAAATAGATAAAATAAAATAAAACAAAATTCTCTCGACACTTAACGACATACCGTGGTGTCAAAAGCTATCTTTCGCTTTAAACTAGAAGATGGGCGTAAATGAATGCCACCACCCGCTTTGAAATAGACCCCTCCCCCTACCTGGGCTTGACCTTTTCGAAGGTGACTGATATGTGGATAAGAATTAACTGTCAGACCACCTAACCAAAATGGCCGCCCCAGCCGTTTCCATAGTAATTAATTTTGCAAAGGAACATGCTTATAAAGATGCGTAAATTTCAAGATTGGTTATTCCTAAATTTTCGCTTGAGGATGAAAATGGGCTTGATACCTTAATTCAATTTAATTTTAATAATTATATTGAGGCTCTCGGCTCTCGTTTTTGAAACATGAGAACTCTTATGTGGCGAAGGAATCATATTATTTTTTTTTAGAATATTTATAATTAAATCTCTACTTCTGTATGGAGCACTGTTTTTTTAAATAAAAACAAAAATACTAAAGAACTCCGGATTATTTAACTAACGTGTTCTTTCCTATTTTTCTGCATACCTGCGCGCGCACGCGCACACACACACACACACACACACACACACACACACACACACACACACACACATATATATATATATATTATTTGGAATGCATTTTTTTAGTCAGACAATATTCGACATTGGTCAAAAAGTATTTAGAAAAACTAATCTAAAGCTAAATAGTAACCATTGTAAATATCGTCTAATATAATCCCCCAGATATAAATCACGATAGCCACTGAAAAATAGAGGCTTATTGTTAATATTGTAATGCCGAAGGTTATGTGGGTAATGAATGCAGGAGGAATATGTAGGAAGTGAAGTTTATGAAGAGGAGGGGGATAGATAATGATCGAACCTGGCTTCAAAGCTCAAGTTAAGAGCGCCCAGGAAAACAACAACACGAAAATCTGTTGCACAATGTCGCAGTTCCTGGGTAGACGGGGATAAGCTGAGTGTACGTGTCTCATAAATTTGGACGACGGAGGAAATGAGTCTGATTCGTTTTCATGTAAGGGTATGCCGTGTCCTACAAGTAGTCAACTGGTGCAACTTAAGAACGAAGCTCATCGGAACATGTGCCGCTGAAATAGCGATAGATTCACGACAGGCTTTCGAAGTTGCAACTTCAGAAAAGTGGCTGAACAATGCAGAATATGTTTCCAAAAAGTCGACGATTAGGAAATCTAGCAATCTGAATCAGGTGACGCCTTGTTAAATTGAAAGCAGTGGGACCTGTCGCAAAACTCGATAGGGAACATTTACTTTCGATAGATGATTTTCACTAAGTAAATTCAACTTGAAAGTACAGAGCACGAGGATTAGACAAAGAGAAAATCGTGGAAGTAAGATAAATCACTGATATATATATATATATATATATATATGATGGACTCTCCCGTCGGTTTTAACTTATGAGGTTCCGACAACTGTGCTTATTCAACCCTGTGTGTAAGTCGCAAGTGACATTTCAGTCCTGCTAGTGATTTGCAAAGAAGTCTACAGATTGTGCAAGAGTGTGGATTTTTGGAGTGTATGGCCGGTACAGCAGCAGATATTTTAGTCCTTTCCCTAGTGTGACGAAGCTTGGTGATGTTTGATGCTGCATTGTTCTTGATGCCATTGTAGCAAGTAGTCCTCCACTCATTGCGATCAATTGCTATGTCCTCAAATGTAGCATGGTCCATATTCGCAGCTGAGAGGTTACTTTTCAGTTTGTCCCTGTATCTAAGCAATGGTCGGCCCAAGCTTCGATGACCACTGTCAAGTTGACTATACATGAGTATTTTTGGTATTCTGTTGTCTTGCATACGTAGCACATGACTAGCCCAGCGCAATTGTGACTTCATGAGAAAGGAATCAATACCATCAATATTACACATGGTGAAAAGGTCAGCATTGGCCATCCTTTGGCTTGGGTTTATTCCACAAATTTCTCGAAGACAGCCCTTGTGAAATACATCCAACTACTGAATTTGTCTTCTGTACAGTGTCCAGGACTCTGAACCATACAATAGTGTTGTAAGGACTACAGCCCTGTAGACTTGTATCTTGGTCTCAAGCCTAATGCCCCGGGGTTTCCAGAGTCGGTGACGAAGTATCCCAAAGGCACTAGAGGCTTTTGCTATTCTATTGACTATCTCATCATCCAGTGTTCCACTTGAGTTAACTTTGCTACCAAGATATTTAAAGTTCTTTACATACTTCAGATTATGTCCGTCAACTTGAATTGGTATTTCGGGAAAAACATGAACGGCTGGGTTTTGCTTGACGCCTCTTATTTGCTTTGGTGCGGGGGCTGGCTGGTGAACAACTTCAGTTTTTGTAATGCTAATTGTTAAGCCGAATGCTTTGCAAGCAGCAGAGAATCTGTCCATCAGGCGCTGAGCTTCGTCAAAAGAAGTAGCCACAAGCGCAGCATCATCAGCAAACAGTAAGTCACGAATTACACTGGTTCGAGTTCGAGTTTTGGCCTTAAACCTCCGAAGGTTGAAAAGGCCACCACTTGTCCTAAATTGAATTTTGACCCCATCCTCGGTCTCAGCAAATGCATGTTTCAGCATTACGGAAAAGTAGGGGGCAAACAATATTGGGGCCATAACACATCATTGCTTTGTGCCATTTGTGACGCCAAAGGAATCAGAGGTTTCACCATTTGAAACAACATTAGCCTTCATTCCCTCATGGAATGATATTATGACTTGCAACATGTTCTCGGGTATACCGAGCTTTCGCAAAACCTTCCACAAAGCAGCCCGGTTCACAGTGTCAAATGCTTTTGTGAGGTCTACAAACACCATATACAACTCCTGATTCTTTTCACGAACTTTCTCAGCAACCTGTCTCAGGGAGAAAATCATTTCTATGGTGCCCCGACCTGCACGAAAGCCACACTGCGACTCAGGGGATATATCATCAACCACATGCTGCATGATTCGGTTCAAAATCAATCTGGCCAAGATCTTACCAGCTATAGAAAGAAGAGAAATGCCACGATGGTTATCACATGTCTTCCTATTTCCTTTGTTTTTGTACAAATGATGAATTAGTGCATCTTTAAAGTCTTGTGGAACCATCCCCTGTCTCCAAATTTGAATAAATAATCCCAGCAATTTCTTCACAAGCTTTGTGCCACCATACTTAAAGATTTCTGGTGGGATTGCATCTTTACCTGGTGCTTTCCCAGACATAATTTGTTTAATAGCTGCTAAAAGTTCCTGAAAGCTTGGTAAAAACGAGAGCTCTGGAATTTCTGGACGTTGAGGAATTGATTCCAGAACACCCTCTTCAGTAGAAGATGTGTTGTTGAGGACATTATCGAAATGTTCCTTCCACCGTTTCAAAATTTCAGCCTTGTCTGTCAAGAGGTCCCCATTTACTGAAGTAACCGGTGAGAGACTATTTTCCTGTGGACCAAACACTTTCTTCATACCTTCGTAAAAGGCTTTTGAGTCCTTCCTATCGAATGCTCCTTGAAGATAGATAGCCTGTGCAGACCACCATGCCTCTTTTATTGTACGCAGGGCTCTTTGAACCTGGGCTTTACAGGTTGTGTAGGATTTCTTTTTGCCTTGAGAGTTTTTATCCTCGATCCAAGATTTGTGTGAACTATGCATTTTCTGGATTAGAGCGTGTACTTCTTGGTTGTTCTCATCGAACCAATCCTGGTGCCTGCGGATGGGCAACCCGAGCACCTCAAGAGATGTTGAGTGAGTAGTTTCACCCAAAGCCTTCCAGGATGATTCAATGTCATTACTGATTTCCACAGAGTCCAGCGCTGCATCAAGCTTTTCTGCAAGTATAGTTTGCTGACCAACAGATTTTAAAGGCAAGGTGTTTATACGCTTTGGAACAGAAAACTTTTTCACTCTTCTGCGATTTAGATGGAGTGATGCTTTACTACGAAGCAGAGCGTGATCTGAAAGATAGCAAGTGGTATGAAAAGATCTTGTCAATTTGAAGTCATTACGATCCCGTCTTTTTGTTATCGCATAGTCAATCATGTGCCAGTCTTTGGAGCGCGGGTGCATCCATGTGGTCTTAAAGCGATTTTTCTGCTGAAAACATGTGTTTGTGATGCACATGTCAAACTTTTTGCAGAAAGAAAGAAGTATAAGTCCATTCGACTTCATATGTCCAATACCATGGTGACCCAGAACTCCTTCCCACGACTGAAAATCACTTCCAACCCGAGCATTGAAATCACCCATAACGATAATTTTATCCTTATATCGAATCCCAGAGA
Organism: Acanthosepion esculentum; assembly: GCA_964036315.1. Taxonomy (NCBI): domain Eukaryota; kingdom Metazoa; phylum Mollusca; class Cephalopoda; order Sepiida; family Sepiidae; genus Acanthosepion; species Acanthosepion esculentum. The sequence continues at coordinate 9,292,745 of OZ038505.1, read as the reverse complement.
TAACACTCCGAAGTTGGTTGTAGAAGTTATCCTTTTCTTGCTCCGGGCTAGCCAAAGTCGGTGCATAACAACTAACAAGAACTGCACGAGTATCGTGCTCCAGCTCTAGAGTCAGTGTCATAATGCGGTCAGAAATATATATAATTAAGTAATACCATCGAAACCTCAACAGAATGCAGAAAGCACTGGACGGCCGTTTCGTCCTATATTTGGGACTCATCAGCAGTGCGCATCCACTACCGAGAATATATATATATATATATATATATATATATATATATATATATATATATATATATATATATATGAAGAAGTATAGTCTTAATGCGTGGTATATTTATGGGATAAAGTGCTCAATATCAGAGATAGAGCGTGTGTAAATATAAAAGTGAACATAGAAGTCAACACTTAGAGGCAACAGTCTGTTTCATGCTATACGATTGCATCTAGCATGAAACAGACTGTCGCCTCTAAGTGTTGACTTCTATGTTCACTTTTATATTTATATATATATATATATATATATATATATATATATATATATATATATATATATGTCTGTGAGTGTGTGTGTGTGTGTGTCTGCGTGTCTGTGTGCCGGCGTAAGTAGATTGATAGATAAAGTAATAAAGTACTTGATATAAGTACAGTTTTTATCACCTCATCGCTTTCAGATAAGAGTTAAAAAGGAACATTACTCCAAACACTAATCCGACCAGATTATATGCTCTAGAAACTGTAATTAAGGTCAGCCCAACAAAAAAAGGACAAGAAGGCTTCGTACGCAGTTAGTCTTGCTAATATTAAACTTTGGAAACACCGCTTCCTGCACAATTACCGAAGTTAAACGTCATCAAGCCCCGTAAGTGCATACATCGGTGACCGCTTAAGAATGCCAGGTGTTGTAAGCTTGGATGTGCGGATGATGTAATGGATAATGGCCTGGGACAGGAAATCGGTGAGCCGAGTTCCAATTTCAGTCGCTCTCGTTATAGTCACTTACACATGAAAAGTATAACTCCACCTCCACTCCCCCACAGCTATAAGTTAATTATTAAGACTTGTAACACTAAATCATTTTTTAAAATTCTTACAATCTAAAAATATTTTCTGGCTTTAAATAACCTGCAATGGCTTGATAATCAGTCAATCAAACAATAAAAAAGACTCGAAACGTAACTTCTCAAATTTTCCAGAAAATATAGATAATAAATCCTTGATTAATGTGAAAATATTTTTTGGTCAGATTAATCCAAATGTGAATTGTTAGCTTATAATCGATCTCAATAGAAAAGATAAGTATGGGAAAGAGATACTATCCATAACGCGTTATCACGATTATTAATTCTGGTGTAAATATTGCTAGGGCTGCTTCGCTGTTGAATATGTAGGAGAATCTGCTTGACGAATAGTATAATGAACGTATAATAGTATAATGAAAAGAAGAAGATTCACATTAAGCATGAGGTCTCACGCGAGATATTGGTCATCGCCTTTCATTATATGACCATAGCGATGAAAAATAGAGATTTCATACTCCCAAGAGGATGCTTCCCGATCACTTTACTCTTATACCTTTGAAGTTTTAAGTTCAACTGTTATCTTCCCCACATAATCCCATAAAATATGCATCATTTTAGTGACCGCTCTATCCTGAGCCTCGCACAGGTTGCAGATCATTGTAAAACAAAAATTAAGTTCAAGTGAGTCAGGACACCAGTGCGAGAAGTACTCTCCAGTCCACATACTTTGTACTACGTTTCCGTGAATAATATATCGTTTAACTTTATATCCGACTCTGTGTTATTTTTCTATGGTTTCAACACCATGACAGTTAATTTAATGCCGACAACATTTTTATTGCTAATAATATATTTTTTTTCAAAAATCTATTTCTGGGAATATTTTTCCTTGAAGAAATCTATAGCTGCTCATATTTTTTCCAAAGAATGTATAACCGTTTGTATTGCTGGTATTTTTTTTAAAGTATTGCTGATAATAATTTTTCCTTCAAAAATTATTGCTGGTAATATTTTTTTTTTATTACAAAGTATTTCTGGAATTAAACCATATTTTTACACAAGTTTGGGTGTTAACTATTTGCCCAATGCTGGGACCCTAACATGTGCTACCACCCCGAGTCAGGGTGGACCTGGGAACACCAGCAATTAATAGTTGGTTCCACGCTCCTCAAAACCTCCTGATCAGAGGCCTTAGTGTTGGATGTAGTTTATCGTCTTACCCAGGACGCGGATGTAGTTTATCGCCATACCCAGGACGGGAAGTAAGTTGCAATTTTTTTCTGCGGTAGACCAGTTGTCATCCAAGGTTAGAGAACCCGGCCTGTTCTGCTATTTACCCATAGATGGAGGAAAAAGAAGAGGATTCATACCTTTACCAAGGTTATTAGTACGTTAGTGAATGTAATGGTTTCGACTGGAATTCGGACTCGGCTCTCCAATTCCTCAATCCGAGCCGCTATCCATAAGTAACCTTAAAGGAATAGCTACTAACTAAAGAAACTCGCTGTAGACTGAAAGTCACCACTTCTTCACCACTTCTTCAACAATATTGTGAACACGATACCAGGTCGCCTTTTCTCGTAAGCTAAGTCTGCAGATGCACATTGTCGGTAAACACTTATTCATTTTCTGCATCTATTTTGATATTAAATCTATTTAAATAGTACTGGTTTTAGTATTCCTTATCATCAGTGATTTGCAGCTCAATTAGTTTGATCGCACGTCCCTTACCGCTAACCTAAAATGTGGACAGTATCTCGGCGTATTTAAGTCTCATATCTCAGACGGGAGTCATCTGGTGTCGCTCGCATTCCACTAACTGGCTGACAGTAACTGACAGTAACGTCATATTGGCGTATATACCAATATGCAGTGAAGATGCAACTTCACGTTATCCTTTTGATCGCACTCCAAGTTAATTGTTCTTTATTAAGTGCTGTGCCCTCTCAAGACGTAGGCGATCAGGGCTCTCCACTATTTCCTGTCCTTTGTAGTTTTTTTTTTTTTTAAATTCAACCAAAGCCATGTTCCGCCATCCATTTAGTCAAGATCACTAAGCATATTATGCGCTGTTTCGCTCTGTCTGTCTTGCCTACAAGAATCAGATTTTCCAAGCCCTCTTTCCTCATTATGTATCCGAGGAATATCAGCTGTCAATAATATCACACAACAAAAACGTCTTCATAAGACTAATTTCGTTTTGAGATTAATTTCCTAATCATAAAGAGCAATTTATCTAGAGTAATATCCAGTCGGGTTCGTTATATTGATTTACGTACAGAGTGGCTGGCCACTCATATCCAAATATTCCTGTCTACTAGAGCGGCTAACCAATCCCTGTTACAGACACATACTCAGGCACATTTGGTTTATTCGACACGCTCAGAGCACAATTGTGGTTTAAACGGCAACTATACTGAGCGGATCGTAGGAGAGTGCAAATTATCTAGTGCTATCAACAGTTTGATCACTGCCAGTACGTTATAAACCTCAGTCACGATGATTTGTGACTTTGCGCAAGTACAACCATCGAAGGCTCTCAAATAATTCCGTCTACCTAATTTCACTCACAAGGCTTGGTTAAAAAAATCTTGCAACTTAAATATAATTTCTGATTTCAAATAACCTAACGAGACACGGTTGATAAGCCGTGAAATTGTTTAATTACAGGTATTCTCTAATGGCACTGCACGATGGGATCGCCTCCTAGGCCGATAACACAAAGAAGTCACCTTCCTGATTAATCGCCTATTCGAATCCGGCTCTCATCACCCCAATCAAACGTTCTAACCACAAGACCACGTGCTCAAATGTACAAGTTCTCTTGGGAAATGGATGAATCCAACCCTTCTTTTCACCATCGTTTAATTAGTAGGACTTGTTCTATTCACATTGTTTGGACTGTTGTCCTCATCTTTATTGTTCTATTCCCGACGTTTCGGCAGTTTTACGATCCGGCCTTCTTCAGGTGATTGGAATTTAGAACTTTTATCACTCAATAGACACGCTTTCGTAACACTAATTTCGTTTTCAGATTAATTTCGGAGTCATAAAGAGCAATTTATATCGAGAAAAATCAGGTCGGGTTCGTTATATTGATTTACGTACAGGGGGCTGGCCGCTCATATCCAAATATTCCTGTCTACTAGAGCCGTTAACTAATCCCTGTTGCAGACACCTGTTGCGGCACATTTGGTTTATTCAACATGCTCAGTGCACAATTGTGGTTTAAACGGCAACTTCTTTTCACCATCGTTTAATTTGTAGGACTTGTATTATTTACATTGTTTGGACTGTTGTCCTCATCTTTATTTCTATATTCCCAGTGTTTCTGCAGTTTTACGCTCCAGCCGGGTGGCTAGAATTTAGAACTGAATCCTTTATTTCGTTCACCGGTGTAGATTGCTCTAGTTTTACGTGCCATGCTTATTCAGGCTGTCTCAGTTATCTCCCTTTAACTCAACTCTCTAAGTTTTTGTTCAGTAGCCAGGTATTGAATCCACAACTCTTTGGGTCAAGTCATTGGATCAAACCAACGCTTTTATCCACTGGGCCATTGAGGAAGAAGGACGGAGCGTACAACGGCCGAAACGTCGTGAATATGACACTAAAGATGAGGACAACAGTCCGAACAACGAAAATAATAAAAATAATCACAATATCTCATCTCAAAAATATAGAGAGATTTTCAAAGAATTGTATTAGCAAATCATTATTATCTACGAAAAACATTATTGCAATGTAAAAATAAAATAAATGGCTTTAAATAACTTGCAAAAGATTGATAAGCTGTAGAAAATTAAATCATTTTAAAGAAATTGCAAGTACAGCAAGAATTACATTAATGTTAGCTCTTTTGTAATAATATAGCGTCTACATAGTGTTTCACTTAAGTTCATGAGAAATTTAAATTCTTCACAAATGCCTATCATTTGTAACTCTTAGTAAGTTTTGTCTTTTGCCCGTGATTTCGAGTCCCTGTTCTACCATGCCTTTTTATTTACTCGTCACGTAGGTTCTCATATTTTTCCTGTTTCTCTTACTTTCATTATCTCCTGTGAGTGTCAAATTTTACAAGCACATTTTCCAGATTATATGCCCTAGAAATTTCAGCTATATTTCCGATTCTAAGTACATTTTTTTTTCTTTCTATCTTCCTTAAACCTTCGTCGTTTCGGACATATTCACTCCGTAGTATCCTTAGCGTCCTCCTGTAGAAGTACCTGTTCTCTCTTCTTCATCTCTGTAGAGATTGTCCATTATTCAGTGCCATATAGAAACTCATTCTTTTGTTTTTTTTTTACTAACGAAATTTACTTTTTTCTTAATACTTTATGCGGTAATAGAATAGGCACATTCCATTTCTCTTCTCGCTTCTCCATCACAATAAAATAAACGTTTTTAATATGAATATGAATCAGTAAACATACAGTAAAGTGGTTAGGTATTAGGATATTGAAAATTCTCCAGTGAACATTGGCAACTCCGACCGAAATAGGACAGTTAAGACTTATTTTTTCCTTTTAGATTAATTCGGTCAAAGTTAACTTAGCTAGGTGATGCATGCTTTTTGGTCCCTTTTATTTTCGTCCCAACTTTTGTTGAATCCCTCTCCCGTTAGCTGACCAGGAATGTTAATTCTTTGGTGGATCGAAGTCCTGGACAAAATCCAGAGACAGATATGCAACGTGGTTGGTCCTGATCTGGCATCCCGCTATCTCACAGACGTGCTGTGTCCTCCCTCTGTCTTTTCTACAAGTATTTTCATGGCAACTGCTCCGACGATCTACTTTTACTGGTTCCCAAACTGTATGAATTTTAGCGTGCTACTAGGTTGGCATCACGGTCCCACCGTTTGACTGTCGAGTAATGCACAGTGGCTCGGATTGAGAAATCGCAGAACAGAGTTCGAATTCCACTCTAATACGTGCTAGTACCCTTGGGAAAGTTATGAATACTCTTCTTCTCCCTCCGGCTATGGGTAAATATCAGGACACACCGGGTTCTATAGCCTTGGATAACAATTGGCTGTTGTCTGACATGAAGAGTTATGGTCACTGCCAGGTGTACATACCAAAGACATTGAATATATGGGATATCGCTTAGGATTGTTACTGGAAGATCGTTCACATTGACCCAAACATTAGCACGCAACTGAGACGTGTGGAGGGAAATGCTTATGTACGCAACTGCGCAACGACCCTACGACCACATTTAAGCGTGCTACTAGGTTGGCATCACGGTCCCACCCTTTCACTGTCGAAACGACTAAATGCAACTTCTACTCCAACAGCTTCTTAGCTCGCACCTCCTGTCAATGGAACTCCTTTCCTATCACTTGATTCCCTGATAGCTATAATCTTCAAATATTCGAATGTAATGTCAATCGACATCTTCTGATGCCTTGACCTTGATCCTTGTCCTCTTTATCCTTTTCTCGAACACCCCCCGTCTTTACTTTTACTCTCAATCTCTGAGGTGATATTTGCTTAAAATAACTGTGGGACGCCTTTCGTTTTTTAAGTGTGTTATTTTCGTCTTTGTCGCTGTGTTTGGATGAGTCTCTATTTGAGTGTGTGTTTGACCGAATGGTTGTTTGGAGTTTCTTAAGTCCCGCATTAATTTCGTCCAGTTAACTGATGTTTCTGCCACATTTAATGATTGTTGCAAGGCGGGCTTATTACTAAAAATTGTTTCGTTTTGTTTCTTGTAAATAAATCTTGTTTTCATTGTAAATATTCATTGGGGTTATAAATTTTTAAAAGTTGTTATTTTTCCTCCTTCCACACACAGGAAGATTGTACATATTGGATTTGTTACAACATCAAAGAATCTCGCTGGTCGTTGTAGTAAGAATGGTAAATATAATTGTGTTGTTTTTCGTATAAGAATTACTGTGGTATATTTGGGTCAGTGATTGTGGCGAGCTAAGTTTAGATATAAGAGAGATGAAGATCATCCCTCTCCATCCTCCATCTTAGCCACGTACCATATTTCTACTTATTCGTACAATAAATATAATTAGCCAATAACATGTTCATAATCTTCTACTTAGTGTTGTTACCATATTAAATATTTTGCTTACATTTTTGGAAGACATTTTCAGCTATTCCGATAGATTTTTGGATTTGGGTGTTACATTTATTGTCAGTTAAAACATTTCTCACATAGTTAAAATTTTCTGTATTTGCTTGCGTATGGCGTCTTGAATAAATACCTCTTTGATTTATGGGAAAAAAACTGGAAACAAAACAAAAACGCAACTGAAGGAAACCCGACTAATTTATATTTCGTAGCACCTGGCTCTGATTTAACGACAATTCCGTTCTTCTGTTCTTTAACTAAATGACTCGGTAGATACCAATGCAACAGTCCTCATGTAATTACAACGAGATCTTGTGACGAGATTACAGCCTCCTCTAACTTTAGCACTGAGTTTAAATTGCTTTTAGTTTGTCAGAGGTTTGGACGGGAGATTGTGCAGTTCGTTATGAGCAGAGAGGTGTTAAAGAAAGGAAACGAGGAATTGCTGAAGGAAAAGGATTAGAACGAACGAAGACGAGGACAGGGGAAACAGGTGGTGTCAGAAGGTTTTTGTAAGTCTTGCGTAAGACGGGAAACATTAACTTGTTGCTTCGAGCCAACTTATTCAGTCGAGTTCTCTGATTGTGAACGCAAAATAAGGAAATGAAAGGTTTCAATTATATACACATGCGGCTACATGTCTATATATATATATATATAGGTGGGCATGTGTCTATGTAATTAAATGATTCTTTATGTATATGTGTTTTTCAAGAAGAATATAGATAAATGTGAATAGTGTGTAACGGAAACATACACAAGAATAAATATATACACCTCCGCCATTCTCAATCACGCACGCTCTTTCGCTCAATGTCTCTCTGTCTGTCTATCTATCGATACGTCTGTCTGTCTATCTGTCTATCTGTGTGTGTCTCTCTCTCTCTCTATATATATATATATAAATATATATATATATATATATATATATATATATATATATATATATATATATATATATCAATACATACATATATATGTATGTATATATATATATATATATATCGAAATCTCCCTCTCTATAAATATATATATATGTATATATATATATATATATATATCTTTAATCCTCTCCTTTAAAAAATCTATCTATATTCCTTCAGCTTTCTGATAACTATGCATATATATATATATATATATATATATATATATATATATATATATATATATATATATATATATATATCATAGATACGTATAATTATAATACATATATATGCATATATATATAATATATATGCCTATATCTATATATGCATATATATGATATATATAAGCACACACACACACACACATACACACATATATATATATATATATATATATATATATATATATATATACATATTTCTTGGCTTGTCTTTTCCTTAAACATGTACATATCTTGCTCAATGCGCATTCAATTAATGCCTTTTCGATTAATGCGCTTAAATCTTTATGTAGCAAAATTCGATTATTGCATTCATAATACTCAGTTGCTACGGTCAAATATTCTTCTCTTTTCCATAATTAATGCAACTTGATTTTTATTGTTACCGATTCATTCAAAATTCATTTTTGTTCACAATTTTGTTTGTATTCGGTGAACACGTTTTCGATTAGTGCGTATCCTTTCATGTACATATTAGCCGCGCGAATCGAGGGATTCCAATATATGTAGATATACTCAGCTTCAATCTATCTATCTTAAACATGTTTATATATATATATATATATATATATATATATATATATATATATATATATATATGTGTGTGTGTGTGTGTGTGTGTGTGTGTGTGTGTGTGTGTGTGTGTGTGTTTATGTACATATATACATATATATATATATATATACGGATAGATAAATCACGAGATAGATTGATGCATAATTATCAGGCTTCAATATATCTTAAACTTATATATATATATATATATATATATATATATATTTGTATATATATATATATTTGTATATATATATATATATATATATTTGTATATTATTATATATATATATATTTGTATATATATATATATATATATATATATATATATATATATATATATATATATATATATATATATATACGGATAGATAAATCAGCTGAATCTTCTGATCTCATAGGTCTTTTTATATTATACAGCCTTACAGCGCACCTTGCTATTGATGTAACTGACACTGGTTTATACAGGGACGATGTTCTTATGGTTATTAGAAAATCTACTAACTTCAAAATCAAATCAAATCACCTCTCGTCTATAATTAAACATATACCTTTATCGATCCGAAAAAAGAATAAGTATAAATTCAGCAAATAGCAAGATTTTCGATGAACATATTAATTTCTATAATAAAGCTGTAAAAGATAGTGACTACAAAAACACAAAACTAACTTATATTAAAAATGAAAATAGTAAGCATAGAAAAAACAGAATAGAAAAATAATGTGATATACGCCCCCATACAAACCAAATGGTAAAGAACAAATCAAGAACAAAATTCCTCCCATTAATAGTCAAGCATTTCCCAGTGAAAGTAAACTAAGTACTATTTTCAATAAAAATACACGAAAATTAAGTTATAGCTCTACTGATAACTTATAAAAAATTATTTTTTATTTTTTGTTTTACTTCTTTTTCACATGGATTTAATTTCTTTTGCAGATTAAAAAAAAAAATTGAGAGTTTTGGCGATTAACAAAGATGGCCGACCAGAAAGCATGCTCCAGGATTGGACAGCGGTCAGTTATCAAGTTTTTGGTTGCTGAAGGGTGCAAACCAGTTGAAATTCATAGGAGAATATCAACTGTGTATGGTGCCACATGTTTCAGCCAAAAAATGTCTACAAGTGGGCTAAATTGTTTAAAGAAGGACGGAGCAGTGTTGAGGATAAAGACAGGCCTGGGAGGCCTACAGAAGTGAGGTCTCCTGAGGTGATCGAATCAGTCAATGACCTCATTCAGTCTGACAGAAGGGTGACAGTGGATGACATTGCAAGGATTTTGAATTTGTCTGTTGGGACAAACGCAGGGGTCATCAGTCAGAAGGAGTCATCTTGCATCATGACAACGCAAGGCCTCACACAGCAGCCCAAACGGTGCAGACTATCAACGAGCTGGGCTGGGAACTGCTCCCTCATCCCCCTTACATCCCAGACCTTGCCCCTTCAGACTTTCACCTGTTTGGTCCCGTGAAAGCGTTCACGAAGTTTAAAAGTGACGATGAAGTCAAAAGTGTTGTGCGCGAATGGCTGAGACATCAGTCCAAAGAATTTCACGCTGAGGGAATACAGAAGGTTGTGCACAGATGAGAAAAATGTGTGACAGTGCTGGGAGACTACGTTTAAAAAAAGAAGAAAAGTAAGCTACCTGTATTAGAAGGCCTTATACCGAAGAATGCACCTTCTTTATTGAATGACCCTTGTAATTCTAATACATTTACTTGGTTTTTAAAAGAAATATAGTCTATTAAAAATTAAGAAATTTTTTTAGGATTGTAGTTAAATTAAATATATTCTAGCCTTAACAGCCCCCCAAAATCTTTAAGTATACAAATAGAAAAAATGCCGTAAGAATTTTTGCCGTTAAAAATAATTTTTTTTAGAAAAAACCCAGACTTCATGCATTTAGCGGATGTCAGAATTTGTTGAAAATACATCCCTACCCATCCCTAAACATAACCCCGCTTTCGAATGTAACTATTAACTGATACAACGAAAATTGAAATTGAACACGCTACCACCCCTTGTCTAGATGAGTGGATTTATCTGTATCCTTGTAAACACTCAATTATGAATCTTTGCCGTGCCTTTAAAACTGTATATATAAAAAATAAGTTACTCCAACATTCGCTTGACAAAGAAATGGAACTAATATCTTTAACTTTAACAACAAAATTAAATTGGAAGCTTTTAGCTTCCATTTTTGAAACATGGTTATTACTGTGTAGCGAAAAAACATATTTTAAATCATTTAGTTTATAATATATATATATATATACGGATAGATAATCAACAAATCGCAATTAAACTAGATATTCATTAAAATCCCTCTATTAAACGAATTACAGCCACTTTCAAATGTCTTTAGCAAGCTGAAATAAAAATACAAATTAAAATTTAAAAATACGATGAACCCTTAGTGAACACTTATATTTAATATTTGATGACGCCTCGTTTTGAGATTATGACCCCGAACAGTCTTTTTCTATAATTTTGAGAAATTTTTGGGAAGAGTGAGTGTTAATTTTTTTACCATTGCTTTTGGCAAAAGTCCCAAATTACTCGATATTATCTGGATTCTTGCAAGTCCTGCCTTTTTTTAACTTGAACAGCAGACCGTCAATGGATTTAGATCAGGATTATGACTCGGCCATTCTCAGACTTGAAATTGTTTTTCGAACCCATTCTCTTTGGATTTGCTTCGATGCTGCGGACAATTGTCCACTTGGAAGATCCTGCTTCAACCTAAAACTAACGTTCGAACCGAAGGCACTTTCGTTCAAAATAGCTTGGTATCTTTCAGAGTCCAATGTTTACTATTTTGTCTGTTCCAGTTGAAGGAAAGCACCATCAAATCATAATCTACCACCGTTATATTTATCTGTTGGTACCAAATTATTCTCTGCAAAGGCCGTATCAGTATCTCGCCAGATATAAAACCTATTGTTCCTCCTAAAATGCTTTAGTTAGGTCTCATCCTATCATAAAAACATATGAGCTTTGACATATTTGAGTCGTACTTTTTTTTGTAAGCAGAGTTTATTCTGCCATGAAGATCAGCATCGTTCAGATTTCGTCGCATTGTAGACATATACACATTGATTTCGACATTGGCCAAAGAGCATTGGGGATCCGCAGAGTTTACAGCAGGATTTACTTCAATTTGCAAAATAAATATCGACATACTTTTGCAGGTATTTTTTCGCATACGGCCACCTCTCGATTGCGATGCTGGTATACCAAAGGTCTTCCTTTTGTAAATATTTTTCCCGCGGTAGAGACGTACACTCCAAATCGATTTGATATATTTATTTAGCCTTCTCCATCATTATAGGCCTTCAACTATGCAAATGTTTAAAGCTTCAGGAAGTTCTTTTGATCTGAGCATATATTTCTTTAAATTTAGTCTCTAAGTGCACCCTTTTGCACACAATGAGTTATATTGGTTGACTGCACTATACACAGGTTATTAAAAGAATAAACACGTGTCATTTGGATTTTTACACGTTCACAAAATATTATTTATACTGGCAACCACGTAAATCAAAAATATGTGTAACTGTAAGGGTTCACCTTTACATTTGACACACCTGGTATTTCTGAAGTACTTACCCAAAGTACAAGGAAATGATTACCATTTGCATCACTTCACTGAAGGTGAAAAGTAATTCTTATTCTATCCTGAGATTTATCGCCACTTAATGCAAGATCAGAAAAAAAAATCATCATATATACCGTGTGTAACAGCAAACTTGTACAAATCGCGTAACATCAATGCTGTCCACTTGTTAGATTAAGCTTTGAACCGTTGTATCTTAAAGATGATTTAAATTAACTTACTGGAATTCTCCGAGGTTTTTATAACACTATTGGACTCTATTTTGAATTTATGTATTCAGCTCTAAGTTGAAATGATGATCCCTCTTGCTGTTGTGACCTCCTGATCCAGCTTTCCCCTCTACTGTTCCCTCTTTTTAAATCCATTCCTCGTTCTCTTGATAGTTCTTGAATGGACTTTGTAGATGAAAGCCAGAGTATAAATGTTGCTTCCATTACTGAAGGTCTGAATGATCTTTTTTCCTCTCACCATTGCTCATTTGGGAAGTCAAAACGATTTTAACCTGTTCTCTTTCTAGCTGAATAACTCATAGAGTTTTGCAATAATTCTTACGACAAATTTTAGCAAGATGTCTAAATATCTTATCTGAAAACCTCGGAAAAAGAAAATCAAATTAGTTTAGTGGGTAATTTGATATTAAATATTTTGTGGGATGGACAATTATCGAATGATGTTACACGATTTGGACAATTTGCTATTACAAAATTAGGCCGGTAAATGTTGTTAATACTGTTTATTATAAACAGAGAAATAACTTAAATATTTGTATCTATAAAAAAAATAACGTATACACAAAACATATATTAAAATAATTGTCGGACTTATTTCATTTCATTATGTGTGTGCGTGTGTGTGTGTGTGTGTGTGTGTGTGTGTGTGTGTGTGTGTGTGTGTGTGTGTGTGTGTGTGTGTGTGTGTGTGTGTGTTTGCGCGTGTGTGTATTTAGGCAATATATCTACATTCAACCATGTTTGGTTGAATAATCTAGATATATTATTTCTATTTGTTTTTATTGTGATCCTCCTCGGATTCTCTTATCGACTTCTTAATGTTGATATTAATTTAATTAAAGAAGCTGCCTTAGTTTTTGTTTTGTTTTCTTTTATTTTTTATTTTCTCATGTACCTTTAATCTCATCCAATAGTATCTTCAGAGATGAATTGCTAAGGCAACAAATCATATTCCTGCCCACCTTCCAAATACAGCAAGGTACTTAATTATAACACTAGCATACTACACAATGAAAATATAAAACCAAAGCTTCAAACTCTTGAGGTCCTCCATATAGGGAGCAAACAACCAACACTAAATGAGGTTAGCTATAATTATTGCATATAACAATGTTTAAAATTTTTTATAATGATAATGTTATGAAAAATATTTTTTGAAAAACGTCGAATAGATTACTATCATCTAGATTAAGTTACCTCCCTTAGATCAAAAATATGAAAAACGCTATCACTACAACAGTTAATTTTAAAACAAATATAAAAGAGCGTGTTCATGCGTGTTAAAAAAAATCACAACTATCCGTTACGTTAATCTTTTGTCCTAACAATTCAGTACTAAAGATAATCTTGGATGAGGTTAAAGGTACTACTCCCCCCTCACACACACATATATATATATATATATATATATATATATATATTGATAATATTAGTGGAAAATATACACATACATATGCAATCATATATCTAAAATATATAAATAAATATACATACATACACATACATATGTGTATAAAAAATAGTTCCAAGAGGATAGAATCCAGGTAGAACTCAATGTCCAGGACAGAGTAAGGATATAATAAAAAGGCTTAAACACTAATATTCCATGGTCATAATTTATTCCATTGGAATCGTGAAAACGATCCAATTCATCAAACCTACAAATTGTTTTCACGATTCCAATGGAATAAATTATGACCATGGAATATTAGTGTTAAGTCTTTTTATTATATATATATATATATATATATATATATATATATATATATATATATATATATATATATATATATATATAAATTTTAAGCAGAAAAATCCGCATATTTTTCCTTAACAAAAGGTAAACATTTTAGGCCAACACCTCATCAGAAGAATCGTTGGCGACTCGTATAATGTTAAAGAGAATCGCAGTATAAAACTCTGAGGGAACGAGGAAATACGATTAATATATACTTTAATATTGAAAAGGCGAGGAGAAAAAGGGAAAATGGCAAAAAACAAAAACAAAAATAGACTAAACAGTTCCTGTGAGATTAAAAAGAAAATATTGACTCACAAACCACCCAGTAAGCAAAGAGAAGGAATAAATTTCTCCTTCTGTGGACACAAAGACGGTCGGTGCAATTTAATATATACTACCTCTAAGGTGCGCACATGCTTTGCCGGCCGTGCTTTGCCGAAAGTGGACAAAACACGAATCAGTGTATCTATACGCACAATCTGGTTTATCTAAGATGCGTTGACTTATTCAGAACTCCTTTGCATTCTACATTAGACGTGTATTACTGGTACTCATTCCTGTCTGATATTGCCAGGTACATGTTGTGTAATACTCGATGCAAGCTGCTGATTGGTCCGCCCTATGTAGTCAGCGTCACACTGGCATGTAAATTTATAAACGACAAAACTATTTTGTAGATAGGGTGGACCGTCCTTATCAAACGAAGAAAATGCAGGAACCGTGCTAAAAACAAACGGATGTCCTGACAGCAGAGAAAACATGACTTCATACAGGCTTACAGACTACTAGTCAGAAATTGGTTGCCCAACCTCAACCTCGGCAATTTCAGATACACCGGCCACAAACTGTGATCAAACATAGGTGGGAACATAAACTTTCACGCTTCTCTCAATTGTACTTTTAGTAACATTTTCCGGGTAACCATTTTCCGGGTAATCATTTTCCGAGAATATGTGATCGAGCAGCATTATATCGAGTCTGTTTCGCTATCGCTTCGTCCCGAACAGTTGGTATGACGTTTGCCTGGCAACGTAACTGTCCGGGTTTCAATTCTCGGTAGTGGATGCGCACTGCTGATGAGTCCCAAATATAGGACGAAACGGCCGTCCAGTGCTTTCTGCCTTCTGTTGAGGTTTCTAGACTCGATGAATTAATTATAATTCTCAAATCCTCCCAATTACTTGTATATCCTAAACTTAAACCGGCTTCTAATGCTCCAGTTGGAGCGACTTGGTGATAGTAGTCGTGGCTCCTATGGGTATAAAAAGGGAACTCAATTAAGTTCCACCACGGAATATGTGATCGAGCGGCGCTATATCAAGTCTGATTCGCTACCTCTTCGTCACCGAGGTCCGTTGGAACAGTTGCCTGGCAACGTAACTGTCCGGGTTTCAATTCTTGGTAGTGGATAAGCACTGCTGATGAGTCCCAAACGGCCGTCAAGTGCTTTCTGTATTCTGTTGAGGTTTCTAGACTCGATGAATTACTTAATTAAAATACTATCAATATTTCCCATTTCACAATCCAGCTTGCAAGAACATATCAACGCACGATGGGCCAAAGTAGAAACTTCCGGGATTGGGAAACAGAAGAATTTCAATTGGTGTATAGTCCAGTGAAAGTCAGTTTACGGTAAACACTGGTGATAAAAGAAACATCCTTACGCTCAACAAACACATCCAAGAAGAGCAAAGACGAATCATGTTCTTCCTCGAAAGTGAAACCAAGAGACGGGTGAAGGGAATTAAGTTGAAAGTGGAAAGCCTCAGCCTCTTCAGTGGTATTGAAAACAAAAAAAAGTAGCATCAACATAGAGATAATAAACGTAGGGTTTGTAGCGTTTTTCAAAAAGATGGTTTTCATAAAAAAAAAAAAATATTAGATGAAATGGGACACAACGGACTGCCCATGGAAACTCCTTTAATCTGGGCACAGATAATATCACTAAAACTGAATTACATCCCCTCACTAGCTAAATACACGAATTATAAAATGTGGTTCGACTTTACAATAAAAAATCGGTGATTTAATTTCTCCAAAGATTTCTGATTTTGACTAATATAGTCACAAAAATTATCACGGAGAAGTTCTTAAGTTTTCAGAAAATTAACGGGGTGAATCATATGTAAAAAGAAGAATTTAACCAAAGTATTCTAATATACGACATTTTCTAAGATAACTTCATCCTTTTGTGAATACGTCCTGAAAAGTTCTTTAAAATTGTACAATTATTTGATTTTTGCGAGAATTTCAAAATTAATGTGTCTGTCCTCGCAAAAAGACGCTAAAATTTACTATGCTAAAATTCATCCGCTGACGCCTTGTTCAATTGTACGTTTAGGAGATAGTGATGCTCTGGGTAAAAAGGGTGGCTTCCAGAAGACCTGATGTCTGGCAACAGGACTCAGCACCATGCCACACAAGCAGGCGATCCTAATCATGGCGGACAAACAATTTCTTCAACCATATCACCTATTACATCTGGCCACATACCTCTCCAGTCTTCAAACCCATTGGTTGTCTTTGGGGCGCAGACCAACAAAATTCCTTGTGACAGCAAAAATGAACTGAAGGCACGGACTATGGCAGTATTCACCGAATTAAACGAGGAGGCCGTCCAGAAGGGTTACCGAAGCTTCCGAAGGCGTCTGGAAGCCGTGGTTGAATCAATGGCGATTTTATTCAATAAATTTACTCTTCACTATTTCAAGATATTTTTGTATAATTTTGGTAAATATATCTGTTAAAATGTAATGTCAGTGCTGTTTTCATTTTTGCGTTATTTATACGACAATTTATCCATCGCACACTCAATGTTTGTGTTTGAGGCTAACGGATAATGGATAACGGCTTGGATTGAGGAATCGGAGAGCCGAGTTCGAATTTCAGTCGAATCCATTACATTTACTAACGTACTAATACCCTTGGGAAAGGTGTGAATCATCTTCTTCTCCCTCCAACTATGGGTAAATAGCAGGACAGACTATAGCCTTGGATGGCAACTGGTCTAGGAGGAGGTCAACTCTGAATTTAAAACCTGCGGAGGGTCGTTTGGGGACCTTGTGACATTCGTTGCACCAGGTCCCTGTATTCGTCCCTCCAAAAAGTGTGGATGGCCCTGCACAAAGCCTTCACCACTATAATCAAATCCTGTGTGGGTGTCGGGCTTTCAGTTTCTGGGAACTGATCTGTCTGACCCTCATACGTTGAGTTCGACGGGAGAGTCCATCATATATATATATATATATATATATATATATATATATATATATATATATATATATATATATATATACACACAATGGTGGCTGCCGTTTCGAATTTTGTCTGTCATTGTAACAATCTAAGGCTTATTTTATGTTTTTTGATTTGGCCTTACACTTTTTCTGTAAGAGAGCATAATTTTGAGGGATCAGTTTTTGAACAAAGCCACTTAACTGAAAAACACAGAATGATTTTATTTTATTTCGGGCTAGCCCAAACATCGAATTCTTCCGAACCGTTTCGACTACCAAATTTGCCTCCAGTGGCTTAGCCTAAGCCATGGTATGATTTCAGCCACTTACTAAAGATGCCGAAATCTAGGATAGTCTTTCAGGATGATACCATTAACAAGCCAATTTAAATATACCGATTATATAAAACAAGAAATTTAAAAAGAGAAAAAGTTAATAAAATGTTGTTATAGACATACGCTTGTCGATATCATTCAACAATATATGTTTGAAATACAACTTACTGTTTCTGGGAGAGAGCGTGTTCTAGCGTGATCTACAGTCTGAACAAGGCTAACAAGCTCAAATCGATAAAATAAAAAATACATCTAAGGGAGTCTACTAAAGCGGCACAATGAAAAAGAGAACCGAATGCTATATTACATGGTAGAACCATATTTCTAAATACAGTCTCGGTTTACAGTGTCCGACCACAACTAAAAGTTGCACACGCTCTCAAATATTGATTGTGGGTGAACGAATTCAACATTTAGTTGTGGCCACACACTGTTCACCCGGAACATACATGGCAATTTTCTAAGCGTTGCTTAGATGTGCTACAAGGTTGAAATTCCGGGATACAAAGCGAGGATCGAACTCACTATCCTGTTGCAATTGATCTAACAAGACAAGTTTGTTAACCATTACACCACGTGCGAGTGCAGAATAGGAGGCTTGTATGTATTTCCTAAGCCATAATATTCTGTAAAAATCTTGAGATATTTGAACTTATGAATTATGGGACTACAGATCCAATCACACACTTGTTTTCGCATTTTTCGTTTTTAATCAAGTCACCACAAGCGTTCAATCTAATCGACTGTTAATATTCACCATCCTCGCCATGAGGTAGGATGTGGTACAAGGCCGAGTTTAATGTGGGGCAATCCGAGCCAGTAGGCTCGTCCAAAATAACCCATAGACCCCGTATAAAACGGGGTCGGGTAGCAGTTTCCCTAGACGAGACTCTGTCCATCGACATAACGTTTTCTCGCTATCCTCTCTGCTTGGGGGTAGAGCATTTGACAAGCACAGCTGCAACAGATTTATTCGACTGTTAATATTTAACAGCCCCGGCCCCCACGTGGGATGTATGTTGCACAAGGCCGAGTTTACCGTGCGTTCTCCGAGCACAAGGCCGAGTTTACCATGGGTTCTCCGTAGGCTCGGCCAAAAATATTCCCTTAGAACCCGCATAAACGGATTCAGGTTCTGTCTACCTCCCGGGACGAAACTTTGCCCTTCGGCAAAGCCTCGTCCGGGTTCCTCTCTGCTCAAGGCAGAGAGTTCGACAGTAACAAACAATCTGTTTGACTATTCCACCAAGGCCTTCTCTCCTATTAATCTTATAGTAGGCGGAAGAGTCCAACATATACTCTTTAGAGGGAGGACACCACAACAGCAACTAAGATGCATAGTTTGTACTGGGAGTGATAGACTTTAGAAGTAACCGGAAATCCAATCGCAAACAGGAAATAAAGAGATAAATCTCTACTTTTTTCTAAAGTAAATTGTAAATCGGGCGATAGGCAAACATCTTCTTCTATTATATTTATGGGTGGGTAGCATAAATGCGTAGACAGCGAAGATTAAAATAATTTAACGATTTATATATGATGGTATTTGTGGGAACGTGTATAACATATATGTCATTTTTGAGTGTGTGTTTAAAAAAAAGAAAAGAATGAAACATCAATTGGAGGTGGACAGACATATCCGTGAGTTACAATGACGGTGTTCAATGATTTTCTCTTTTGTACTTTCGAACACGCTTTTGTCGGCTGCAACATTTAATCAAAACTTTCCCCGGAGCAGACTGAGAAAAGACAATCGCGTCTTTACAGAGAAGAAAAGAATGGAGACTCGAAAGGAACACTTCTTACTGCTCTTCCAGTTACGATTTTCTCGCCTATCTATTTTAGCATTTCGATATACGTACACATATAAAATTCTATTTGAACTTGCGTGAACTCGAGGTAACAGAAGCTTAGAGATGACTAAATATATGATCAGATAGAATAAATAATTACTCAAATCGATATATTTACAAGATGACTTTAGCATAAGATTAAATTAACGGTAACAGTAATGGTATACTCTTAAGCACTCCACCAGAATTCTAAAATGTTATTTACTATTTTTTCTTCATTAGGAGTTAATAGGTTCTCCTGTCGTCCGGTTCACACTCCTCACGATGTATAGGAGCAGATTTTTTATCTCTAGTTTCCTGTTTAGAATTGGGTTTCCGGTTCGCTCTAAAGTTTACCTCAAATTTCTGACTAATTTCTGGAATTTATACTGTTATTAGTCTTCCGGTTCCTTTATTATGAATATGCGTATTGGTTTATCTCTTCTTTCTTGATTACGATTGGGTTTCCCGTTCTTTCTCAAGTCTACATTGCTCAATATTTCTAATGTCTCCTCCTGAACGCTGACATTTTATTTACTGTTATATTCCAAATAGGAAAAATAGGTTCGACTATAGTCCGGTTCACAAATATCGCCGGGCTTTTGTACAGGAGCAGATTTTTATCCCTTGTTTCCTGTTTTGGGTTGGGTTTCTGTCAACTTTACACTCCTGAGATCTCCACCTGAAATTTTATTGATTAATTATTTTTCTCCTCTCCAAATAGAAGTAAATAGGTTCGCCTTTCGTCAGGTTCACACTCCTCTGACCCTACTATACTATGCAGTCAACAAACCAAAAACAACGCGCATGCGCGAAAATAAAAATATAAAATGGCGACAATGTATCCATCGCACCCTGTACCTTGCTTCTACTTTTTCTCTTCGCATGTGAATGCAAATGTATATTTTTAAGTTTAGGTTAGATTAGCTTGGAAAATTCGACATCTTTTCAACCCTTGTTAGGCTCATTAATTTTGAATATGTTGCTCGGGTGTATTCATAAATATATAAGAAAACATTGAAGCGTTTCTGCTTGAGTACGTAGGCAAAAATGTGTTGTGTTTAGATTGGAATATATACGCAGGTGTGCTGGAGGATTAACGTTGAATCTAGACTCAAACATTGTTCAATGTTATGCTTGATTCTTTCAACTATAATTTGTTTTACTTTAATTTTAACTGAATGTGTAGATTCGCATAATTCGGTTTTTGGCTAAAGGAATAGCCAAAAGCCGCCTGGCATACAAAATATCAGGACAAATTTGACGTACTATTCGTCCAGAAAAAAGAAATCTTATACGACCACAAAAAATTAAATAAAATGCTTAAACGCAGTACTTTGTCTGTTGTCTTTAAAGTGACTTATATATATATGTATATATATGGTAGTACTCGCTTGGAAAAACCTTGGTTATTTCAGCTTGTAGTAGAACAAACCAGTAGCAAAGGAAAAATCAGGAATAAAAAAGAACCAAGAACATAAAACTGAGGTGAAAACAATCGTCCAGTGTTCAAGCTCAGAGCCCAAAGAAAAAAACTCCAAAACTAGTAAAAGTAACTACGTAAAGTGCAGAATACACGAAGTAGAGCAAACCTAAGATAAACCTTACGAGCCAGGCAAACCTACCTAGGTTTCACCCA
The DNA here is from genome assembly GCA_964036315.1 of Acanthosepion esculentum. Taxonomy (NCBI): domain Eukaryota; kingdom Metazoa; phylum Mollusca; class Cephalopoda; order Sepiida; family Sepiidae; genus Acanthosepion; species Acanthosepion esculentum. The sequence goes on along the minus strand of OZ038505.1, from coordinate 9,271,306 downwards.
AACGGATCATCAGGATAATGAATGTATATATATATATATATATATATATATATATATATATATATATATATATATATTCATTTCATTCATATACATTCATTTCATTCAGCTATATATATACATATATATATATATATGTATATATATATATTTGAATTAAATATTCAAAAATTCAGATATATATATACATATATATATATACATTCATATATATATATATATATATATATATATATATATATATATATATATATTTGAATGAAATGAATGTAGTAGTTCACTGTCACTGGTGTCAGCGACTAAAAGTTTCATGTGAAGGTACTGATGATAATGTTACTGTGAGACAATCCTCAGGTAGTAAAAGGTAATATAATACACATAAAAGAAGATATCTATCTATCTATCTATCTATCTATATATATATATATATATATATATATATATATATATATATATATATATATATATATATATATATATGTGTGTGTGTGTGTGTGTGCGCGTGTGTGTGTGTGTGTGTATGAGGGGGTGTAGGGGGTGAGTGAAGACGAAAGCCAAAGAAACAGTAACAGCACATATATAAAGAAGAAAACCGGACCCAGGTAAGAAAAAGAGAAAAAGCGATAAATAAAAAATTGCGAACTGCAAATCAAAGTAACTAAAGAGAAAATGTTTAAGGATTGGCCTGAAGAAATAAATTCTTCAGAATCTTCTTTCTCGGCCGTTCTTTTGTTTTGCTTAGGGTTTTTCTTTCTTTTCTTTCTTTCTTTTTTTCTTTCGTTTTTGTTTGTTTTTCTTATGCTTTTATTTTTTATCATTTGTGTACTTTTCTGTCGAACATTTTTAGCTCTGTCGTTCCCATGACAACAATGGGAGACATCAAAAGAACGGGCTGCGTTCTATTTCTATCGCAATGAAATAAAAGTATCGAGGCTAAATCGTTTGATAGCTTTCCGTTAATCTTTGTGGTTCTACTGAAAGATAATGACGATTAACACACCGTCGATAATAATAATAATAATGTTGCGAACGATGTGATCGCCAGAATAACTTATAATAATGCTGAAGTTACGAGATTTGAAAGACGACATAGAGGCGACTACCGTAGGGGGATCATTAGAAAGCTTTTCTCGAAGATTATTATTTATAGACTGAGATTTATATATTTGTGGCGTGATTCACTTTGAGCGAGGAGTTCGTAGCAACAATCATCCTTCTTTGAGCGTTGTGGACTGGCGCTACAGAATCACAAACAAAGGTTGGTTCTAAAAAAAAAACAGAAACCACATCACTTGACGACTGCCAACATTAGCAACAATTAAAATGGATAGCACGTGAATCTTGAATAGAAATTAATAACATAATCAAGGTGTTGACATTTCCCAATACTTAACACGTGATGAAAAAAGCCTCCATCAATACGTGAAAGAGCGATAACAGCTACTGTATATATGTGAAACCTATTACCTAAATTTCAACAGAAAAAACAGTACTAATTGCTCACCAAGCAGAGGTTAATATCTCTGGAGATTTCTTTAACAAACAGTCAAGGAGAAGGAAAATTATGAACAGAGGCAGAGGTATATCACTTGTTTCCTGATTTGGATTGAGTTTATTCTTCATTATAAAATTTACTTTCACACTATAAGTCTAACTTTTCAGGCCGAACACTGAAATATTATTCACTAATTAAATCTTGACCTCTTCACGTCTAGAGTTAGCTGGTATTTTTCCTGCATAGCCCCGAGAACTCCACTCTTTACCCTTTCTTACCACACAATAATGATCAACATTGAATGCCTACTGGGCTTGAAAAAACAATTATCATTCATAGACTGAGAAGAAAATGCTAATTAAGAAACGCTTTTCTTCACTCCCTGTCTATCAGGTTAAGATCGAAGTGTAGTAGTTGTCATCTTGATGGACAAACTACCTTCTATCTCTCAACTGTATCGTTGTCATTGATAGAACACCGAAAAACCTTCCAGCAGCACCTCCTTCATGAAACCAAAGAGGGAAGTTAGATGGGTTTCGACGCCAGCTCGACGTTGGTTGCGGGTACCGAGCCAAATTTAGACTTGCTCAATGAATGTCAAATGTTTCTTTGTGGGATATCGATTAATATTATAATTTAAGATCTGACTTTTTGCTTGTTCTGTTGTCCATTCACACCAGCATTACATTTAAATTTAAAGCTAAGCGTATCTATATAATCAATGTTTTTTTGTAATGTAAAATTTGGACCAATCAGATCTGTACAACTGCTTCTTAAGATCAACGTTAAAAAAGACTTTGAACGAATCAAGCCTGAGGATTTGGACACAGATCATCCTTCTTTGAACAGTAAACTACCACGACAGAATCACAAATAAAGAACCGTGTCAAATAACAGAAACCACATCACTTAAAATCTACGAACACCAGCAACAATAAAAATTAATTGTAAATAGAAGAGAAAGTAATGATATAATCAAAATGTTTCACACTATTTCAAATAAAAAAATTAAGAAGAAAGCTACCATCAATATTACAAAGAAATATATTTACTGAACCTGTCAAACCTATTTTACTAAAAAAAAGGTTTTAAGGGAATGATTTATAAATTTCAACCAAAGCAGTAATAGCTGCTCTGCCAATGAATGCCAAATGTTTCCTTATAGAGAAACGGCTATTATAACCCTTAGCATTATTACTGTAGTCTTGTGTGACAATATATTAAACTTATTGAATATTTAGTACGTCCGACTGAAAGTGATGTTTGACAATTCGTTCTTGAAGATAATTATTCTATAAGTGTATTCGATTCTTACAAAGTGTTTGATAATAGAAATCTTTTAATATACTAAGCTATGCATCATCATTCACTTTATTAAAGGAAGAGGTGACAGATCTGAAATCATGGGCGTAGCTCAGGAACAGGTTCTTGAAGAAGGAAACTGAAGGGGTGATCTGTTCAGCGCAAGGGTAAGCTTTAAAAACAAATTCTATCGAGGGTTTTTTTTTTCATTTATTTAGGTTTTTAATCGAATTCACCCCAAACAAGGGAAGTTAAGCGTCTAAAACACAAAAGATTACTGGCTGTGGAAGAAATAGATAAAGAAACATTAATCATGAGAGAGAAGAGAAAAGAGTAATCAGAAGGACAGTAGATAGCGGTTGACACCGTATTTAGATTTTTGCAAATTAAAACTGGCTGTAAAAACATGGAGCCGGAAGGGAGTTCCACATGTGAGAAGTAACAAAAAAGAAAGTTTTAATATAGAAAAGAAAATGGTTACTGCTGCATCTAACCATCTCAACTGTAAATTGATGAGATCTCGACGCCAGTCTAGTAATTCGCTTAAATTCAAAATATTTCAGTATCATAAGGAAGAGATATTCCGAGAAATTACCATGAAAGTATTTATAGAAAAGACATAGAGAGGCCAGCTTACGGAGATGGGAAAGTGACTGAGGCCGATCCTCCATACCAGGACCAATAATATTGCTGAGTCTTCGTTAGATTTTATATAGTGGGGACACAGGATCCTATGTAGCAGTCATATTCTAAGCATGGACGAATGTTAGACATATAGATATTGTGATAGATTCTAGTACGCTATTATGAGAACAGCTGATTTGCTCTTTTGCAAGCTGTGTAGGTAAGCTAGCAAAAGGATGCAAAACATTGCAGCTTCACACAGACGACACTATCACAAAGTAGCCCTTAGAACATTAGATCTATGTATGAAGTATGGACTCAAGTTCAAAGGGAAGTGGTACGAGCATTCATCACCATCATTATTTAAGAATGAGCAAGTGAAGCTCATGTGGGATACGACTATCTTGACCGACAAGAGCTCGGGGAGTAAGCGCCATCATATCGCATTGTGCACAAGAGCAGCCATGAATGAATCTTGATAGATGTTGCGGTACCTTTGGATAAGAACATCTTGAAGAAGGAGCAGGTGAAAATACGGCGGTATCATGGACTGACAGGGTAAATCGGAGATATATACCAAACAGCGGCCCAAGTTGTCCGTTTGGTGGTTGGCGCAATCGGGATTATTCTTTGTCTTGCAATACGTCTTTGAGATACCCGAAAGGATGAAAGCATCTGAAATGAAAAGCGCTTGGAGATGATGAGGATGAGGAAGATGATAATGAATGAGGAGGAGGAGGATGAAGATGATGAAGAAGAAGAAGAAGAAGAAGACATGAAGACATTAATAATTCCAGCTATATTTCCAACAGTTTCATTAAAGGAGCACTTTTTAGCCCATGTGGTAAAGGAATGCAAAAAATTGTACCCACAATTACGGATCACGCCATACGAAGGACTTTATTTATGTGTTTGGATTTAGGGTGGCTCTTCCTTATTTTTTTTTTTAAAGAAATACTCAATGTACATGTCATGATGTCATTTCTGACCTTATGTCTCTGGTTGGGGCTCGGAAGGGAATGTGTATACAACAGAAATCAAAGGAAAATAATAATAATAATAATAATAATAATAATAATAATAATAATAATAATAATAATAATAATAATAATGTATTTCCAATATATTTATTTCCAATAATGAAAGTTCAACTTTCCGACGCCAATGAAAGTGATAGTTATCAAGTTTCATAGGGTAGAACCCCCCCCCACACACACACACACACACCAACTACAGTTTGGTAGAAAAGCTATCAAAGAGTTCATTAAAAAAATGGGTAGAGACAAGGAAAAGAAAAAAAATAAATGCATTTTGGGTCATTTCCCAATCTGCTAGCCACTAAAAGATAAATTTTAAATTTTCACTTAAAAAGAAGATTAGTACACCTGTAGCCATATAAAAAAATGCCAAGATAATGACAACAAAATGTGTGCACACCAGAAATCAAAGGAAATAATAATAATAATAATAATAATAATAATAATAATAATAATAATAATAATAATAATAATAAGCTTTATCTATGTAATTATTTTTTTATTTTATTTTATTTTTTTGCAGTGGAAAGTTTCATGATGCCATTTCTAACCTTACGTCCCTGGGCGGGACCCGGAAAGAAATGTGTAAACGCCAGATATCAAAGGAAATTAAAATAATAATAATAATCACTTGAAAAGCACTCACCCTGATATCAAACTTGTACAGAAGAATTTTCATGAATTGATTCTGATAGAAGTTGTGGTACCTTGGGATATAAATATCGCGTAGGCGGAGCAAGCAAAAAGACAAGAGGTAAGAAGGCCTGTAGGCACAAATCAGAGAAATATTCCAAGTCGCAATTCAAATTGTCCCTTTTGTGGTTTGTACACTCGGAACTAACTCCGAGAATCTTCCTGCTACGCAGTGCGCCTTGGGAATGGTTGGCATTATTGAGAGTGCGCAGGGGGCAATACGGCTTGGAACAGTTCCTGTGCTAAGGAAAGTATTTTGCCGCTAAGCTGCGGATAGGCCCTGGGATATGGAAATCATCACAGGCTGAAACATTTAAGATTCATTTATTGATTGATTCATTTTTTGCAGCTTACCAATCCTTTGCAGGTTATTTAAAGCCAGAAATGGTTTCAGATTCTCTGAATTGTCTTCTTAGAGATAACAATAATTTCGTGATGCTATTAGTATTTAACCCATACCTGGGGGGAAGAAGTGGATTCATAAGTTTCCCAACAGTATTTTCTCGTAGGGAAATATACCGAACCTGACTGATATTAGAATTTGGCTCTCCCATCAAAAATTCCGAGCTATTATCCATTAAACTACTCGTACACCCAAGCTTACATCACCTGCTATTCCCAAGCGGTCACCTATCAAGATACTAACCAGGTTTAACGTTGCTTAAACTCGGTGATTTTACAGGTCCCGAGGTGTCAACGTGATGTGGCCGTAAGCCAAAGTATCTAAGTGTCGGAGATGATATTAAATAAAATAGTACTACTAATAATATGGGCACGTGGCCTAGTGGTTAGGTCGTTTGCATTCTGACCATGAGACCCCAAGGTCGATTTGTCAGGAAGGAAACATCCTGATGCTTTGGAATGTACTTGAAAAACATACCACGGCCATACAAAGCCTTGGGTAATTGGATAGACAGAACCCTTGGGGTCGTCGATAGCTGTGCTAGCTCCAAGTTACAAGTCATCGTGGCCGAGGGCTTGAGCGTGCTGGCCTTGTTCAAATTGTTGATCACGATAGATAACACGCTCTTTACAATAATGTATTTGCTCAGCGTAGCTGAAGATGTTGAATAAACACAAATGCGCCTGCAATAGGGATTTTCTAGCCGCCCTAGTAGACGGATATCCTCTAATACGAAAGGCTAGCAACACATACATACTACTAATAATAGTGATTGTAATTGCAAGTCTTAAGAAGTACACTGATCATCGCATTGACGTTGCCAGAGTGTGGGTTTCTTCGTGTCCTTATTTACCGACTTATTATTTGGACATTTGGATCCATAACTCCGAACTATACCAAAGTTCCAGAAGACTTCGTTGCTTGCCACTGCAAATATTCTACGGAAGGTCTTCTCTAACAGAGGATATGCGGCTTGATGGAGAACACGCAAAAGGGCAAGATCTCTAGTTGAAAACGAAATAACTACGAAAGAAAACAATAAAAATAATTCCATATTAGAAGAAAATTCCTTGTAGCTGATTAATAACTTAAAATTAGGTAACATTGTAAAAAGATGATGAGGGAATTGCTAAAAGAATCAAGTACATTTGAAATAAATTTTAAAATTTAAAAGAAAGTATATTAGTTATATAAGAGTAGATACTGACTCGATTTCTAGGTCAGCAGCTACGAAAATTGCTTCACTGTGTCGTGTGAGACTATTTTTCTTTCCAAAATCTATCATACATATCTATATGTCGACCATTCTTAGAATATTGCTGCCACATATGGTCTGGTGCTCCTTCTATTTACATTGAACTCCATGATAAACTCCAAAGAAGAATCAGCAATATTATTGATCCTGATCTGTCGGATCGGCCTCAGTCACTTTCCCACCGCCGTAAGCTGGCATCTCTATGTCTTTTTTATAAATATTTTTATGGTAATTTTTCGGATGAGCTCTTCGCTATGGTACCTTGACTTTTTTAATTTAAGCGTTGTACTAGACTGGCGTCGAAGTTTCACCAATTTAGAGTTGAGTTTGTTTGATGTAACCGTAAATTCTATGCTAACAGTTTCTTTTCTTGCTCTTTTCGCTTGTGGAAAATCTGCAAAAAATTAAATGCAATGTTAATCGCTATCTACTCCCCTGATTGCTCTTTCGTCTTCCCGCTCATCACTAATGTTTCTGGGGCACTTCGACCTGGTGTAATGGTTAGCAAGCTTCTCTCGCTAGATGAATTACGACTGAATAATGTGTTCGATCCTCACTGGGTGCTCCATACTTTCGGCCTTGTGTCACATATAAGCTACGCTTAGAAAATCACTATTATTAATGTTTCTGTTCGTAATTCTCCCACATCCTATAACCCTTTGTCTTCACTGCCTTGCGTAGGATGATACTGATTTTTTAAAAAACAAAGTCGGAACCATGAAATATCATTAAGTCTGCATGCAATTTCATAAATATTGGTGTTCTGAATTCGTCTTGATATTTTTCAAATAGACAGGAGAAATAATATATAAAATAAGACATTTTAAAAGAATTACTATTAAATACAAACTAGAATAGTAAAATCTGTCTCAGTAACAACAACAGTGGTAAAGTGACAATGGCGATCAGGTTGACGATGACGAAATGATATACAAGAAAATAGAATAATGGAGGGCGTTTTATTTTTCTAATGATATGCGAAGCGTAGCTGAATGCGGTGGAAATACGTTCTAAGAAGCAGAAGTCACGAAATCGGTACGTCAACTCGGTTGTCGCTTATGCTACCTCACGTCTCCAATAGATTCCTAAATGAACGCCACAGGAGAAAGAAAAAACACATAGAAAAATTAGCAAATAATTTTAACTGATCGGCGAGATGGGCTAAAAAAAAATCAACTAAAACTCTCTTCGTTAATAAGGTTTTGCCTAATTGTACTTTTATTGGAACTATAAACAAATGTTCCGCTGAGATATGAACATTTGGGCACATTTGTTTATATTTTTGAGATGAAGTATTATGTATACTATTTATATTATTCGGACTATTGTCCTCATCTTTGTCGCCATATTTATTACAACATTTTGGCCGTTGTACGCTCCGGCCTTCTTCAGGTGGTTGGAATGACGAACTGAACCCTTTATTTCGTTTATTGGGGTAGACTGTTCTAGTTCCGCGTACCATGTTTAATTGATGTCAGTTATCAGTTATCTCCTGTTAATTCCCATTTCCAAGTTCTCCACTGCCTTAACCGAGTATTGAACGCACACTCTTTGGGTCCTGTCACTGGATCTAACTAACGCCTTTATTCACTGCGCTATGTATCGTTAAATAATGTAAATAGAGTATTTGCGGATATATGAGGAAAGAACACTTGACGAATTTAACACACTCAGGTCATATTAATTCAAGTACCGCAGGGAAATATCACCGTAAATGGAAGGCAGAAGAAGTAGTATAAAGAAAAATATACCGAAATCAATGATCGTCCATATCCTTAATTAACATGAAACATCTATCTATCTATCTATCTATCTATATATATATATATATATATATATATATATATATATATATATATATATATAGAGAGAGAGAGAGAGAGAGAGAGAGAGAGAGAGAGAGAGAGAGAGAGAGAGAGAGAAACTAAAAAAGAATTCTTAGTCGGCTCCATCTGTTAATATCAGAAAAATCGTACAGTGTGTACGACGAACACACTAAGGTGACCCAGTGTTAATTGTATTATGTCGGAAATATTTTTTCGGATTTTCGCTAATGTTTTTTGACAACTTTTATCTCCATGTTACATAGCAGGGGTGGCCAAACTGCTGCTCGCAAGCCACATGCGGCTCGTAGTAAGGTGTTGGATGAGCTCTTTTTTTTCAGCACAGTTAATATTTAACGTAACTAAGAAAAATTCCAAATTATTTACTGGATACGAATTGTGACCCCATTGGATTAAAACGCAAGTTTAATGTTCATGGTTAGGAAACATTTTAAAAAACTGCATACATGAAGAAATATTATTGCATACATCCATTTTATAATATTTATATAAAAAGTTTGTAGCAAAATGGTTATACAGTGTAACCTGGATATAAGAGAGTTGTCGGGACCGGAGAAGAAATCTCTTATATCCGGGTTTCTCTTATATCCTGGTTTGGTCTATTTTGTTTTATTAACACAGGCTCTAATTTGGGAACAGAGAACATCTCTCTTATATCCTGATCTCTTATATCCGGGTTACACTGTATAACAAAAAGTATGTACAAATTTTGTTGATGACTTGCGGCTGTCAAGAATCTGAAGTTTATCGTATGTGGCTCTTACATTAAGCAAGTTTTGTCACCCCTGTTGTATAGATATATTTTGATGAATAATCTCTTTTTATATGTATGTCTGAAGATTTTAATTAATTTTCTTAATAATTTTTATCGTTCAATATATATATATATATATATATATATATATATATATATATATATATATATATATATATATGTGCGTGTGTGTGTGTGTGTGTAAAGAGAAAGAATATATATATTGCTCTCCTATTTACGCCTTTCAGTTGCCCTTTGATAATGTTGCTGGCTCTGAGAACAAGAAATATTAAACTCTGAACCTGAAGAAGAATATCAAGCTGAGGTAGGTGTTACTTGGGGTTAACTGTTTTTGAGCTTTACATTTTCAGATCAGTATTCTCAGCGCAGTTGGTGGCAGAATACGGCTACTCCACAGACAATGCTGTCTACTTGAGGTCACAAAGAATGAACACAATTGATTCTTTCGTGTCAGTTTTACGGCTTAAATATCAAAATTTTATACAGGTAATCGGCAAAAGTAACACTGACACTTAGCAGACAGTAGAAAGAAACAATTATTACACAAATTCACATTGTTTTGAGTTTGATTATTATCGAATGATTAAGAAATTTGATATTCGTTTAAATACAAAATTGCTATATAGATTCAGGACATACGCTAACTTGGCACTCCCCAGAGACATTTTTTTCATCAGTGAAATGCCATGCCTTCTCGTGAAAGGTATGTACGTTGTCTTCCGTTCTCTTTTCTGCGGCTCTCTCTTCATAGATTTCTTTCTAGATTCGTTCCAACCAACCTGGCCGGTTTGGATATATTTTCCAGGAGTTATATTTCCATGGGTATCGCTTTTTGGAGTATAAAAGGCAACACATCACAACATCAACGTGATAAACATAAGTCGGCTAAATTTTAATTTTTAATTCACAAAAATTAGCAGTAATCATCTAAGAATGTTCCTCTCGTGTATCCCTCACCGTGGCTTCCGATCCTAACTCTCTACATTATACATGAAATCCTCCCTTCAACAACAGGAGAAAAATAGGGAAAAGAAAAACACTTACTACATTACCTTCATTATTTACATTATTCGGACTATTTTCCTCATCTTTGTCGCCATATTTATTACAACGTTTCGCCCGTTGTACGCTCCGGCCTTCTTCAGTATCTATCTATATTTCTGAGATGAGGTATTATGTACATTATTTACATTATTCGGACTATTTTCCTCATCTTTGTCGCCATATTTATTACATTTCGGCCGTTGTACGCTCCGGCCTTCTTCAGGTGGTTGAAATGTCGAACTGAACTCTTTATTTCGCTCACTGGGGTAGACTGTTCTAGTTCCACGTGCCATGTTTAATAGATGATCAGTTATCATTTATCTCCTGTTAATTTCCCTCTGAAAGTTCTCCACTGCCTTAGCCGAGTATGGAACTCACACTGTTTGGGTCTCGTCACTGGATCAAACTAACGCCTTTATCCACTGTACCATGGCGACAAAAATGAGGACAATAGTCCGAATAATGTAAATAATGTACATAATACCTCATCTCAGAAATATAAACAGATACATTACCTTCGTTGATCTCAAACAAAGCATTTGGGCTAGCCAGTGGGGATGTACTGTTCCATATTGTCCTGATATTTGGATGACCCTAAAGCTGCACAGCCTGATCAGGTCATTTCGAGAATATTTATAGGCAAACACTATGCGAACAGCATGTTAATAGGATGAGATAGGTTCGCCTATCGTCCGGTTCAAGCTCCTTCCCGGTCTTTTGAACAGGAGTGGAAGTTTATCCTTTGTTTTCTGTTTACGATTGGGTTTCCAGTTCCTTTTAAAATCTACTACCACTTTATACATCCAACGTTCCTAACTGAATTATCAAATGTTATTAACAAATTATTATTTTGTTGCTGTCCCAAGAAGAATTTATAGGCTCGCCTATCACCCTGTTCGTACCCCTCCCCGGTCTTCTGTACAGCAGAGAAGGTTTATCCTTGGTATTCTCTTCAGGATAGGGTTTCAGATTCCTTTCAAAGTCTTTGGATTCTCTTTCACTCACAGTGGCGCCTTGTGTCTTAGTTGAATTATCACCTTGTTTAAGGTGAATTGATTTTTTTTTAAATGTTCGAATCAAAACCGGTGTTAGGGCAGTTCTCAACTCGGACAATGACATAACTATTTACTGCTGTCTTGATCGGTTTGATAAGGTCAAATGGGAAAATGATCTCAAAAATGATCTACAATCTGCAGCTAACTGATGAAATATGGCTTTTTAATTTTACCGCCTCCAAAACAAAACTGTTCTCTATTAAACATCGGAGAGACCCTAATCTGATTGCCACCAGTATGGCTGATTCTAACCTCCAGTTGATTTACTCGTTGCTCTTTCTCGGGCTAACGTTCTCTGCTGACATGAAACAGAAATATTATATTGTCAAAAATTCTATTAATTGCCAATAGGAAATTTGGTTCACCGTATCATGCTGGAATTTTTTTCTCTCCAGAATCTTTTACATACTTTAAAAGGCGATTCTTTGAATATTACTACCAAATCTAATCGAGTAGCCCTTCTATATAATTAGAGAATCTTGATCCAATGTTATTCGTCCTGGTATTTCGGTTTAGCAGCTTACCTGTGCTTTTCTATAAATACTTTCATTTTTCTGATGAAATTTCCTCACTGGTACCTAGATTTTATGAATTTTAGCAGAGTACGTGATTAGCAGCAAGGTCTCGTCCTTTTACAGTTGAAATGGCTAAGTTCTGTTCTAACTATTTCTTCTACTACTCTTTTCGTTTGTGGAAGTCTCTTCCGGTTTCATGCTTTCAAGTCAGCTTTGATGTTCAAAAATTAAAAAGCAATGTCTATCACCAATTCATTTATTGTTCTCATTCGTTAATGCAGAATTTCTCAACCAGGGTTCCCCGGACCTCTATGGTTCCGCAAAAGGTCCCCAAGATTTCCGCAAAAACAGTTGAAATAAGCTAATGCACTTTTGACATTTTAGTTAATTTTATATACGCAATATTACTAAACACACACAATATATATTCTTGGTTATTATAATATTGCAATATAGACTCTGATATTTACCACGTGAACTACAATGAAAATAAAATGAGAAATATATGGTACATAATTTTCTTTTTTGCGCTTTGATTCCTTGACATATGTAATTCATTTTAAGTGTTACGCAAGGGTAAAAAGGTTGAGAAAATCTGCCTTAACGCTTTAGTTTCTTTATATATATTCTTTCACTCTCACTAATCCCCTTAGTGACTTTTTGCCTTACTTGGGGTGAAATTATTACAAAAATGTAAGGCCGTATTCTTGGTCACACCCTGTTTGAAATCTTCTTTATGTTCATGAGGCATATTTTGGAGGCTGCAACCGAAGGGGCGTGAACCTACGCACGAGATAAGACGGTCGACTCTTCAGCATAGCTAGCCCGAAAGCAGAGACCAATGTTGTTACTCTCTTCTCGCACACGGAACAACAACTAGAGTGCCTCATGAATGGATTTTACCAGGTCAGCAAGGACTGTGGTCTGATAATCAGCCCGAAAATAAACGGATGTGCTGAACAAAGATGTAGACATTCCATCTGTTATCACCATCGACAACTACGAACTTGGTCGTTCACCAGTTCACATACCTTGAGGCCATCATCAGCGACAATTTGTCTCTCGATGCCGAGAAGAACAAGCGTATTGTCATTGCTGGAATAACCCTAATCCGACTTACCACTCGTGTCTGGGGAGAACCCGAGACTGACAATTCCTACAAAGATGTTAGTTTACAATGCCTGCGACGCCAGTACTATTGTAGGGCAGGGAGACATGGACAACATATGACAAACAAGACTGAAATCTTAACAATTTCCACATACGCTGTCTTCCCCGCTTTCTCGGCAGGGTAGCTACGACCAGGTCGCGGGCCTCCGTAAGATGTACATACAGCGCAGAAAACGCAGACTACGCTGGTTTGGCCTTTACCCGGCACACATGACCAACCTAATATTGCCTGATTTCCTGCCAGATGCCAGTTCTCTATACAGGATGTCCTTTGAAGGACTTCCTGTGTAGCTAAATAGCCTCTGGCAAGAGATCTATTGCCAGCCACCCACCAGCTGCGCTAACGTGATATCTAGAATGGCGATATGAAAGCTTTGGAATTTGCAAAATGGGCTGGGATGATGCAGGAGCTGACCACGAGTAATATCACAGTTTACTCTGGTAACAACTCTCATTGGGAGAAGAGAAAACCCAGGACTTAGCTGAGGAAAGGAAAACAAGTTGGAAAGTTAGCACTGAGCAGACAATCTCATGACCAGCCTCCTCCGATGCTGTTCCAAATCATTGACACGAATTGACAACAGGGCGCATAATCCATAGCTGGCATCGACTAATGGTTGCCTATTACTACTGCTAGTACCCACCTCTATGTGTTCGTGAATGTATAATGAAATGAAATCGTTTCAGAGTTGAGTATATATATATATTTTTTTTAATTGAATTTAAAAACGCTCGCCCGTGACATCGTTGTATTGCCATGAATCACGTTTTAAACACTTTTACAAAGAACTGATTGACAAGTTTACAAAAGAAATTCCGTTCGGAAAGGAAATACAACAAGGAAGCTGCGTCATCAAGCTCAGAATCTATGACAAAAGAGAAACGTTGCGTGACGATAAGATGTTATAAAAAGTGTATTGAATGACATGAAGAGGAACGAGCACTGAAGACATTGGTTTACTTTAGTCGCAGAATTGTTAACTCGGCTCGCATTCAGGCAGATCTAGCTTCTTTTTTTTCAGTGCATTTTGCTCTCATATATTCCTGCGTATAATACACCGATTAAAACATTAATAAAGCAAAATGTAAATTAAATCACAGCTACACACTTCATCAACTATACTAGGCGTCATCTGACCGGAGTAAGATACAAAAATAAGGTTGGCTCAGAGGCAATAAAAAGTTTAAAGAGGTACCACAACCGATTGGAGATTATCGAAGAGAACATATTGGAATCCACTGGATTTGAAATAAAGTCCAGTAAAAGAGCCCCTATAACACTAAGGACCTACACAAAAAAAAACGATACCTTAGGTTTAAAATTATTTTTTTAAAAAAGGAAATATATTACGCGAAGCTTTTATTTTAGTTTTAATTTCAAGCTAATAGATTACATTTAATATTTCCTATAAACGAAATTCTTTTGTTCTATTTCAAAAAACTAAGATCAAGGTTTGTTTTTGTTTTTTTTTTTAGTGCATATTGCTCTCCTTAACTATCCTCTACATCTTTTTAATATATTTTAAATATTTTTTAAAATATTTTTTAAATAAGCGGGTAGGACAATCTAGCAGGTAGCCGTAATGGACTGGTACTCGTCGTAATCGTAGGCAATATGATTAGGCTTAGGCTTATGCAATAGGCGTAGGCAATAGGCGTAGGCGATGTACCTCCACATCAGTCTGTATTTATGACTGACACCAGCCAATCGTATTACTGTGAGGGGGAACCCTGGTGTATGCATATTCATTACATTACAATCAAAGATTTAATTTCACAAAGTTTAATTACATGAAACAATTGCGTTAACTAGTAATTGTACATGTAGTTAATAGCATTAGAAATCAATAAAATAAAATAAAGAATAACAAAATATATTTAAGTAACAATACTTTTATAATTATTTTAAATGGTCACTATGATAAGTTAGATGCTTAAAAATGTAATATGTAATATAAATTCTTTCGGTTGACAAAAGAAATAATATCTGATTAAATGAGAAAAAAGGTACTGGTAATTTTTTTTTTTATGTTCCTATCTGAAACTAGACTATATGCAAGAATCATTTTTTTGCTGAGAGAAAACGTCAGGTCGAGAATCCATTTATATTTTCATACGAGTAAAAGAGAAAATGAAAGTCGAAATCGATAGACAGATGACAATGCACGATTTGGAGGCTCGTGAGGCGAATGTTTCGCGTTAAATGTCTATTTTCTATTGTTAAATAATAAAAAAAAATAGTCCAGTAGAAATCGAAGTTTATCACATTTATTTTTTACTATCTGTTTTCTTTGATAATAAAAATGACTGCTCTTATCAGTAACACAGCGGGAACTTAGCCGACTTTTGAACAAGGCTGTATATTGTTACCTTAGATAATAATCTAATTCTCAACGTCTGACGTTACTATATATTCATGAAAATGCTTAAATTAGTGAATGTATATCATTATATCTCATATATATCTGATATTCACCCACTTTTCTTTTGCTCAGACGCACACATGCCCATATATTAACTATATATATATATATATATATATATATATATATATATATATATATATATATATATATATATTGAGATAGAAGGTTAGATATTGAGGATTAACTATATATATATACATATATAAAGATAAATTCAGTATATAGATTATATATAGAGAGATTTACTATATATATATATATATATATATATATATATATATATATATATATATATATATATATATGGAGATAGAAGGTTAGATATTGAGGATTAACTATATATATATATTATATATATAGGTTAACTATATATATATATATATATATATATATATATATATATATATATATATATGGAGGTAGGAGGTTAGATATTGAGAATATATGTGATAATTATCAGTATACTGAAGAGAAATATGGTGCCGTGCAACATAATCTATGAATAATATTTCAATGTGCTTTTATATTTTTTCTTGGATGACGAAATATACGGAAAGGCCAATAGTTTTTTTTAATATTCTCCATTCCAAAAAGATAAGTTTTATTTTTTTAAATTGTCATGGCGCATATTTACCTGTAACCAATACTGTCTGTAGGCAGTAGCATATTATCCAGCCAGGGTTCAAGTACAGGTAAAACCCCGGATTTGAACCCTGATTTTCAAAGTAACAGCCTTCTACCCGCAATGATATGCACCAGTTAATCTTTCCGCACAGAGATGTTCTTTTCTCCTTGTACGATATTAAACTTAAAAGAAAGGAATCGTTAGAAAAAAAAAACCCGCTGAACTGTTACATAATATCTGTTCTCCTGTATTGAAGTGAATGCTGAACAATCTACTCACACATGACCAGGAAATGTGATGCAGCAGAAATGTGGTTTTACTAGAAGATGCTGAAAATACCATGTGCCGAACATGTCAGCAACGACGAAGGTTTAGTGAAAATGAAAACAAAAGGACACTTATATTTAACCTCAAAGAGAAGCAGCAGAAAACAACGTATATATTACTTAGTGAGATTGTGTAAATTGATGGCGGAACAAGGTTTGGGAGAAATAACAAAAAGACAAAATTTATTAAGAGCTACAAAGGGTGAGGAATTTTGTAGAGCCATGATTGTTTACGTCCTGAAGGGACATGGCACGTAGGAGAAGAAAAAATTGCGGTTCTTTAGAAAGTGAAAACATGATTGAAAAAGCATGCGTGCAACGAAGATGTTTTAAGGGAAAATGGACACGAAAGGGACTCTTGTACATGGAATCAGTATTTAAATTGGGAAACATTGGGAAGGTATTTGGATCGACCTTTAGCATCCTATTGAGAGCTGATGGCAAGGAGCCATCATCTGAAGCAATCCTTTAAACACAAAAAGCCAACCTTAGGATTTTGCATCGGATTTTCATTTCTTTTAATCATTAGAATTTTTTATATGTTACAGAACATTCAGAAACAAAAACAAATGCACACCAAAGACTAGTTTCTGGCTTTGTTTGATTGATTTCTCTTTTAACGGCTTAGCTTATCAACCAATTGTAGATTATTTAAAGGCGAAACAAATCTCCGCTTCTAAGCAATGTGCCTACTTGGCCACACGTTTTCTGTTGACTTCAAGTGGAGTGAAAGAGAATTAACTAGTAATCTAGAGCTACTTAACAAGCATGATAAAATGAAACATATACTAAAAACTACCAAATTATTTAAAAGCAAACGGCAATCAAATCCTAAAACAATTATTAATTTCATCTAAATTTAATCAACACACAATACAAATTGTCATGAAATACAACAAGATGTGGGTTTGTGATATCATAATAGAAGGAAACTCCTACGTTTTGAAAACCTCACAACAACATTCACAATAAAGACAAATTTAAACTGTAATTCCAAAGATGTGATTTATGCACTCGGGCGCACAATCTACTACAAAAGTTTATTTTCTCAGCTTTCCTGAAAATCGAACACCCTTCCTCTTTTTTGCTTTCCTTATAATTACAATCTTCAAAAATTTAAAAGCAACATCAATCACCATCTTCTGTTGCCTTGATCCTCGTCCATCTGTTATCGTTTCCTCAATGTCCCTATACGCAGTCTTTTCTACCACTATCACTCCCTGTAACTCCCTGCGTGCTAGTGGAACTTCCGCCTTGCTTCGGGTGAAATGCTTAAAAAATCCTATATAGATATAACGCAAGCACTGAACAACAGAGTTGCCCTACACAAAAGCAACATTAAATTACGAGACATCAGAAAACACTTCGTGTCACAAGACATCCACAAATGCAACAAAGTTAAATTTAAAATCATGCCAATATATCAAACAGACGATGAATCTTATCTACAAGAAAAGAAGTTCATAGACTAATTTATACCAACTCTAAATAAATCATAACTCCACACACATAAAAGCAGATCATATACACATGTGACGCACCGCACACACACAGACAAACATTTTAACAGACATGTTTCCCAAAAATTACACAAAAATTTCTTGAAATAATAAACAGAAAATTTATTCAATAAAATCGCAGTGGGCTTCAACCAAGGCTTCCAGACATCTTCAGAATCTCTTGTAATTCTTCAGGACGGTATCCTTGTTTATATTGGTGAATACTGCCATAATCCTTCCCTTCAGTTCATCTTTGGTGTGAAAAGGAGTGTTGTTTGTCTCTCGCTTAACTGCGCCCCATACATAATAAACAAGCAAGTTGCAGTCTAGGGAGTTAGATGGCCAGATGTAAGGATGTGGTCGCAGTAATACCTCCTGAAGGTATTTGATGTACGCCTATGTGTTGAGTCTGATGTCCTCACCAACAAATTCCGAAGTTATTTTCTTATCAGTAACATCAGTGTGAGTTTTCCGAGCTGACGTACTCTCGTATTCACAATTACACTCATCCAGCTCTTTCCGAATCCTCTGCACTGTCCTGAGATTGAAAACCATACACTCTGAAATGTTCGTATTGGAGGTTTCAGGGCGAATACCAACAGGTACAGCATGTCGTTTCCAAGTTCCGGGTGGAGTGAATTGCGCTATGGTGCTCTTATTCTCACAGACGGTGCACAGCTGACCCGACTATAGTGTATTGTCGACAAAATCGGAAACAAACAAAGGTTGCCCTAAAATAAAAATATGAAATGTTGACAATTTACTCAGCGCACTCTATATGTTTGTCTTTTGTGTATATCTGTGCTCACGCGAGTGTACGTCTCTTTGTGTCTGTATGCGGTAATCAATTTTGTTTTCTTTACAACCCCAACATTTGATTCGGTTTATTTAATATAATATCTGTTTATATAATATCACTTTGTCCACTTTTGTATTTACATATGCTCTATCCCTAATTATAGAGCACTTTTACCTTCACACACAGCATAGCGTAAAATTATATAGTATCATATATATATATATATATATGTGTGTGTGTGTGTGTGTGTGTGTGTGTGTGTGTGTGTGTGTGTGTGTGTGAATGCTACCGAAAAATCATTTCGGCTGAGCTCTCGGGGGAGAAATTGTGAGTTTGTATACTGTGAATACTACTGCTACTAATGCAATAGTCTTCGATATAACGAATCGATTTCTCTCAGTCACTGGTGTGTTTATCTAAAGATAAATGCGCTTAAATTCACCTTCATACATACCGTGCGCCAATGGCATAGTGGTAGATT
>OZ038505.1:9201938-9249438 GCA_964036315.1 Acanthosepion esculentum | reverse complement strand
AATATTCATTTAAAATAAATATACCGAAATCGGTGAAAATATCACTTTTCCGAAACAGAAACAGTTTAGTAAAACAATTGATGAAAGTACAGCAATTAATTTCTCAACGTTCTATGCAATCACAGGAATACTTTTCTCAATTATAAATCCCTTCCAAACGGGTAGCACCCTAAAGGTAGTTTTAACGGCCAGTCCTCCGGGGACCTAGCAATCAGCACAGGTCCACTACAGACTGGGTCATATATCCTTGGTTGGCAACCAGTCTACCTTAGAAATAAACGGTAACCTACCGCGGGAAAATATTCAGTCATGAATCGAAAGAGACGTGATTACCCAAGAGTGAATCACGAACAGCACTTAACTGACTGTGACAGAATCTGACACAGTGAGTGTGGAGATAAAGAGATTCCATGGACCCTAAGAACACCATTCAAAGCGAACATCCTTAGGCTCACGATCTTATTCTTTGGAGTGATTTAGTTGCAATGAAATGCCGTTTCATTGTTGGAACAATGAGAAAAGAAATGTAACGTGACATTCTAAAGGGAAATCTGACAGATTTTACCAGGTACCTTTGTTGAAAAAGACATTTCGTTTTCCAACATGCTAAGAAACTTAAACAGGCACAGGTGAAAAACTGGCTGAATCAGGAGAAGATCAAAGTTTTACTCTATTCGTGGCATGAATTAAATGGAAAAAAATGATTAGATTTAAATCATTGAAATATGCCCTTCGAAATCTAAGCAAAGTAAAAAGAAACGGGAACATTTTGTTAGGAACAAATAAAAGAGTACGGAACTGCTATGTAATATCGGTGCTTCTATATGACATTTTAAGACTAATAATCTCCGCACAGATGAAGGAAATAATTCAAACAACAGAAACCTGGTTCTACAGAATGATGTCATGGACTGAACATGTGAGGTACAAAAAAGATTTAGAGAAAATTGAAATAGAAAAAAAAATTATACTTAACATCAGAAATTTACTGGGCTACAAAGCAGAGGAAATTGTGAAGAGCCGTCATTGTCAACTCCCTGAAGGAACACGATACATAGAAAAAGAAGACGTTTGCTTTCAAACAATGGAACAATTGGCCGAAATAAATCTGTGGCCCATTAAATACTACTTATAAAGATGTTTACGTAATGAGAGGGATAAGAAATACTAAGTTATTGACTATTAACGGAAAAATAGCAATAATTTTGATTTTGTCTCTTGTTTTGCAGTTATGATCATAAAATTACTGTATTAGGTCAAAAGATTCTAATATGGATTACGATTTTTTCTCTGCTCCTGAGTTTATATTCTAACTTTAATATATATATATATATATATATATATATATATATATATATATATATATATATATATGAAGAAATATAGTCTTAAACTGTGCTATATTTATGGGATAAAGTGGTCAATATCAGAGATAGAGCGTGTGTAAATATAAAAGTGAACATAGAAGTCAACACTTAGAGGCGACAGTCTCATGCTAGATGCAATCGTCTGGCAACTAGTTTCTGTTATTTTTCTCGGCTATTTATATATACGGGTCAGTGGTGCATTGCAGGTAGTCTATTTTGGCGGTTATTTTTACCGGGCGTCGTTTATTTGTTTATTTATTTATTTGTGTCAAATTATTTTGCTTGTTTTTATTTAATTTTATTTTTATTTTTATTTTTTATCTTATATATTTATTTATTTATTTATTTTTTTGATCGGTGGTTTTATTAATGTAGTAAAAATTTGTTTATATAGCTTATTGTGGGTAGTCTAGTATGGCCGTTATTTTACCGGAAGTCGGTATATATATATATTAGAAAGTTTTATTCTGGGAAATAAAAGAATAAAGGTGTAAATTAAGGATGACTAATGAAGGGGAAAAATTCAACGAAAACTAGAGCCTAATAATATTCAGACCCAGCAAACAATCCCTTCGTTTACTGAGGGAAGGCTTGCGGCATCTGATATATAAGAATTCCAGGATCTTGAGATGATATAAATAGTGGGACCTTGATTAAATAGAGAAACGATCCAAACTAAAATCAGTAATACAAATCCTGCTATTAATTACATGTTGAGCAATAGCTGACCTGGATGTATTAACCAGCTGACTATTGCTAGAGGCCGGATTCAGAATTCTGGGTGTTAAATGCTGCTTTACCCTATAATCCAAACGTTGAGAAGTTCTCCTTATGTAATCAAGCCCACAATCACATTCATATTTATAAATAACTGAGTTAACATGATGGGGGAAGGACTTCCTTACGAATGGAAGATAGAATATGTCGAGTAACAAATATTACTCGAACATTAGCAGAAAAATAACAACTGTTGTTTGCAAACGAAATTCGCCACGCCAAAAACTCACCCGCTGAACAAATAAAGGGAAGACGCAAATAAATGGGACATTTTTTTAACAAGATGCGGCTTAACCCTATGAAAATTGTTGGTGACATCAGGACCAACAGAATCCAAAACATCTAAAGGCTATCCATTTTTGGAAAGTGTCATCTTAATAAAATCAGTTTCTCCGAAGAAAAAGCTTTCGGAACAGATCGTAAGAGCCCTATAAGTTAGGGTCTTAATTAGATTTATCTTACGTTGTCGGGGACAAAAAGAGTCCCAACGTGTATAAAGTGCCGAAAAAGTAGCCTTCCTAAAAACAGAAGTCAAAAAATTGTCACAGTTCCTAAGGACAAGAACATCCAAAAATGGAAGACAAAAATTAAAATCCTTTTTCACGGTAAACTTAAGCGAGGAATGGACAGAGTTTAATAAGGTGAGAAATAAATCGGATTCAGCCTCATTATTAAAGAGGCAAAAGTATCATCCACATAACGACGATACGTAAGAGGACGATCAATACGAAGAAATAACGATAACTCGTGAAATCCAACAAAGATATTAGCTAGAGCAGGACACAAAGGTGAGCCCATCGCTACACCATCAATCTGCCGATAAATAATATTATCAAAACGAAATTCAACAGATGAGCTGGCGAAATTCATGAGATCAACAAATACACTCAGGAAAATCCGGAGGGGACAAAGAACTAAGATATAACATATCACACCAAATCGCAATTGTCTCAAATAAGAAGACACAGGTAAACAAGGAGCTGATATCAAAAGAATACATGAACACACCATTGGAAGATTAATTACGTATAGTTTAAGCAAAGAAGATGAAATCTTTAATACAAAAGGTACTAAAGTGCGACAAAACTGGTTGTAGCACTGTTGAGAGCCAACTAGCGATTTTATGCTGGGAGGACCCAATCATAGACAAGATGGGTCGTAATGGGAAATTATCCTTATGGATTTTAGCTAGCCCATACAAACGAGGACGAATAGACCGAGTAGGTCTAAAGAACTTAGAAATTTCAGAAGAGAGTAAACCACTCTTGGCCCACTTAAGCACTTGGCTTTGGAACTTAGCTTCGATAGAAGCAATGCAATGATGGGTCTACACTGGACCTGATTTTAAGAATTTAGATGTATCATCAAGTATCACACGCATCTTTAAGACGTAATCCGAATAGTTCAGTAAAACAACTCCAGCACCTTTACCCTCTTTAGTAATAACCAAGTTATATATATATATATATATATATATATATATATATATATATATATATATATGTATGTGTGTGTGTGTGTGTTTCGGTATTTGAAAACTGAATGATATTATTTTAAATGAATTTCTTTTTACTGTAGGAATAATTTTGTGCATGACTGTATGAATACGTGCGCGCGCGTGTGTGTGTGAGAGAGTGTGTGTGTGTGTGTGAGTGTGTGTGTGTGTTTGTGTGTATGTATGTATCTATATTATAAACTGTTATATTGGAACATGCAAGTTACAGGCGGCTAACGCTCGGTAGTCGCGTGATGAAACATCTTTAGATTTAGAAACAAATATGCATTTTGTTGTGGTAACTTGCATGTTCCAATGCAACAGTTTAATATATATATATATATATATATATATATATATATATATATATATATATATATATATATAAAATTTGTGTATTTAGGCAGCAATCCTTCTTTCATGCACATTTCATTAAAAACGACTGTGTGTGTGTGCGTGTGTGTGTATGTATGTATGTATATTATAAACTGTTACATTGGAACATGCAAGTTACTACAACAAAATACATATTTGTTTCGAAATCTCGTCAGGCGGCTAACGATCGGTAGCCGCCTGAAGAGAAGTCTATTGACGTTGAAACAAATATATATTTTTGTCGTGGCAACTTGCATGTTCCAATGTAACAGTTTATAATAAATACATATTGCTCTACACTTGTACTGAGTCATTTACTAACACACACATATATATATATATATATATATATATATATATATATATATATATATATATATATATGCACTTATTGTGAAGTGTACAGTCCCGACACCGAAATAAATTGCAATTGCGTATGTATGTATGCCCGAACGTATTGATATGTATCTGTGCGTAATCTCGAATTGTTCATATGGGTGTGTTTGTGTGAACGATAATACGTATGTACACCTGTATCTATGTCTGTGTGTGTGAGAGTGTCATCCCAAAACGAATACAGAAGAGAATTTCAAATCCCACCCACCAAACATAATCAAACACAAACAAGCATAAATCGATTCAATTTTTAAAAAATAAACCAGGCTGTCTGATGATCGCAAAAGCGTGAAACACAGGATCACAAACTCATATACGTATAACTGAATATATATATCTATCTATCTATCTATATATATATATATATATATATATATATATATATATATATATATATATATATATATATATATATATATATATATATATTTAGTGGCAGAGAGGATGTGAGTTTTACACAGTTTCATGTACATGTATATATCTATGTGTTTGCAGATAGATTCGGCTGAACTCTCCGCTAGGGTACCTAGGCTTTATGATCTTAAGCACATTATTAGACTGGCAGCAATGTTCCATTAAATTATACTTGAATTAGCAATGCGTAATCGTAAGTTCTATCCTAACAGTCACATCGTGTCTGTGGAACCTTCTTCGGGTTTCATACTTCCCCGTATACTTCAAGGATCTAAATGAATATTCAGCCCTTATCTACTGGCTACTTGATTACTCTTGTATTGTTCTCGTTCCTTAATAATGATTGTCTTTTTACAAGCATTCTTTCATACACAGTGTTGAGTCTTTGACTCATTGTTGAATCTCGCCTATTGCATGGAATAATAATGCAACACAAAATGTACTTAGAACAAGAATGTATTATAACAAGAAAGTGTACACAATAAGTACATATAGTATTTCTGTATATTTCTGGGAAGACGTTCCTGGAGAATGTGTTGACTAGTCGCAGTCGATCAGAGTCTCTAGTTGGATCTCGTGATTCCTCCCCTCTCGTCTTCCGGTACCAACCATTATTTATATAGTTAGTAGTCACCTATGCAGATTAGGTGGATCCTACACAACACACAGTAACCCACTCTGTGTCGCAAACGCTTACCCGAATGCTTGGAGGGAAATGATAAAAAATAGATAGATAGATAGATAGGGACTGTGATGAATAGTGCCAAAAGAAAGTAGGAATATTTTTTCATAATTTAAAAACAGTTAATCCTGTGATTATATTTACAATTATTTTCAAACTAGTCTTCTTCCTTGGCAATGAAACTAATTCAAACCTTTTTCCTTAATCGAAAAAGTTCAGCATCATACAGATTGCAATTGAGGTACTCTGTCATGTTTAATATTGTTAAATCTTCCTGTGTACGACAATAAACTCCGTCCGCGTCCTGGGTAAGATAATAAACAGCGTCCAACAGCAATGTCTCTGATCAGGAGGTTTTGAGGAGCGTGGAACCACCTCTTGATTGCTGGTGTTCCCATGTTTACCCGAACCCGGGGTGGTAGCACCTGTTAGGGTCCCAGATATGGGTAAATAGTTAACACACAAACTTGTGTAAAAAGTGGTTTTAATAGCAGAAATACTTTGTAATAAAAAGAAATTATTACCAGCAATAATTTTTGAAAGAAAAATTATTATCAGCAATACTTTAAAAAAGATACCAGCAATACAAACAGTTATGCATTCTTTGGAAAAAATATGACCAGCTATAGATTTCTTCAAGGAAAAATATTCCCAAAAATAGATTTTTGCAGAAAATATATTATCAGCAATAAAAATTTTGTCGACATTATATAACCCATGTTGATATGCCGTAAAACAAACCAAACCAATTAATATTGTTAAACTTACATTAGTAAACAGATGTAGTGCATTCAGTTATACTTCATTCCAATCTATCTATCTATCTATCTATCTATCTATCTATATTTCTATCTATCTATATCTTTATCTATCTATCTATCTATCTATCTATCTATCTATCTATATTTCTATCTATCTATCTATCTATCTATCTATCTCTATCTATCTATCTATCTATCTATCTATCTATATATATATATATATATATATATATATATATATATATATATATACATATATATATATATATATATATATATATATATATATAGGCACGTGGCCGAGCCCTGACCATGAGACACGGGTTCGAATCTAACCATAGTCGGTTTTTCTGGAAGGAAACTTCCTGATGTTATTGGTCTGTATGGGGGCGATCCCAGCGTGCGGTACCTTTGTAAAATGCCTCAAAACTTTACGACGGGTTGACCCAAGCTCTGTGGAAGAAATTGGATAGACGGTACAATAAAAACTTTAAAATATTCATTAAACTCAGACATAAATACTTCAAGCTCTCTCCACAAGTTATTCAATAAAATCACAGTAAAGATCAGCTACAGTTGCACCGAGAAAAATAAGAGAAAAATACAACAGGAAAACAATCAACAAACTAGCTGAACAAATTAAACCCACCTGTATCAAGTCATTTTTAAATCAAAATGTATCAAAGATAAAATATACACAGGAGTAACTGAAGGATACTGGAAGCAAAGAAATTATACACACAAAACACCCTTTACAAATAGTAAACACGCGAACAGCACATACCTGGGAGATTTTTTTAAAAAAGCCGAATAACACCAAAATATCATGTAAAATACGGAAAAGATCATCAACCTACAACAATCAGTCAAACTGTAAACTCTGCTTGGAAGAAAAATAGCTATAATTACATTGCCATACCAAAATAAACGAAGAGACCTCAAAATGTAGACACAAAAACATTTTTACTACATTAGTTCAAAATCGAAAACTGAAAACGAACACGAATAAATGGAAATAAATAAAATAAAATAAACAAAAACAACTGAAATAAACTAATCCACACAAATAAACCAATGAATTTACTACGTAAATAATACTCAAATAAAAAACCACGCCCACCAAAATAACATTACAATAAACTACACACAATGCACCACAGTGCCAATAATGCATCACTAACCTGTATTTATAAAGATCCACCAAAAACACAACGTACATGGCCTGAAGATTGCGTGTCGCATGGCTTCAATGTCCACTTTTATGTTTAGATACGCACCCTGTTATTGAGCACTTTAACCAATAAATGTAGCATAACTTAAAACTATATTTTATCCTATATTTACAACATGGCTCAAGTTATTATGCACTCAAATAAACCTCAATAAATCAAAACGTTCTGAACCAATATCTGTTAAATTTAAACCCGTCCACTTCTAACCTTAGTAAAGTATTTACCTAAATTTTACACCATTTTTATTGGTTAGTTTTTGAGATATTTGGAATTTACGAAAATGAAATGACTGAAGTAAATCTGCTGATTAAACTAATATTAACTCAAAACCTCTGAAATCTAATAAAAACTATTTTTATTTGAAACATAGGTGAAGGGAAGGATCTAAAAACTGCTGAAAAACAGAAAATAACAAAGTTATTGTTTGAGCGAATGTCCACATCGGATATATTAAAGGAGCTTTGCAGAGATCATCGAACGATATAGAAGGTTGTTGAAAATATCAGTTGAAGCGAAATGAAAGGCTTGAAGAACTTCTTCCTCAAGATGAACGTAGACTAAAGTGAGTTAGAGCGAAACAACAACTTTTGACCTACGCTCAGGTATTTGAAAATGCTGGAGTTAAGCGAATCAAGAAAGACCATAAGTGTAGAATAAATTGTGAATAGGGATCGGTAAAAAATCTCGTAGGCAACCTCCTCTCACTAAAGAAAACATTTTAAAACGTCAAAAGTGTGCCAAGTAATACATGAAAATTGACTTTTCTAAAGTGAATTTCACGGACGAATCTCGAGCGACATTTGCTAGACCTAATGGATGGGCCAAAGAATGGATTTTATCCAATTCAGATGCGCCTATGGCAGCAAGGATGCAATAGTGTTATGATAAGAGCTGGAATTGTTGGTCAAACCATTACTGTACCATACAAAGTCGATATTTTATGAACACGATATTATTTGAATGGTACAAGTCCCAGTCTCGCAGTTTAGACGGCAACTGTGTATATATGCACGAGAGTACTCCTTCTCATGTATCAAAGCTTACCCGCGAATTCTTTAAGCATAAAATATTACAGGATCGAAGATAATAGCATGACCAACATCAAGTCCTGATTTGAATCCAATCGAAAATCTATGGTCATTTGTGAAGATGAAACTATGTGAAGGTGGCAAACAATATAACAGCAAAGCAGACTTATGGGAAGCAATTAAAACTATCATGTTGGAAATTGAATCTGATGATGTAATAAAATTGACAAAATCATTGGATAATAGATTACTGGCTGTTATTGAGAATGGTGACTATATTAAAATGGAAAAGATTCCATGACTTACAATATATGTTTGTTATTTGTTCTATTATAGCTGATGATCAGTTTTTGATGATTTTATTGCCTTTTTATTGACGTATAATGTGATTATTTAGATTTGCTTAATAACTTCAGACGGCAGCTTTTTAGAATACACCAAATAATTTCAATAACAGCAATAAAACATTGATACTACCTAAAGTTTTAGCTCATGCTTTGTTTCGACATTGATTGTTTAAATTTTTTTTAAATATTCGAACCAAATTTAAAGTATTGAAGTTATATATGATTTATTATATTGATAGCTGTTTATTTCATCTTCTATCTATGTATATATATAGATACATAAATGTTCATTTTTATCATAGTATTGGTGTCTGTCTACATATCTATATACATATCTTTTCTCTTTCATTCTTTCTTACTTTCATTATTTGTCAGTCCATTTATATTTATTGTGTTCATATATCATAGTTCATACTATCTATCTATCTGTCTATCTATCTATATCTGATTATATCTCTACGAGTTTGTTTACATCTATCTATGTGTTTGTTCATATCAACCTATTTTACTTTGGTTACATCTATCTATCTATCTATCTATCTATCTATCTCTGGTTATATCTATGAGTTTGTTTACATCTATCTATCTATCTATCTATCTATCTGTCTGTTCCTATCTATCTATCTATCTGTCTGTTCTTATCTATCTATCTATCTATCTATCTATCTATCTATCTATCTACCTATCTGTCTGTCTGTTCATATCTATCTATCTATCTATCTATCTATCTATCTATCTATCTATTCAAGTCGATTCTTTCATTTTATACTTCTAGAGTGCCAGTGCCTTTTGGGTGTTAAGACAAGGAATAAGACAGAATATTTTATTTTCATTTCAACACATTTCAATCCCCTTCGGACAACTGTGCCGACTTAAAGATCGCAGGTCAAAGTCAATATCACATGAGTTTGTCAATTGCATTAGAATGAAAACTTGTTTATGAATCTATAAGATTATGAAAACTATGTCTGTGTGTAGACAAGTGAAAATATACTTCTTAGATCATTCTATTTATGAAATGCGCCGAAGAACCTTTTGGATTTTGGTTTTTAAATTATAATAAACATTTACTTTTTATGTTTTTCCTTATCTTAAATCACGACTGTATTCTTTTATTTACTGCTTTTTGAACAACCATGAGCAAATTCTTTTGTATATTTTATTGAACGAAAGAAACGCTAATCTCCACTAGCGAGCGCCTCAAGTAAAATGAATTACTAAAAGAAAAATACATCAAGGATTTTGAATAACGTAGAAATAATTCTTGTTACGAACATTATTACTGTTGTTCGTACGTTTATATTTGCCTTTGACTGTAAATATCGACATAGGTCGACTGAGGCCTCTCGAATTCTACATGATATAAACCAAAAGCAGATACAGATTCTTAGACATTTTCACATTGGAATATATGTATTTTGAATAAAAAAATTAAGTTAGAACCAGCGTATTTTCGTTTTTCACAGACCTTATGTTTCAAAAGCAAAAGATTTACCCAAGACATCTAGCCATGTTATGCCGTGTGTAAATTCCTCCTTTGAGGTGTGTACGCATTTGGATATTTGCCGGTCATAGGGCTCCGTCCCTGTGCTGGTGGTATCACGGCTATGACTAGCTTGGACCGGCTCTGACCAGCTTGAACCAGCTTTGACAAGCCAAGACCAGCCATAAATAGCTTAAACCAGCTATGGTTAGCTTAGACCAGCTATGACTAGCTTGGACAAGATATGACTAGCTTGGGCAAGCTATGACCAGCATAGACCATCTTCGAGCAGCGGCCCGAGTGAAAACACTCGCGTCCCCATTTTAAAAACTGACCATGTGTCACAACCTGACTCAGTGGGGGGGCTCAAGTAAATCTCAATTCTAGCCATGTTCGTAAATAGCTTCGTCTCGATCTATCATATGGATATCTGTAGAGACATTATTATTATTATTATTTTTGTTTCCTTTGATATCTGGCGTTTACACATTTCTTTCCGGATCCCGCCCAGGGACCTAAGGTTAGAAATGGCATCATGACACTTTCCACTGCAAAAAAATAAAAAATAATTACATAGATAAAGCCCTTCGTAAAGTGTGGGCTGTACTTGTCAGAACAATTTTTTGTATCACTTTGAGGCATGGACTTCCAGGGATCCCTTCAATCAGCCTACTGGAATCTTTTCCAACCAGTCCAAGGGCTCCAACTACAACAGGAATTGTTGATGTTCCCATGTGCCACATTTTTTAGATTTCTATTTCAAGGTCCTTGTATTTTGACAGTTTTTCGAATATCTTCAAAGACACATTGCAGTCTGCAGGGACTGCCATATCAATAAGGTGGCACTTATTTTGTTTGTGATCTTTAATAACAATGTCTGGGCGGTTGGCTTTGATTGTTCTGTCAGTGTGTATTGTGTAGTCCCATAGAATTGTAACAGGTCCTATCTCCGTAACCGGGTCAGGGTGGTGTTCGTACCAATTTTCCAGTGCAGATATTGGCCCACTCTGTCATTATATTATTATTATTATTATTATTATTATTATTATTATTATTATTATTATTATTATTATTAATAATAATAATAATAATAAATTTATAAAATAATAATTTTAAAAAAATAATAATGAATATCATAAATAAAATAAGAAAAACAAATAACATTAAAAATGTGTTTAAAATAAATTAAATAGAATCAAAAAGAAAAAGAAAACGGAAACGGACGTCGCATCCAAACTACCGTCCATCTCCTCTCCTCGGACATACTTTCTTATAATACGTAGTGGCTGGGCACCCCACGGCGGTGTAATGGTTAGCCAGCTTGTCTAACTAGAACAATTCCGACTGAGTAGCGAGTTCGATCCTCACTGGGCGCCCCATACTTTCGGCCCTTTGCCACATCTAAGCTACGCTTAGAAAATCATACTAATACGAAATAACGGCGTTCTTTTATCACATGCAATCTTAAAACACTTGTTACTAAAATACACACATACATACACACACACACACACACACACACAAATAATAATTGGCCACTCGATATCGAGGACACCCGTTGCAGTGCACAACATTTGCACAGGCATTTTTGCAATTTCCCAACTGGGAAATGCCCACAGAGCCCACCTGCAGTTTATACTGTTATTGGCGTGTGCAGAGACAATTAACAGTTTTAGAGCGTTGGTGCGAACCCAGCGTGATCATAAATGAACAAGGCTGGCCACCTCAACTCGCAATCACGGTGTTTTGTGATATCGTGCTAGCTTTGGCCAACGAGGTCTTCCACACAGTTTCCTCTCCCAAATTCCCTCACATGGTTTTAGTGGACCCGTGGCTATTGCCAAAAGTGCCCTGTGCTTGGAGTCCGATAGCTGCTGAAATTAATTCCAGCCAGGATTCGAACTCGGTGCCTCGTGATTCTAAAGCAACGCCTTAGACCACTCAGCCACAGAGCCACACTGCTTACAGTACCAGGTGTTCCGAATTCTAAGTACTGACCTGATTCTACGATGCTTAACTTCGGTGATCGAACGGGAACCGGTGTGTTCAGCGTGATTTGACCGTAATACACACACACACACACACACACACACACACACACACACACACACACACACACACACACACACACACACACACACCAGTACAGAAAAAACAAATAAATTGCATGATTTTAATCTACAATTCACATGTTATTTCTGTGTATGTTTATATTCCTGACAAGAACCGGCTACTCCTGCTGGTATGAGGGCATTGACCCTACAAATGCTAAAATTCCAAAAGAAGAATTTCTTCAGATTTCATAGACTATATATAGGTGCTAAAGAATCGCAAACAAAGGCCTTTCCATTTGTAGTTTCACTGCCATCAAACCACATCACTTGAATAATTTCTGTCTTCCAAGTGATCACTCATCTAGATACTGGTGTGGTTCGACGTTGCTTAACTTCCGTTATGATACGGGAGCCGGTATTTTTACACGATGTAAACATAAGCCTTTTCTAATCCTTTATTTTTCTATTTGTTACGTTTTTCGTTAAGACTGTCGCGTCGCTTACATGCTTCCTCCATGATATTTTCATTGTACTTTTGTGGAACGACACTTCTCTGGCATCCAATTTCTTCTGCATCTGTGTTGAGATTGTCTAGTATTCACTGCCGTACAGGAGGATCGAGATATCACATAGATATTTAAAACTACAGAGGAACCTCGGTTGTCGAACATCTCCCATGTCGAACAAATCGGTTTTCGAACAGAAAATTCGAGATGAAAATGCCTTGGTTATCGAACAAAATTTCGGTTCTCGGGCAACATAGCCGAACCAATTTAACATAAACGGAATCATTTCTGAGTCGACCGTCGTGTTATATACATATGTGTGTTGTGCCGTGCTTTTCTTTTCCAATTTTATTGTACTGTGACTTTTTTTCTCTACATTGATGCCTGTTGGAATAATCGTTTCGGTTTACGAATATTTCCAGTTACGAACGCACTGCAGGAACAAATTAAATTTATAAACCGAGGTTCCACTGTATTTTCTATGTTTATAAGAAATTTTCCTGATACTTTACCTGTTATTATTTTTCTCAAATACTCGACGGATCAAACATATGACATTCTTTACTACTAAATCTAATACCAATTGAACATAAAAGTTTATATGCTATTGAATCAAGTTCAACGGCCGCTTCCATGTATCGGAAGTGGGGTTCGAATTTACCGATTTTCTGCTATCCATCATCGATATTCTGATACCATTATTACAAGGAGGGGGCGTATGAATCCTTAACGGAGTGTTTGAATTAGTTAACTCCACGGAAGCCGTTACCTTAATCATAACATCTAAACAGAATATAAGCCCAGAGGTTAGGAAAATATTACTATGTTTGGATCAAGAAAAATACGTTGCTGCATACATTGGCAATTTTACTCTTTAAAAAAAATGAAAGCATTAACCTCTTTTTTAGAAAAAGATTCGAAAATCCAAGAAGATGAATCATGGGGAAAAACTAAAAATATATATGAGTCTGCCCGCCCGGGATATAGTTTGTCCATTTTCTAAGATTGATCTCTCGGGAGAAAGCTTGAAGTGTCTTTATTCTACCAGATTTGTCTCTCAGTAGAAAGCTTTAACTGTATTGATTCCGCAAAATTGTGACAAACTCTAGTGAGAAATTTTGAATTGTGTTTATTCTCCAAGATTGATTTCTCGAAGGAAAACTTGGAATGTGTTCATTCGCCACGATTGACCTCTCGAGTTTAAGCTGGAAGTTCGTGTGTACTATAAGATCCATCTCTCAGTAGAAAGCCTGAACTGAGTTGATTCCGCAAAATTTATCTCTAGTGATAAAGCTTGAAGTTTGTTTATTCTCCAATACTGAACTGTCGAGAAGTAAGCTTGAAGAGTGCTTATTCTCCAAGATTGATTTTCGGGAGAAAGCTTGAAGTTTATTTATTCTCTAAGATTGATCTCTCGGGAGAAAGCATGAAGTGTGTTTAATATCAAAGAGTGATTACTCAAAAAAAGCTTGAAACGTGTTTATTCTCCAAGATTGATCTTTCGGGAGAAAGCTTGAAGTTTATTTATTCTCCAAGATTGATCTTTCGGGAGAAAGCTTGATGTGCACTTAATCTCAAAGAGTGATCTCACGAGAGAAAGTTTGAAGCGTGTTTGTTCTCAGAGTTTTATCTCTTGGGAGAAAGCTTGAAGTTTATTTATTCTCTTAGTTTGATTTTCGGGAGAAAGCTTGAAGTTTAATTATTCTCTAAGATTGATCACTCGGGAGAAAGCATGAAGTGTGTTTAATATCAAAGAGTGATTACTCAGAAAAAGCTTGAAACGTGTTTATTCTCCAAGATTGATCTTTCGGGAGAAAGCTTGAAGTTTATTTAGTCTACAAGATTGATCTTTCGGGAGAAAGCTTGATGTGTACTTAATCTCAAAGACTGATCTCACGAGAGAAAGTTTGTAGGGTGTTTGTTCTCAGAGTTTTATCTCTTGGGAGAAAGATTAAAGTTTGTTGGTACTCCAAGATTGATATCTCAGTAGAAAGCTTAAACTATGCTGATTCCGCATAATTTATCTCTCTGTAGAAAGCCTGAAGTGCGTTTATTCTCCAAAAGAGCAGTTAACTTTGGAATTAGAACATTATGAATTAACTATCTGTTCGACGAGAAAAACAAATACAGTTTATTATGTTTTACGTTTTAAGCGCCCATACTTAATAATTATGGACATTGACCTTTTAGGGATTGGCAAATGTAGAGGCCCAAGTAATATTAACGCTATCGGTTTCTAAATCTTTACATAGCAAATACAATTGAAACATTCATTTTAGTCACTTTTTTTTTATCAAATATTAAAAGGTTGTTCGCTTTTAACTTTTTTTTTTTTTACTCTTTTAGAATACGTGTTCCTGTTGGAGCAAAAAACATTAATTCCCCCACTGTGTGTCTTGAGTGGTCAGTTTTTTTCTTCCGACATTTGTTAAGATATTTTCATCATGTTGTACCGATTACTCCTACTCCTGTTTTCATTAATTTGTTTACTCTGCTTTTATGCCAGTGTCCATCGTTCCAGAGTTTGAGTTTTGTTTCCTGTTTGAGCCTCCCTCGGCTTATCAATGCGACAGCCGATATCGTCTCTTCCTCTGTCACTTTCGTCGCATGTTGTTTTCATATTTTATGTGTTTCTCTCCCTTGCCTGTTTTTTTTAATGTTTTTTATTTGTTTTTTTTTGTTTTTTTTGTTTTTTTAAGGGTTTGTGTAAACTCGCTGCCCTTATCTCGTGCACGGAAAAATCTTTAAACATCGTTTGTAAAAAAGTAAAAAAAAAAAAAAAAGGAAAAGAAAATAAATAAGCCGATATACCGAAAACTGTTTTCGCGTAATGACAAGAGACGACGTTGAACCGAGAACATTCCAAAGCTGAATTTGAAAGCTCTCCTATTATCGAAATCTACCGTAATAACCGATTATTTTATTAACAACGGTTAAAACAGTTTAACGCGTTAATATATATTTTTACCTCATTCTCAGTTAGCTGATGATTGTCCGAGGTACACACGGCGTGGGGTAATAATTAGCAAGTTAGATATTATTACGGTATTCTTTGTTTGATCCCCACTACAAGCCCCAGAAAAGTTTGAACCTAAAAGAATCTTTATCTCTCTTGCTCTCTCACTTTCTCTCCCTCTCCCCCTCCCCCTCTCTCTCCCCCTGCCTTCTTTCTGATTCCTTCTCTCTCTTAAAGTAAGATCAAATAAAGCAAAACCAAGCAATAGGACAAGATTGTAGCAGAGATACTCTCAGCCATGGACGACTTGGCATCGAAACGATTCTTCTTCTATGCGCTATGTCTCTTCAGGACGTGGCCGATCATGTCTCCCCACAATTTTCTGTCGTCTGTATATATATATATATATATATATATATATATATATATATATATATATATATATATATATATATAATTTTTTTAACTGAATCAACTAAGCTGTCAACTTATACGTCGAAACCGACGGGAGAGTCCATAATATATATATGTATTTTAAGAGATTTTTATGTTTATACAGTCTATTTATAGATACAAATATTCAAGTAAATTCTCTGTTTATGATAAACAATATTAACAACATTTACCGGCCTGAATGTCCTAGAAATGCTCATAGAAAATATGCGTCTTACGAGAGGAATCGAACCTGTATCCTATACGGAACCGTCATGTAGCCTGACGTGCTTTTAACGATTGAGCCACAGAGGAGTGTTTCGGTTAGCAAGGTCGATTTTACTGTTTTTAAATCACAATTCTCTATGATTTTATCTCATACATTCATATCTGCTCGATGCGTATCCAAATGTAAACAAATGACGTAACACATTATGAAATGTACAAAGTCCGACAATTATTTAAAGACATTTTTTATGTTTATTTGTATCTAAAATATTTGTATGTATAAAAAGAACGTATAAGCATAAAACATGACTTAAAATAATTGTCGGACTTTGTCCATTTCATAATATATATATATATATATATATATATATATATATATATATATATATATATATATATATATATATATATATATATGTATGTTTCGGAATTCTTGACAAAAACCGAAGAAGTGTCTATAATATTATCGACCTGACATCAAGGCATCAATCACTTTCATGCCGCTCTAAAGTAACTTCGCTCCATCTTTTATATATATATATATATATATATATATATATATATATATATATATATATATATATATATATATATATATATATATTCATAGCTGTTCTTTTATTGAGATCTATTCCTTTTTTTGCTTCATTGCCAACTATAATCTTCAAAAAAA
Organism: Acanthosepion esculentum; assembly: GCA_964036315.1. Taxonomy (NCBI): domain Eukaryota; kingdom Metazoa; phylum Mollusca; class Cephalopoda; order Sepiida; family Sepiidae; genus Acanthosepion; species Acanthosepion esculentum. The sequence goes on along the minus strand of OZ038505.1, from coordinate 9,232,232 downwards.
TTAACTGATATTTAGTCCTTTCTTCGTGCTTTCCTTCATTACTTTCAGATCAAGTTCATATAATTAATTTTTGTGTGTGATATCAAAATAGTGTCATCTGCATATCTCATGGTGTTAAGATTGTGGGCGCTAATAAATCAGCCTGGTATGACTTCTAATTTTCTCAAAATTGCCTCGCCTTTATGCTTGAATAGATCCAAGAATGAAACACATCCTTGTTCAACACCTATTTCTATATTTGTATATTGACTGAATCCAATTTCTATCCGTATGCAAGCTCTTTGCTCCCAGTATATGTTCTGAATTATTTATAATATCCTTCCTAAATATATCAAGGTAACCTTCGTGTTCCAAATGTTATTCATGACGTATTTATATGGGGCATGATGATAAATCTATACTATACATTATACTATAGTCTACATGATGGTGAAACTAAACTATACATAATATTATACTATATAGGATGAAACTATAATTGTTGTGGTAAACCCTTCTACAGTAGAATGAACTCTTCCTCCACTCATAAATTCTAACTGCAAGAGTCGGTTGGGAAGCGGAGACGCAGTGTTAACCTACCGTTCGGACGTACACCTCTATCTGCTTATTACTACAGTGCTGTGCAATAAAAGTGACTCACCTGATTTTTTTTTACTTCAATTTTTTTTCCGCTCATTGTTTTTGGGGTCAAATTAATTTTTAATCTTACTAATATAAAGACCACTTCCCGACCACCTTTAAAAAAGTAAACTCACCCTAAGGTATGCTATTAATAATTATAATTTTTGATATAAATGAGATTTAGGGAAAAACTATGTGCAAAAAAGTGACTCACTTATTTCCTGCAACTAGTAATCAATAGAAACATAACCGAAAAGCTTTAAATAAAAAATAATAGAAGTATAATTTATTTATAATAAGTAATATAATTCAAAATATTTAATAATCTATGGGTCCTCCTTTATTTTGAATAACCTTTTCAACCCTTTTTGGCATTGACTTGATTAGGTTCTGGCAAATCTCATCTCCAAGCATTGAATTCCATTCGGATATGAAATTCACAATCAAATCCTCTTTGTTGCTCAACTGCTTTCTCGAAAGACTGTAATTTATAATGCTCCATAAGTTTCTATGGGGTTGAGGTCAGGAGATTGGGGCGGCCATGTCATAACACTCACCTGCTTCTCATCAAAATATTCCTTCATCAATTTTGATTTGTGACAGGGAGCTAAATTCAAAGAGATTTCAAAGAATCTTCTTCGGATTTTAGATCGCTTATCCTTTGAATTTAGCTCAACTTTCGTTTCACCGGAGAAGAGAACATTTAGTAAAAAAAATCAGGTGAATCACTTTTATCGAACAGCACAGTAACACTCTTGCTTTGTATATATCTGTTATTTCAATACACTTGTTCAATCTACCTTCGTCTTCCGTGTCTTTCTTTCTGGCCCCTAAACAGGCAACAACAATAATATACATGATACTATACTATACACGTTACTATACTATACATGATGAAACTATAGTAGCTTGGTTTTATAAGGGATTGAATTTTGCAAGCCATTTTAACCATTATGTTAAGAGAGGAAAGAGCTCAGTTTCAAGGCTCGGAAGATCTTGATTGTTGGAATTGCGTCTATAAATAGTGCATTTATCTAAAGAAATCTTACCGACTTATCATGTTGAAACACCGGTCTCCGTTGGATCACAGAAGTTAATCAAGGGTGAACCTGGTCTGTACGTAGATTGGTCACCACTTGGAAATACAAGGAGCTTTAAACTTGGATGTGAATTTGGTGTAAATGATAGATTGGAATGAGAATTCGGAGATCCGAGTTCGAATTCTAGTTAAATTCGTTGCATTCACTTACGCGCACATACCGTTGGGAAAAGTATGAACCTACATTTCACCGCAACCCCCAGCTATGGGTTAATTAGTAGTATCTGAAAAATATTATCCCAAAGAAAAATTTTTAATACTATATTAAAACGCTCCAAAAAATTTCTTACAATCCAAAATATGTTTAATCTTTAAATCTAAAACCGTAACAAAAAAAAAAAAAACAGTCGATCAATTATCTAAGTTTATATTTACCAATTATCTGATAATTTCATTGGTTAATTTGGTTTGAATGTCTTTTCATAACTAATTTCACTTTTGTTACAGAGAAGTTTATGAGCGTGGAAATGCTCAGATGAGTCCAAAGTGTTAGGGTATTTTAAGCATCAGGCTCTGTTATTTTTTTTATTTTTTTCAAATGCGTATAAATAGAATATGCTCTTTTATGATTTCTCCGATTTCCTTTTCAAAAATGTGTCTTCAAATATTCACAAATATTACAATCTACTTTATGTACGCACTTGCATGGGTTCGATCTCACAAATAGATAATTAACATCGTATTTAAACGAAAAGTATCACAATGAAATTACGTAAGTAACAGCACATATAAATACCCTCCCAAAAAGACAATGTCTGTGCACAACAACTTACAAAAATAACTGAAATTTCTAACTCTTATTATTGCAGCTCGGGGTCTGAGTGTCGCCGACCTCTGTTTTAGGCAATACTATGATAGATAGAATAAAATATTTTCAAACCTTCTCTCGTAGATTTTTTTTTCCAGTCACTTACTTGCTATGTGGACAGAATGAACCGTCCCTGTTGGTTGTCTGTTTGGTCTAGGCCGAAATCTAAATAATTTGAACATAGTTTTATGGCTTCAACTACAGATAAAATGTAACGTTGGTCATTTTGCTATGAAATATATTGTAGGTAATGCTACTTAAAATTGTATCGTTTGGTCGATTTTCTTTTATATAAAATGTATTGCTGGTATTTTTACGATGGTGTTTGCCCATTTACTATTTACCCAGAGCTGGGAACTTAGTTGGAGCTGCCAACCCGGGACAGGGTAGACCTGGAAAAAACAACAATTAAGAGATGGTTGCACGCTCCTCAAAACCTCCAGTCTCCCGGGTAGAGGCCTTAATGCCGGACGGGTGAACGTGGGAATCAACAGCAGTTAAGAGGCTGTTGCACGCTCCCCATAAGCTTTAATCTCCTGATCGGTGGTCTTGATGTTGGATGTAGTTTATCGTCTTACCCACGTCAACATTTGTAAGAAGACAAAATATACACTTATTATCAACGTGTGAGTTACGATGTGGAGACGTCATAACCAAGCGGGTAGTCGCTGTGTACTGTAAGGCGCATTGAAATAATTAAGATGACTTCCAGAAAATAAACACATAAATAGTTAGGAAGATATGGAGAGTCATGCCCACCAATGTCTGAAAGTAATGCAGCAGGCAAAGACAATAAAAAGTAATATTGCCATGAATAGAGTGTTAATATATAAAACGGAAAAGTTGTTGCTAAACATTTACAAGCATTAAGCTAAAGTATTTTCTGTTTGTTTCGACCACGCTTCGAATATTGCTGCCGCATATGGTCCGGAGCTTCTGCTTTATATCGAGTAATAAAATCCAAAGAAGAATCGTCAATATTATTGGACCTGATGTGGCTTTTTAGTTTAAGTCACATTCCCACCACCGTAAAGTTATCACCCTCTGTGTTTTTATAAATACTTTCGTCTGAGGGAATAATGCAACATAATTTGAAATACACAGGTACACAAGGCCTGAAGATAGCATTCACGTAATAAACAGATTGCCAACACTCGGTGTTCACATCAATGTACATATTTCTTTTATTTACATCGGCTCCATTCCATGTATTGAATGTTTTCATCTATAAATATAACGTAACTTAAATCTATGATGTATCGTCGATAAAGTGCCATGATTTTTTTTATATAAATGCACTATTTACATAAAGTTGATTTATCTATATCCATAAGTCTACCATTCGGCTGTGCTATGAATAATTGATGCCATATATGGTTCGGTGTCCCTGCTATTTACCTTGTGCTCCTTGATAAAATCCAAAGAATCAGCAATATAATTAGTCCTGATCTAGTAGCTCGGCCTCAGTCACTTCCCACTGCCGCAAGGTTGCCCCTCTGTGTCTATTCTATAAATACTTTCATGGTAATTATTCGGATGAACTATTCGCTATGGTACGTAGACTTTTTTAAATTTAAGAGCAATTCTAGATTGGCGTAGAGATATCATCAATTCACAGTTGAACTGCATCGATGCAACCGTAAATCCTATGCTAACAGTTTCTTTTCTCGTATTTATGGCTTGTGGAAATCCCTCCGGCTCCATGCATTCCAGCCAATTTTAATCTTTAAAAAATTAAATGCAATGTCAATCACTATCTATTGTCCTCCTGATAACTCTTTCCTCTTCCCGCTCATTAATGTTTCTGTAACACCTTGTTTGTCTGTGACTTTTCTGCCATGTATGGGGAGGATACCGATACAAAATAAAAAAAAATATTATTTCATTTTTTTTCTTTATATATATCATTTTGATTTTCTTACACATTTTTTTCATTAAAGTGAAGTTTATAAGCCCGAAAAGGCTCAGACTAGTTCAAGGACTTAGCACATTTTAAGCATCAAGCGAACTTCTGTTATATCTTATTTCATATTCAAATGGATATTAATAGAAATCTCGTTTAAGTTCAAAGATATGTATTTAAAGTTTCACATATGTTACAATTTACTGTATGTACGTTCATGTACGCCTTCCATACGTCAAACACATGCTTACCATTGTATTCAATCCACAACTAAGAGAATAGATTTGCGCATGTAACGATACATAAAACACTGCTTCCAAATAAAGAAAATGTTGCCCCAGGATAATATGTGCAAATTGAACTGAATCTTTCAGTTCTCATTTTGGGTTCTATTTTAAGCATTAAATAAACATTAAATAAGTCTCAACGTAGATAATATGCTTTTTAAAAACTCTGTTTCACATCAGTCAATGGAGTAGAGGACAGCTGACCATATGGGACAGCAATGTGCTAAGCATGGATGATTAGTAGACTCATAGATATGCAAGATAGATTACGGGGAGAAGAATTATCTTGCACGACACAGTTAACCAATTTTCTCAGCAGCTGCTCTAGCAATGAATTAAATTATCGTCTTTCCACTTCATGTCAGCTGAGAACGTTAGCACAATAAGGCGACGAGACACTTTCCTGGAGGTTAGCATCTGCCATGCTTATGGACGGCAGAGAGCGTTCTCTTAGATGATTAATGGACAGAAGTTTAGTTTTGGAAGCGTTAAAATGAAGAAGCCATGTTTTGCACCATTTATTGATAGACTTGATGTTATTTTGGACATTGGCTGTCATTTTGGCCTTGTCGAACTGATCAGCCTTACTATCGAGACTGGAGTAAATGGTTGTGTGATCAGCGTAGATAAAATTGAGAGCTGATACAATCAGGAATGCCATTAATGAGAATTAAAATATAAAGTATGACCAAGGATAGAGCCCCACTTGCGTTAATACGAAAGAATCTAGACGAGTTGCCGTTCTGGATAACTTTCATTTCACGGTTTGATAGGAAAGACTTAATCAATACAAAAATATGTCCGTAACTTAAGGATCCATCCCTGCATCCCATTAGAATGTCTGAAGACCAACTTCTCGAGAGCTCCTCTCTGCGGCTGCTCGGTCTCACGCTGTCCGCTGATCTGAGATGGAACAAATACATCGAGTCAGTTGCATCATCCACCGCAAGGAAAGTTGGTTCCCTGTGCCGAGCCAGGAAATCTTTCTCCCCGGAAACGATCCTCCAAGTCTATAAATCGACCATTCGCCCTTGCATGTAGTATTGCTGCCATATATGGTCTGGGGCCCCTGCTGTTTGCCTCGGGGTTCTTGATAAGATCCAGAGACGGATATGCAATGTAATTGGCCCTGATCTGTCATCTCGTCTGCAGTCGCTCTCTCACAGACGCGATGTTGCCTAGCTCTGTCTTTTTTACAAATACTTTCACGGTAATTGCTCCGAGGAGCTGCTTTCGCTTGCCCCTAGGCCTCATGAATTTAAACGTCCTACGAGGCTGGCATCCCGTTCCCACCCCTTCACCGTTGAAACTGTTAGATGTAGACGTCTCTTCTACTCCAATAGCTTCATGTCTCGCACATCTCGCCTGTAGAACTCCCTTCCCTATTACTGTTTCCCTGACAAATACAATCTCCAACGGTTTGAGTGTAGCGTCATTCGACATCTCCAGTTGCCTTGATCTATCCACTTCCCTTCTCCACATCCTTTCACCTTTCATTCCTATCTGCTCTCGCTCCAAATCTTCTGTAACCCCCTTGCCTTGATCGACCCACTGTCTTTGTCTTTCTCCACATCTTCTCCTTTACCACTCCTATTTCCCCTTCCTCCGACCCTTCTATAACCCCTTGCATGATAGTGGCCTCCAGCCTTGCTTGGGGTGATACGCTTAAAAAAAAAAAAAAAAAAAAAGATTGTAGACAAGACAGGTATGCGAATCCCTGTCAAAAACTTTCGAGATGTCCAAAGGTACAGCCCTGGGTGTCAGCGTTTTTTCTCTAGAGAATAACAGACACTTTCCGCAATTATTGTCAATAAATCAGCATTTGACTTGGAGAAACAATAGCCATATTTCTTGTCTGCAATGATAGATGATGAACTAATTCGGCATTGATAAATGTCTCTAAGACTTCCCCAAGTGAGGTAGCTGTCTGACCTAAAATAATATGAGGCTTAAAAAAGAGGTTTCTTTACAACTTCTATTTCTGACAGTCGGTCAGAAAACAGCAATGAAGTCTGGAAATTTCCGATAACGTAAACACTTAATTATATTTTCGTTATCATTCTTTAGGTTTTACAACGAAAATCAGAAAAGAATTGATTGACAGTGGTCAGCTATCATCAAAGAGATCAGTTGCAAGGTTCCAATCATTTTGATTTTTCGAAGTTTATCCGTAAACATTATTGACAGAAAACAGCGCTTATACGTATTAAGTGAATTATCGCTAATTGTGAAAATGCAGCCGTTGGTATGTTAACGTGCAAACAGATATTGAATGACCGATAACAACAACAAACAAAACGAAGACTTGAGTAAAAAAAATACATTGCCAAGTTTATTTTCGTTATATATACATCAACAAAAATAAGTTTACAATGCTCTAGGCAAAGAAATAACTCCCACTGCATGTTCATCGGCAACCTTCTGCTGACTATGTGCTGACTTAGGGTTTTAAAATCATTCAGTGTGCCAACAGTATACGTATTTTTATATAAGTAAAGGTCAATATACCTGTCCTACAATATATTTTATATAGTATTATATACAATAATATGTAACCCACGTTAATAGTAATAAACTGTTTTTAATTATTTTTTGTAACAGAAGAAGAAAAAATTCGAGGCAAACGTGATAGAAATCTGCAGAAAGATCATGAAGAATCCATGGCCGGAAAATCATAAGGAAAGGATTCTTCAGATCAAATTTCGAGCTACGAATTGGCGACGGGAGAAACAAGCATGTGTCGAAATTGGACTACCTTGCAAGTGTTAAAAGGGGGCGGAAAAATGTGATACGGAAATACGAAAGAAATAACGAATGTGGCTTCCAAAAGCTAAGTAAAATATTAAGAAAGAGGAAAATTTTCTTAAATAAAGAATAAGGAAAGAGTGTTGTACTGTTATGTAATACGAATCCTCCTACACGACAATAGATGCTGGAACATCTAATCTGAGACATAACGGAGAGTTGAGGCAATTGAAATGATCTTCATCCAAAGAACGGTGAGAATACTATGTTTGAAATATGAGTGCGAGGAGGCTCACAGCATTATTACGTGGAAATATCGGTTACCGTATGATGCTCGAATATAAGCAACTCCAAGCCTGGTCAGAGCCTATATGGGTGATCGCCTGTGAATACCAGCAGGTGTAAGCCTGGATGTGCGACTGGCGTAATGAATAATTCCTTGGAATTGTTAAGCGGTTTCTTTATATTCAGCTACGCTCAAATACCAATGAGAAAGGTATAAATCCACTTCTTTCCCCCCAGCTAAGGGTTAATTATTAAGACTTTTATCACTAAATCATTACGGTCTCTAAAACATTCTTACCGTCTAAAAATATTTTCTGGAATCAAATAATATGCAAAGGGTTGATAAACCGTAAAAAATGAAACAATCAATGATTTGAGAGATGAAGAAATTTTAACAAAACCTGAAACGGAAAAGAAATTTTAAGAAAACCGGAAACGGAAAATAAATTTTAAGAAAAACGGAAATGAAAAAAAGGAATTTGTACTTAGAGGCGTAAAGTGACAGTTGAAAGCTTTGGGACGTATAATGTGGAAATATGGCATGAAGAATTTGACACTCAAAGGAATTATTGAAGCAGAAGGGACAGACGAAAACAGCTTATGCAAATGGATAGCAGATTAGGGACTGGGAGAGTAGCAATGGAGAAAATTACCTAGAGCTAGAACAGATAGGAATTTGTGGAGCACGTTCTGAAGACCCAGGACAGATAGAAGATCGCAGACTCAGGAAAACTGCAAGACAGAATTTAATGAAAGCACTACGGGGCACGAGAAATTGAGACAGAAATATTAAGCATTATTTTTAAGAATTTGATTTTATTTGACTGTTATTTAATGCCGAAATTTAATTTTCTTGGCAGCTTTCAAATAATAAATATGTTATTCTGCTTTCACAACTGATTACACGATAGATATGCTTTTATGCATATCTATGTTTGTGTGAATATAATTACTAGAGGCAGTGATATGTATTTTATATTGTAATTTTGTTGAAGTTATATTGTGGAAGAATTCTTTAATAAATTGTAGGATATTATATGGACTAATGCCATGAAAGAGTTCGTTCATATTGGTTGGTTGATTTTGTTTGGCGGCATAACAAACTCTTTCTTTAGTGGAATATTAACCTCTGTCGGTTATTTAATGCCGAAATCTAAATATTTTGAACACAATTCTGTGGCTCCAACTAAATATATTTTGAAAACAATTGCTTTCGTTTAAGTACAGATAGAACGTATTGGTCATTTTGTTATAAAATGTATTGTTGGTAATTTTACTATAAATATGTAACGTTGGTATTTTTTTAATATATAAATATTTCCTGGTGTTTTTACTATAAGAATATGTATTTTATATTTTCGCAGAGTTTTGTTTTTGTTTGTGGGTTCATTATTTACGCATAGTTGGGACCCTACTAGGCGCGACCAACGGGGTCTGAATGAACCTGATAAAAACATCAAGAGTTCGTACAACGTTCCTAAAAAAACTCCTGATCAGAGACCTGCAGGACGTAGTTTATCGTCATACCAAGGACTATATTTGTAACAAGACAGAATATATGTTCATTATCACTTGAGTTACGATGTGGAGACGTCATAACCAAGCAGGTAGTCGCTGTGTACTGTAAGGCGCATTGAAATAATTAAGATGACTTCCAGAAAATAAACATATAAATAGTTAGGAAGATGTGGAGAGTCATGCACACCAATTTCTAAAAGTGATGCAGCAGGTAAAGACAATAAAAAGTAATATGGCCATGAATAGAGTGTTAATATATAAAACGGAAAAGTTGTTGCTAAACATTTACAAGCATTAAGCTAAAGTATTTTCTTTTTGTTTCGACCGCGCTTCGAATATTGCTGCCGCATATGGTCCGGAGCTTCTGCTTTATATCGAGTAATAAAATCCAAAGAAGAATCGTCAATATTATTGGACCTGATGTGGCTTTTTAGTTTAAGTCACATTCCCACCGCCGTAAAGTTATCACCCTCTGTGTTTTTATAGATACTTTCGTCTGAGGGAATAATGCTACATAATTTGAAATAAACAGGTACACACGGCCTGAAGATAGCATTCACGTAAGAAACAGATTGTCACCACTCGGTGCTCACATCAATGTACATACTTCTTTTACTTACATCGGCTCCATTTCAGGCATTGAATGTGTTCATCTATAAATATAACACAATTTAAATCTATGAAGTGCCACGCGAAAAAAAAAACATCAAGAGTTCGTTCAACGTTTCTAAAAACCTCCTGATCAGAGACCTGCAGGATGTAGTTTATCGTCATACCCAGGACTATATTTATAACAAGACAGAATATATGTTCAGTATCAACTGGGACACCTCAACGTATGAGTTACGATGTGGAGACGTAATAATCAAGCAGGCAGTCGTTGTGTACTGTAATAAATAATGGCAAGGTAATACAAATGCGCATTGAAATAATTAAAACGAGTTTCAGAAACTAAACAACTGCAATAGGCAGGAGGTTGTGGAGAGTCCTGCTCACCCATGTCTTAAAGGGAAACAGCAGGTAAAGAGAAAAAAAAGTTATATTGCCATAAATAGCGTGTTAATGCATAAAACGGAAAAGATCTTACTAAACATTAACAGGCATTAAACTCTAGTTTGTACTTATTCCCCTTTGGTTTTGAAAGCGTCATCTTTCCGCAGTACTTTTCTCTTCTTTATTTTTTTTTTTTTACTTTTTACGTTATTTTATTTATTTATTTTTTATTCGAGGCTAAAGGTGATCGTCCCCAAGTTTGATTTTTGTTTCCTCTCTGGGCTATTTTTATTTAGACATACGATTCCAATTTACTTTCTTACATCTCACTTTTTATTTATTTTCTTTTTTTTCTTTTTTCTTTTTGAACCAGTGGGAAAATAAGAAAAAGTAATACACATCTGCCCTAATGAACAAAATTAAAAAAAAAAAAAGTTTGGAGTCTCAAAATATACTTTAGAACGATCAATGCAGATACTAAAATGTCCAGGCGCTAACTACATTGACTATTTCTGTCTCTAGGAACAACGAGGACGTCTGATAAACAAATTTAAAAAAAAAATCATTTCAGTGAAAAGAATTTGATAATAGTTCCAAATACGAGATCTGACCAAAAAGATAGGGAATGTTTCTTTTGCAACGGAACTAAAACATGCAGAGTAAATCCGCTTGGCACGGATTGACCTTGAACTCTATCAATTATGCACATTAAGTTATAACATTCTCCTTAATTTCTTTTGTTTATAACTCGGAAGGAAGGTGTGTAGAGTGTGCTCGTCTCAACACAGCGTAGTGGTTACATCAATGACCATGGATTGTGCAGCTGTTTTTGGCCAAGCACAATATACTCCAAGCCCAGATATAACCCTTTGGGACTTTATTGTCTTCAGAAATAAAATCCCGCTTGAAAGTAAGAAGATTTCAAGACTTTCGAGGAAATCCAAGAGAAACCGACGAGACAACTGCTCGCTATCCTCAACGTTGCAGGAATGCTTCCACTAACAGTAACGACGCTGGATAAAGTGTGTGGCTTCAGAAATGGAGGACTACTTCGAAGGTGATTAAGTGCCAAACCGATATGGATTGTAGTTTTCTTTCTATAGCACCAGTCCTGATACCTTTTGATCTGACGTTGTATATGTGTCTACGAATATAAATTATATAAATATGGCAAATAGAAATACCAGCGCAACTTCTATGTTAATATTTTCCTCTCTGGCATTTCTCGCCTGTGGAAAGCTCTCCCGGCTTTTTGCTTTCTGAAAATGTGAAGGTATTTTTTTTTTGGTTTTCTTTTATAAAGGATCGAAGTGAAAAATCTGTAGAGCTAAGAACGTATTCCAGTGGGGTTCGCTACATTTCCCGTACGTACAAATACGCTTGGAAAAGGTATGAATACATCTCCTACCCCGGGAAAGAAATGATTATGCCCCAGAAACCAAATGAAATAATAATAATAATAATAATAATAATAATAATAATAATTATTATTATTATTATTATTATTATTATTATTTCCTTTGATTTCTGGCGTTTACACATTTCTTTCCGGGATCCGCCCAGGGACCTAAGGTTAGAAATGGTATCATAACACTTTCCACTGACAAAAAAAAAAAAATTCCACAGATAAAGCCCTTCGTAAAGTGTGGGCTGTACTTGTGAAAACAATTTTTTGTATCACTTTGAGGCATGGACTTCCAGGAATCCCTTCAATTAGTCTACTGGAATCTTTTCCAACCAATCCTAGGGATCCACCTACAACAGGGATTGTTGATATTCCCATATTATTATTATTATTATTATTATTATTATTATTATTATTATTATTATCATCATCATTATTATTATTATTATTATTATTATTTCTTTTTTTCTTATATCACGCACTTATCAAAATGTTGCAAAATACTGGAATTGTTATGTCAATGGTCTTGTTAATAATAATAATAATAATAATAATAATAATAATAATAATAATAATAATAATAATATCTTACGTCCTTTGATTTCTGTTTATACTTATTTCTTTCTGGGTCCTGACCAGAGATCTAATGTCACAAATGGCATCATGACATTTTCCACCGAGCAGTTTCGAAAAATAAATCGCACATATTTTACATAATGCACATCATAAGTTGTGGGCTGTACTTGTGAGAAGAATTGTTTATATTATTATTATTATCATTTCTATTATTATTATTATTATTATTATTATTATTATTATTATTATTGGGGGTTTCTGTCGTATTTCGTGGAGGGTCCAAACCAGAAACTTAACGAAAGGTTTTCTTGAAATCTTCCACTGATAAAAAAATTAAGTTCACACACATTTGACATAGATATAAGCCTTTCATAATGTATAATCTGTACTTTTGACTATAATGTTTTGTAGTTCTTTAATACATGAGATATCAGCACACCTTCACAGAGTCTATCGAAACTTTTTCTAATTATTCCGGGGGCTCAAACTACAACTGAAATTACTGATGTCTTCATGTTCCACATTATTTAAATTTCCACTTCGGGGTCGTTGTATTTTGATGGTTTTTTTAAAAAAGATCTCCAAAGACAAATCACAATCTGCTGAGACTGCCATGTCAATAAGGAGGCACATTTTGTCTTTGCGGTCTCTAATCACGATGTCAGGGCGATTACCTTTGATCGTTCTGCCTGTGTGTATTGCAATAAATTATTATTATTATTATTATTATTATTATTATTATTATTATTATTATTATTATTATTATTATTATTATGCTTACTATTATTCAGTTTCTCTGTATGGAAGTTACAAAAAAAGTATTACAGTTCCTATCCTTGTAACAAAGTATGAGTGATGTTCCTACCAATTTCTTACAGTTTCTTTCCCGCAAAATTTGTCTATTTTCCAGAGCAGATATTGGCCCACACCATCATGATTATTATTATTTAGATATGGCTCTCATGGCTGGCGATCTTTAACTGATTTGACGTTTTAAATATTATAGTTATCCCCTTTTCAATTTTTTTGCTCCGTGTCTCTTCGTGACGTGGGCGATTATGACTCTCCACAACTTTACGGTCTTTCATCGCTCTTCGTAACGTTTGTAGTTTTGCTATCGCTCCTAATCCGTGTCCTGATAACCATATACACATGTTCATTTGGTAGGTTCTTTGCTACTTTTCTCTGCTTATCTGGCCCTCAGTTATTGCCTCGTGACTATTTAATTACACACGCCCTCTTTCCTCATTATGTATCCTACATTTTTTTAATTACATCCGACTGGAGATTAAACGAGATTTTACGTCATATTTACTAAGCTTAGTTTATTGTACCCAATGAGGATTGATCATTTGTAATGAGTAAAAAAGAAAACCTTGCTTACCACAACGAAGCGTTCATTCATTTACAGTTTATCTTTATTGTTTCCAAATACCAAAATACCCAGTGAGGACCCAACTTATTAGCAATAATCAAACTCACGGCCTTGCTAAATATTACACACGAATTCTTTAATTAATAATTTTAGATTAGTTTTAGTACAATTTCGGGGCACCCAGTGTGAGTGGAAGTCACTACTCAATAATAATGGCGAACTTGACTATCTCTTACTAATGTGTGTTCAGCTTGGGTATGATGATAAACTACATCCGGCGTGAAACCACCATTTAATTGTTGTTCTTCCCAGGTTCACACCTACCCGGGGGGTGTCACATGTTATGTTCTCATCAATGGGCATAGAGTAAACCTCCAAACTGGGGTCAAAACACTACGAAAGAAGAAAAATATACTCCCTCTGTTCCGAAATAGTTGTTCCATAGCCGGAAATCTCATGTGGAATATACTAATTCTTAGTCGAATTGTTTGCCGTTTACATTAACAGGTTAGCATTGATGTTCCTCAAGTATTTATATTAGCTTATTCGGGTAGAATAATTTGAAGCGCAAATTATATCACTTTTTGACTACATTAAAATTGTATTTTTTTTTTCAAACCACCCGCTGGTAAGAGATTATGATTGGAGAAGAGAAGCCAATTGGCAGAAATGCTAAACGAAATTGCAACAAGCACGAATTGACAAATAATGAACGTAGTGATGTGTTGCAAGCACTGCTGGAAAGATCCACAGATCGTTTCCTGAAGCGTGGTGCAATAAAACAGGTTGCAGATGAATTAAACGTAGCTGCAGAACGTCTGTGTTTGCAATTTGAATTAGTTTGCCAGCCTCCAAATAGTCCTGATCTCAATGTCCTTGATCTGGGTTATTTTAATGCAATTCAACACCAGCAAGCTCCAAATAATGTTGACCAGCTCATTGAAGCAGTGGAAGAAAGCTTCAATAAACTTCAGAAGTCGAAGCTTAACGATACTTTTCTAAGTTTTCAGTTAGCAATGGAACAAGTTATTTTAGTTGACGGCGATAACAACTATAAACTCCGGCACGTGTCTAAAGAGAAGCTTGAAAGAGAAGGAAAACTTGAAGTATCCATTTCTATTTCTGACGAGTTGCAACAAAAACTGCTTTTGTTAAAGTAAACCTTACCCAGTTATTTTTGTTATTAATTTAATTGTTTATGTATATCAGTTTCGATATATTTCACACTTATTTATATGACAATTCACTAATATTACTCATTTACTGTTGAGTATGGGAATAAATGATATTTTTTATTCTTTTTGGCGTTTTTTTTATCTACTGGAACAATTATATTGGAACATGAAAATTTTTTTGGTCCAACTATTTCGGAACGGAGGGAGTATTTTATAGTAAAAATACAGGCAATACATTTTTAGAGTAAAAAATATTGCCAGCTGTATATTTTTGCATAAAATAAAAAAATAAATAAGAATTACCAGCAATATATTCCTGTAAAGATTCAAAATTCCAGGAATACATTTTTGTAAAAAAAAACAAAAAAAAAAAAAACTTACCAGTATTCCGTCTTTATAAAAGAAAAATAACTAGCAATACATTTTTTTGGCCAAAATATATCAGCGATTCATTTTTGAAAAAAAAAATAATTACGAGAAATACATTTTTGTAAAAGAAATTGCAAATGCTCACCAGAAAATTAAATTTCGACATTAAATAACCCATAAACTGTTTATATGCCGCTAAACAAACAAAAAAATAAAAATCAGTTGATTAAAGTACCGAAAACGTTTCATATTTAAGGAAATGTCCATGGCCTTGATTATTCACGGGTATGGCAAAAACCAGATTGATAAATTAAAATCCAACGAAATACTGTCGCCCGCACATGTTCTCACCTGCTGAATGTTTTGTCAGAAAGTTAAAAGAGTTCCGTTGAAAGCCGAGTTCATAATCGACTGCAACAATCAACACTATTTGGCAAAGGGTTAATTCATTAGTTTTTTCCCACTAGGCCGCTGTAATATATATGTGGACAATTGGTGCTTTTTAACAATGAAAAAATATATCCATCTTAAGCAATAGCTAACAAGTCAGAGCAAAAACCGTTCTTTCTTGCTGGTACCATTTAATATATCGAAATCAGATCGCCCAGTTGTCTTTTATGCTATCATGATAGGGAATTACACTTCATCTTACCTCGAAGATCTAATAGGTCATGGGAAAGGTCCACATTGCTGAGAAGTAACTTCATTACTCCCTAGGGTTACATATTTATGGCCATGTGTCACACTCAGCTACGCTTAGAAATCCTAAGACATTATAACTCTATACGTACATTACATTTAGGGAGAAGAAAGAACGCAGATGTTAGTCAATAGTAACATTTGCAAATATATCCACATATTACCAATCATATTCCAGCATATGTAGAAATAATTAATCGTTTTTTTTTTTAATCTATACGGTACGGAGAATTTTCTATACGGCTAACGAAGGTTGACTATTAAATCTAGAAGCACTCGTACAAAAGCACTCCTGGGACGTACCTTGAGCGAATAAACTTAAAACAGACGGTGCCTGTTTTCACTTTGGTGAATAAAAAGCGGATTTCAAGATGGAAGTCATCATCAAAGATGCTGCCGAAAAAAAATACAATCTCTTTCTCTCCGTCTGTCTAAGATTTATTCTTAAAAAAAAAAAGACTTTTAATTGTTAGTCAAATATTCTGGACAACTTTTTCTTCTAAGTGTTATTTGCTAACGATTTGCGTAAATTGTCGATTCATTTTCATTTCCATCATTATGATTGTATGTTTCAAAATCATAATTTCACTTTTATTTTAAAAGTTAAGTTTGCATATATTTCATATATAACGAAGACTATATATGTAAACTAAAATTACGACTTTAAATATATCAAGTATTAAGAAGACAGTATTTATTTTAAATATCAGGTCAACTTTATATATATCAAATATTAATAAAAAAATTACATTTCAGTCATTAAGAACACTTTATCTATCAAGTATTAAGAAATGTGATAAATATAGCAAAAAAAATGAGGATGATAGTCCGAGCAATGTAAATAGTGTGCATAATACCTCATCTCAGAAATATAAACAAATATTAAGACGTATTTATATATAAAGTATGAAGAAGACAGTATATATTTTAAATAACATGTCGACGGTACATATTCCAAGTATCAAGAATACTTTATATATTTCAAATACTAAGAATACTTTATATATTTCAATTATTAAGAAAACTGTATATTTCAATTATGACGCTTGTAAATATTTCAAGTATTAAGAAAATTTTATATATCAAGCACTAAGAAAACTGTATATATTTCAAATATCATGACAACTGTATATTTTTAAGTATTAAGATGACATATTTTTAAGTATTAAGATATCTATTTCAATTGCCACGTATACACAAAAAAACTGTATATATTTCAAGTGTTAAAGGAAACTATATATATATATATATATATATATATATATATATATATATTATAATTTTATCATATAGACAAAACCATTTTACTCACTACAAAGATGCAACTTGGTTTCAGTGCATTTCAACTGCACTTCGACGGGTGAGAGTCGAAAATGGTTATATATTACTTTCGTTCTCAGCGCATCGAATATATATATATATATATATATATATATATATATATATATATATATATATATATATATATATATATATATTTAGTCGTCTGTATATAATTCAAAATATGACGATAGTATATATTTCAAGTATTATGAAGGCTTCATATATTTCAAGTTTTAAGAACATTTTCTGTGTTAAGTATCAAACAGACTATATATTTCGATTATTATGAAAACTTTATACATTTCAAGTATTAAGGCATTGCGCAAATTCAGGGTTCTTGCGTTCAGTTACACATACCTTACCTTGGATAACGCATAGATCGTTCTCTCTTGCGTTAACTAGTAGGGGAGACTGATCTGTCTAGCCTTGATTGTCCACCAATTTTGGAGAAGGACACATATACAAAGTGCGTGTCTTAGTGGGCGATGGGCTCAGAAAATGTGTTTATTGAACCGAGATCAAATTCAAGTCTCCACTTCATCTAGTTTCGATTATACAGCAAAGTAAACTGGATTCTCTCTCTCCCTCTCTCTCCCTCCGCCTCCCTCTCTCTCTCTCTCTCTCTCTCTCTCTCTCTCTCTCTCTGGGTGGGATCCACTGTAAGAAAAGAAAACCGGAGATAATGCTAGGGACAACCACATGACTATCTTTCCAAGAAAGTCAATTCACATATAATAAGGGAATTTGTGGATAATTTCTGATCACCTACGTCTTTGCTGGCGGGAATGTCATAAAGATATAAGCCTAACACCTTCAGACAAAACACATAAAACAATAAACCTTCAACTTCGTCTCAGTCGAAATTCCATGCTCAAACTAGAAACGTCTATCTAGTTTTGCGAATGCGTTACTTGATTTGGAACCTGATTTTATCAAGATTATTGTCATATTTACAGTATTAACTAAATACATTAATTGTTTTCACAACCTGCAATTTCTGGCCATACACAAAAATTCATTGCTCAGAATAGGCTTCAGGATCAGCATTGCGGTGTATATTTTCAACAAATAGTGAGACCCAATATATAATTGTGTGTTAGAGTAGCAATCCCTCTTTTATACAAGTTTCATTAAAACCAACCGACACGGTACTGAGGTTAAGATATTTTTTATTATTTAATATTTCTTGTGTTCTTATAAACGTTCCGTATGTCAAAGCGCTTTCGGCTATATTATCAACGATGATATTACCTTTTATTTTTAACTAAATATATGGATTAATTTATGTATGTATCTAGAGTTATAGGTGTTAGGTTTTGCATATCTTTCTGCGTAGTATTGGTCGTAATACAGTTCTGCATATCCTGAATAGCAACCGGGTTTCCTAGGCATAGCCACCCTATGTTCGCCAGTTGTTCTCTATTTATACTTGTCTATCTAATTTGCATACAATACTACAATAGTAATGTATTATTTTCCAAACAGGGTCAGAATACTGTGGCCGTGTTTATAGTTGAGGTTACTGAGTGCTGACTTTTTGTAATGGAAGTATTATTAATAAAACAAAATAAAATTCAACACCCAATAACATAAACTTTGAACACTGTGAACGTATCCAAACGTAAACAAAGCGCATTTTTAAGTACTGGATTTTTTAAAAATCTATCCGAAAAATCGTTTAGCAATTCAACGCAAATTTTCGCGGATACTTGTTATTAACCTGTTCAAATCTAGGATTAGCAGTTATTTTCCGCACATAAACTTTGCCTCTCACTCTGTAAGGCTCTAGATTGAGAGGTTCTTGGGCTTTGAACAGGATGAACATAATTAATAAAAAAAAAGTCAATTGAGACATTTTCAAAGAGTAACAATCTGTTGAGCTTTAACTTTTGAAATCGCTATCATGAATTCCTAAGAGAAAATTGGAAGTTTATCATTTTGAGGAAATTGTTTGTCACCCCGAGTTTATTAACCCCGCCTTGTTTATTAATTTAACACCTTTTGACCTTTCAACCGATTTTCAGAACCTCCTTTAATAAAGAACCCCATTTCTAATAACAACCAATTATTAAGATCAATCCCTTATATTAGGGACTAAAAGTAGCTTTAAATAAGATTTGTAAATTAGGAAAGTTAAGGATATATTAACAGTGATTTATGTTAGATTTCAAAAGAATTTATAAGACATTTTATCCAGGATTAATTTTGTTTTGTGTGTGTGTGTGTGTGTGTGTGTGTGTGTGTGTGTGTGTGTGTGTGTGTGTGTGTGTGTGTGTGTGTGTGTGTAAATACACTACAGTATAAAAGTTTGATGAAGCCCCTGATAATTGTTTTTTAAAATTTACCCCAAATGTAGTTGATTTTTACTATAAATAAGAGAAAAATATTATACATGGTTACAAAAAGTGTGGAATTATTTTTTATTAGAATGTTTTTTTTATAACAAAAAGTAAAAAATCATTCTATGATTAAAAACTGCTGCACATGTCATATTAAGTGATTGAAATTCTGTAGTGTCGTGAGACAACCACACCCTACACACTTTCCTTCCAAGTATGTGATAAACAATGGAAGTGGGTGAAGACATTAAAACATAGTGTGTATGCCCGAGAGAATTCAAGGACAATCTGTGAGAAGCAGCTTCAATCTGCTAACTTTTGCTCCGTCACCATAGCAACAGTCCCGATTTTTTTTTAATTGTTCTCGTATATACCGGGTCTAAAGACTGGATGACTAAAAGTTAACCGTAAAGGCCAATATGAAGCCTATTCTTAGCTACTGTATGAATGACAATGAATTGCAGTTTGTGGAAGGATTAGTAGAGAGATTGTCAGCAAGTTTCCATATTACACTATTTTCAACATATTCATAAAACTGAGACGTATAGAACGACAAAGTTGAGTTAAGACATTGAAAAAAGATTTATTAATTGTTATATAGAAATGAACTGTCGTTGGCAACACCGTGATGGTACAGGTAATGTATATATGGAAATTAGCGAGGCTTCTAATTGATCACTATTTCTACATTATCCTCAAATACTATACGGATCGATATTCTCTATACTATTCACTATACTATTTTTCTGTACTGATCACTATACGGATTACTATTCGGATCACTATTTCTACGCTATCCTCTATTACTATACGGATCGCTATTCTCTATACTATTCAATATATTATTTCAGTGTACTGATCACTATACGGATTACTATTCGGATCACTATTTCTACACTATCTTCTATTAACATACGGATCGCTATTCTCTATATTATTCCCTATGTGATTTCTCTGTAATGAACACTATACGATTTACTATTCGGATCGATATTTCTACACTATCCTCTATTACTATTCGGATCACTATTTCTACATTATCCGCTATTAATATACGGATCACTATTCTCTATACTATTCATT
The DNA here is from genome assembly GCA_964036315.1 of Acanthosepion esculentum. NCBI lineage: Eukaryota > Metazoa > Mollusca > Cephalopoda > Sepiida > Sepiidae > Acanthosepion > Acanthosepion esculentum. Next base: position 9,211,629 of record OZ038505.1, on the reverse strand, counting down.
ATATTATTTATCTGTAATGATCACTATACGGATTAATATTCGGAACACTGTTTCTACACTATCCTCTATTAATATACGGATCGCTATTCTCTATACTATTCACTAGATTATTTCGCTGTAATGATCACTATACGGATTACTATTCGGATCACTATTTCTACACTATCCTCTATTACTATACGGATCGCTATTCCTATACTATTCACTATACTATTTCTCTGTACTGGTCACTATACGGATTACTATTCGGATCATTATTTGTACACTATCCTCTATTACGATACGGATCGCTACTCTCTATATTATTCACTATATTATTCCTCTGTACAGATCACTATACGGATTACTATTCGGATCACTATTTCTACACTATCCTCTATTACTATACTGATCGCTATTCTCTATACTATTCACTATATTATTTTTCTGTACTGATCAGTATACGGATTACTATTCGGATCACTATTTCTATACTAACCTCTATTACAATACGGATCGCTATTCTCTATAATATTCACTATATTATTTTTCTGTACTGATCACTATACGGATTACTGTTCGGATCACTATTTCTACACTATCCTCTATTACTATACGGATCCCTATTCGCTATACTATTCACTATACTATTTCTCTGTACTGATCAATATACGGATTACTATTCGGATCAATATTTCTACACTATTCGCTATTACTATACGAATCGCTATTCTCTATACTATTCACTATATATTTTCTCTTATCTGATCACTGTACGGATTACTATTCGGATCACTATTTCTACACTATCCTCTATTAATATACGGATCGCTATTCTCAATAATATTCACTATATTATTTTTCTGTACTGATCACTATACGGATTACTATTCGGATCACTATTTCTACACTATCCTCTATTATTATTCGGATCACTATTTCTACACTACCCGCTATTACTATACGGATCGCTATTCTCTATACTATTCACTATATTATTTCAGTGTACTGATCACTATACGGATTACTATTCGGATCACTATTTCTACACTATCTTCTATTAATATACGGATCTATATTCTCTATACTATTCATAATATTATTTATCTGTAATGATCACTATACGGATTACTATTCGGATCACTATTTCTATACTAAACTCTATTACTATACGGATCGCTATTCTCAATAATATTCACAATATTATTTTTCTTTACTGATCACTATACGGATTGCTATTCGGATCACTATTTCTACAATATCCTCTATTAATATACGGATCGCTATTCTCTATACTATTCACAATACTATTTCTCTGTACTGATCAATATACGGATTACTATACGGATCACTATTTCTACACTCTCCTCCATTACTATACGGATCGCTATTCTCTATACTATTCACTATATTATTTCGCTGTACATATCAGTATACGGATTACTAATCGGATCGCTATTTCTACACTATCCTCTATTACTATACGGATCGCTATTCACTATACTATTTTTCTGTACTGATCACTGTACGGATTACTATTCGGATCAATATTTCTTCACTATTCTCTATTACTATACGAATCGCTATTCTCTATTCTATTCACTATATATTTTCTCTTATCTGATCACTGTAGGATTACTATTCGGATCACTATTTCTGATATATCCTTTATTACTATACGGATCGCTATTCCCTATAGTATTCACTATATTATTTCAGTGTATTGATCACTATACGGATTACTATTCAGATCACTATTTCTACACTATCTTCTATTACTATACGGATCGCTATTCTCTATTCTATTCACTATACTATTTCTCTGTACTGATCACTATACGGATTACTATTCAGATCACTATTTCTACACTATCCTCTATTACTATTCGGATCACTATTTCTACACTATCCGCTATTACTATACGGATCGCTATTCTCTATACTATTCACTTTATTATTTCAGTGTACTGATCACTATACGGATTACTATTCGGATCACTATTTCTACACTATCTTCTATTACTATACGGATCGCTATTCTCTATACTATTCACAATACTATTTCTCTGTACTGATCACTTATACGGATTATTATTCGGATCACTATTTCTACTCTATTCTCTATTAATATACGGATCGCTATTCTCTATACTATTCCCTATGTGATTTCTCTTTAATGATCACTATACGGATTACTATTCGGATCACTATTTCTACAATATCCGCTATTACTATACGGATCACTATTCTCTATACTATTCATTAAATTATTTATCTGTAATGATCACTATACGGATTACTATTCGGATCACTATTTCTACACTATCCGCTATTACTATACGGATCGCTATTCTCTATAGTGTTCACTATATTATTTAAGTGTACTGATCACTATACGGATTACTATTAGGATCACTATTTCTACACTTGCTTCTCTTAATATACGGATCGCTATTCTCTATATTATTCACTATACTATTTCTCTGTACTGATCACTATACGGATTACTATTCGGATCACTATTTCTACACTATCCTCTATTAATATACGGATCGCTATTCTCTATATTATTCACTAAACTATTTCTCTGTTCTGATCACTATACGGATTACTATTCGGATCAATATTTCTACACTATGCGCTATTATTATACGGATAGCTATTCTCTATACAATTGACTATATTATTTCAGTATACTGATCACTATACGGATTACTATTAGGATCACTATTTCTACACTATCTTTTCTTAATATACGGATCGCTATTCTCTATACTATTCACTATACTATTTCTCTGTACTGATCACTATACGGATTACTATTCGGATCACTATTTCTACACTATCCTCTATTAATATACGGATCGCTATTCTCTATATTATTCACTATACTATTTCTCTGTACTGATCACTATACGGATTACTATTCGGATCACTATTTCTACACTATGCGCTATTATTATACGGATAGCTATTCTCTATACTATTCACTATATTATTTCAGTGTACTGATCACTATACGGATTACTATTCGGATCACTATTTCTACACTATCTTCTATTACTATTCGGATCGCTATTCTCTATACTATTCCCTATGTGATTTCTCTGTAATGATCAGTATACGGATTACTATTCGGATCGATATTTATACAGTATCCTATATTACTATTCGGATCACAATTTCTACACTATCCACTATTACTATACGGATCACTATTCTCTATACTATTCATTACATTATTCATCTGTAATGATCACTATACGGATTGCTATTCGGAACACTATTTCTACACTATCCTCTATTACTATACGGATAGCTATTCTCTATACTATTCACTATACTATTTCTCTGTACTGATCAATATACGGATTACTATTCGGATCAATATTTCTACACTATCCGCTATTAATATACGAATCGCTATTCTCTATACTATTCACTATATATTTTCTCTTTTCTGATCACTGTACGGATTACTATTCGGATAACTATTTCTATACTAACCTCTATTACTATACGGATCGCTATTCTCTATACTATTCACTATATTATTTTTCTGTATTGATCACTATACTGATCACTATTCGGATTACTATTTCTACACTATCCGCTATTAATATACGGATCGCTATTCTCTATACGATTTACTATACTATTTCTCTGTACTGATCACTATACCGATTACTATTCGGATCATTATATCTACACTATCCTCTATTACTATACGGATACATAATCTCTATACTATTCCCTATATTATTTCTCTGTAATGATCACTATACGGATTACTAATCGGATCACTATTTCTACTCTATCCTCTATTACTATACGGATCACTATTCTCTATACTATTCACTATATTATTTATCTGTAATGATCACTATACGGATTACTATTCGGATCACTATTGCTACACTATCCACTATTACTATACGGATCGCTATTCTCTATACTATTCACTATATTATTTCTCTGTACTGATCACTATACGGATTACTATTCGGATCACTATTTCTACACTATCCTCTGTTACTATACGGATCGCTATTCTCTATACTATTCACTATACTATTTCGCTGTACTGATCAATATACGGATTACTATTCGGATCAATATTTCAACACTATCCGCTATTACTATACGAATCGCTATTCTCTATACTATTCACTATATTATTTCTCTGTACTGATCACTGTACGGATTCCTATTCGGATCACTATTTCTACACTATCCACTATTACTATACGGATCGCTATTCTCTATACTATTCACTATATTATTTCTCTGTACTGATCACTATACGGATTACTATTCGGATCACTATTTCTACACAATCCGCTATTAGTATACGGATCGCTATTCTCTATACTATTCACTAAACTATTTCTCTGTACTGGTCACTATACGGTATTACTATTCGGATCACTATTTCTACACTATCCTCTATTATTATACGGATCGCTATTCTCTATACTATTCACTATATTATTTCATTGTACTGATCACTATACGGATTACTATTCGTATTCCTATTTCTACACTATCCTCTATTACTATACGTATCGCTATTCTCTATACTATTCCCTATATTATTTCTCTGTATTGATCACTACACTGATCACTATTCGGATCACTATTTCTACACTATCCACTATTACTATACGGATCGCTATTCTCTATACTATACCCTATATTATTTCTCTGTACTGATCACTATACGGATTACTATTCGGATCATTATATCTACACCATCCATTATTAATATACGGATCTCTATTCTCTATACTATTCACTATATTTTTTATCTGTAATGATCACTATACGGATTACTATTCGGATCACTATTTCTGCATTATCCGCTACTAGTATACGGATAGCTATTCTCTATACTATTCACTAAAATATTTATCTGTAATGATCACTATATGGATTACTATTCGGATAACTATTTCTACACTATCCTCTATTACTATACGGATAGCTATTATCTATACTATTCCCTATATTATTTCGCTGTACTGATCACTATACGGGTTGCTATTCGGATCACTATTTCTACACTATCCTCTATTACTATACGGATAGCTATTCTCTATACTATTCACTATATTATTTCTCTGTACTGATCACTATACGGATTACTATTCTGATCACTATTTCTACACTATCCTCTATTACTATACGGATCACTATTCTCTATACTATTCACTATATTATTTATCTGTAATGATTACTATACGGATTACTATTCGGATCAATATTTCTGCACTATCCGCTATTTCTATACGGATCGCTATTCTCTATACTATTCACTATACAATTTCTCTGTACTGATCACTATACGGAGTAATATTCGGATCACTATTTCTACACTATCCTCTATTACTATCCGGATAGCTATTCTCTATACTATTCCCTATATTATTTCTCTGTACTGATCACTATACCGATTACTATTCGGATCACTATTTCTACACTATCCTCTGTTACTATACGGATCACTATTCTCTATACTATTCACTATATTATTTATCTGTAATGATCACTATACGGATTAATATTCGGATCACTATTTCTACACTATCCGCTATTACTATACGGATCGCTATTCTCTATACTATTCACTATACTATTTCTCTGTACTGATCACTATACAGATTACTATTCGGATCAATATTTCTATACTATCCGCTATCACTATACGGATCGCTATTCTCTATACTATTCACTATAATATTTCTCTGTACTGATCACTTTACGGATTACTATTCGGATCACTATTTGTACACTACCCTCTATTACTATACGGATCACTATTCTCTATACTATTCACTATATTATTTATCTGTAATGATCACTATACGGATTACTATTCGGATCACTATTACTACATTATCCTCTATTATTTACGAATCACTATTCTCTATACTATTCACTATATTATTTAACTGTAATGATCACTATACGGATTACTATTCGGATGACTTTTTCTACACTATCTTCTCTTACTATACGGATCGCTATTCTCTATACTATTCACTATATTATTTCTTTGTACAGATCGCTATACGGATTACTGTTCGGATCACTATTTCTACACTATCCGCTATTACTATACGGTTCGCTATTCTCTATACTATTCCCTCTATTATTTATCTGTATAGATCACTATACGGATTACTGTTCGGATCACTATTTCTACACTATCCGCTATTACTATACGGATCGCTATTCTCTATACTATTCACTATATTATTACTCTGTACTGATCACTATACGGATTACTATTCGGATCACTTTTTCTACACTATCCTCTATTACTATACGGATCGCTACTGTCTATATTATTGACTATACTCTTTCTCTGTACTGATCACTATACGGATTACTATTCGGATCACTATTTCTACACCATCCTCTATTAATATAGGGATCGCTATTCTATATACTATTCACTATACTATTTATCTGTACTGATCACTATACGGATTACTATTCGGATCACTTTTTCTACACTATTCTCTATTACTATACGGATCGCTATTCTCTATACTATTCACTATACTATTTCTCTGTACTCAGCACTATACGTCTTACTATTCGGATCACTATTTCCACACTATCCTCTATTACTATACGGATCGCTATTCTCTATACTATTCACTATATTATTTATCCGTAATGATCACTATTCGGATTACTATTCGGATCACTATTTCTACACTATGCTCTATTACTAAACGAATTGCTATTCTCTATACTATTCACTATATTATTTCAGTGTACTGATCACTATACGGATTACTATTCGGATCACTATTTCTACACTATCCTCTATTACTATAAAATCGCTATTCTCTATACTGTTCACTATATAATTTCAGTGTACTGATCACTATACGGATTGCTATTCGGAGCACTATTTCTACACTATCCTCTATTACTAATGTTATTACTTATACGGTGGTTACTTTTCGAGTGAGTGGAGTTGAAATATTTGTAAATTTCTTCTCTACAATGCAGAAAAGATATAAGGTTGGAACAAAATTTCCAAAGCTTAAAAAAATATAAATTTATAATGGTTCTAAAAATAATTGTTTGAATTTTATATAATTACTTGCATACATACACAATTCGGAGAATTTATTTAACTAAATATGCAGAATGTGTCTTTTTTATGAATTTAGACAAAAAATTCAAGGTGGTCCTAAACTTTTGATCACGGGTGTATGTAGAGTATGGAACTGTATTTCGTTTAATTTAGATAGAATTAACCTCACAGTTCTTTGGGATATTAGTCTAACCATGTATTTCACAACATGTACGATAAACGAAAAACATGAGACGCCTTGGAAATTATTAGTATATTAAGTTTTGACAAGCTCGTTTAACTTAATGAACAGATGTTTTTGTCATTTTCATCACTTCTTTCACTCCCAAATTGTTAATTACACTAATTCCTTGTTGGGTAGGTCAGAGACTGTTACGACGGTGCCAGGACACGGCTCACAGAATTCCAAACCGTATTTCTTTTATAGATATGTGTAAAGACATATGTCCTTGAATGTAAAGATTTGCGGGTAGTGTAACTGATAACGTCACAGAAAGTGAAACCGGATGGTCGGGTTATAATCCTGGTCTAGACGACGGCGTTGTTCCCTTTCAGGAATCCACATCTTCTCCCCCGACGAAGCGAATAACTAATCAGCAGGCTAGATTGAACTCTCTAGGTTTGGGTATCATCCAGGAACATTCTGAATTTCAAACCGCGAAGTAGTTAGTGGGAGACCTCCCCAAGGCTTACGGCTTACGGCTAGATCATATTAAAACACCAGTTACCGTACGATCACAGAAGTTAAGCAAAGTCAATCTTGGATAATACCGATATTGGTAACCACTGTAAGTGTGGATGTGCGGTTGATGCGATAGATAATGGCTGGGAAGTGCAAGAGAAGAAAGGGTAGCAGAAACGTATGGTAAAAATCAAACAATTAAAATTATAAAAACTTGGTGCCAATGTAGTACTGGGCTTAAATCCATAAAGTTTATGTACCTACGAGGAAAGAACACCCGAACAATTACCACAGAAGCTTTTATAGAAAAGGCATAGCGATATAGCGGTGGGAAAGTGAATATTAGGTCAGAGTCCATATTGCAGCTCCTTCTCTGGACCTTATGAAAAATATTTAAATATAGAAATTGGGGCAACAAGAGGCCAGAGACGCTGCTCCCAATGCATATTTTTCAATCGTTTCATCCCAGGCCGAAAAATAATGTCACTAAGATACCACAAAGGAAAGTTCATCAGAACATTATTTAAAATACCATATTTGCATTATTCGGACTATTGTCCTCATCATTGTCGCCATATTTATTACAACGTTTTCGCCCTTCAGTATCTGTCTATATTTCTGAGATGAGGTATTATTTACACTATTTACATTATTCGGACTATTGTCCTCACCTTTGTCGCCAATAGTCCGAATAATGTAAATAGTATAAATAATACCTCATCTCAGAATTATAGACAGATTATTTAAAATATTGGCAATAATTCGTTTTCGGTCTGTCAGCTTTTATAATGTCAACAAAGTGCTAATTCATTTTTCATTCATAAGAAATTCTAAAAAGATATAGGATGAAGACATATATATTTGATTAATACAATATAGCAGATTAATAAAATATGCCAGAGAGATCAATAAAAGTACATGAATTAAGAAGACAGAAGATAAGGACTGACAATACATTTAAAAGTTTGAAGGACAATGATAACTCGGAAGCAAAATGTCGGATGATATACAAACGTGTTACATCTAGCCACTTCAAAATTAAAATGACGAGACCTTGCCTCCAATCTAGTACTGCGCTTAAATTCATAAAGACTATATATTACTGAGGAAAGTTCATCAATTGGTATGAAAGTATTTATCAAAAATAGATCTGCTATCTACATGTTAAATACAAGATAACCAAAATGTTCTATCCGTTTTTTGATTAGTCATTGAATGAAGTTGAAATATACGAAATGCGTGTAGCAATTGTTTTCAAATTCGGACAGCCGGAAGTAGGAACATCAGACGTTATAAAAAACACGCCCACCGTGCCCGGCCATCAGTTATAAGCCGGACAGCTGTGAGAAGGATGGAAGTGTCTAGAGATCTCCTTCGGGGCTGTTTGCTTTATGAGTTGAAAGTGGGTTTATCAACAGCTGCATCAAGTCGCCGCATATGTCAAGCGTTTGGGGATTGTGCTGTGGATGAACGTACTGCAAGGCGTTGGTTTCAAAAATTCAAGTCGGGAGATTTGTCTCTCCATGATGAACATAGCAGTGGACAACCACAGGTCTTGAATGACGGAGTCCTGAAGGCGGCCATTGAAGAGGACAGTAGTCTAACGTGTGCTGAACTTGCAGACAGTTGAACGTTTCCGATGAAACAGTTAGACTTCACCTGCACCGCCTAGGTAAGACGTACAAACTGAGCAAGTGGGTTCCGCAAACGCTGTTGGAGGTCCACAAGGGACAACGAGTGGCTGCCTGCGTATCGCTGCTTTCTCGACACCGTACCGCATCCTTATTCAATCGAGTGCTTACCAGTGATGAAAAGTGGGTTCTGTACGAAACTCCCAAGCGTTCTAGACATTGGTTGTCTCCTCAGGATGCTGTCCCTCACACCGCAAGATCGCCTATGCACCCACGAAAGATTAT
>OZ038505.1:9091938-9199438 GCA_964036315.1 Acanthosepion esculentum | reverse complement strand
TGATTCGGATTATTTACTAAGATTAGGATTATTTATTATTATGAGTATTATCTATAAACCTATTTTAATATTAAATATTTTATTTTAATATATAATATATAAATCATGTAATAAATTTACTGATAAATGATATAATATATCAATTATTTTATATAATATTTTATATTAATATTTTAAAATTTATATTAAATTGAATATATAGGAAATGGCATATCAGAAAACATGTGCCGTTTATTGAGATTGTACCATACTAGTATAACCATGTGGCTTCGAATGCTGTAATGATTAAAAAAGCTTGAATTTCTTGATCATTTGTGGCTGAATAGTGAGTTCGATCCTCATCGCGAGCCCCATATTTTCGGCAGTGTTTCCCATCCGCTTAGAAAAGTGCCATAATTTGTTCGCTAGTTTCAGAAGTGGAAAATGTGTGTGTGTCTTTTGACGATTACGTGTGCCAGTATTATGCAAATTTGTCACAGAATTGTTGTTTCTTGATTTATACATCTTTGTATGTTTTATAACGTTTTGCGCCTTAGTGGTACTTTTTTATCAAAGGTATTTGTGTATAGCATTGTTAGGAACATCAATGACAAAGTAGAAAACATCTTTTCAGGACTTCATCGGAACTAAAGTGAGATTTACGTTGATAATACCGCACATGCGTACAAAGATAAATTAAAATTTAAACTTCTATATAGACTATAGTCTAAACAATTCCATTAAAAATATTTAAAAGTTTAAAATTTTAAAGATAGTTCTCTTTTATACGCACATGTAAATAAATCACTATAATACGATAAAGTCGTGATGGTTGCAGCAAGTAATTGTCGTTGATTTTTTTTAAACATTTTTCGGGTTCATAAACAAATAAATAAATCTTTTTTCGCATATGTAGCTTAAAAACAAAACATTTTTTATTATTTTTCTATAATTGGTTTTGTGCACGATAAACATTATCACTTCAACGGGGTGTAGAATACGGTGATTGAAGCTATTGAAAATGAGACTATATAATTAGTATTTATTAATTAATTTTGTTACATTAATCTGTGGTACAAAGCTGAAGGTGAAGTAGGGAAAGGCTAATCCACACTATTTATCCTAGACTTACCTAATCCGACGCACGACACATTCAATCTGACAATTTCCTCTATCACCACAAGAAGCCATCCTTCTCCATCGGATACAACATGCACCACAATACCACATATTCGCAGTGATCCTAATAAAATAACCGGGTTTTTAAAGTTACCTCATATGTAAAAATATTTTCTTTCTTTTTGAAATATTTCCAAATTTTTAGAAAAAATTATACATGGAATTACTTAATTAGTAAATACTGATGAACTTAGATATAAACGCTCATTATTTAACTATCTTCGAAAAAATAAATGCATAGAGAATTTAAAAAAATGTAAAATAAAAGAATGGTTGTTCTTAATGAAATTGCTTGAATTCAAGTTCACCGCAGGTCTCAAGTGGAACTTGTATTTGTCCCTTGTATCATCCCAAAAAAGTATCTGATTCCTATTGACATGAATCTTTACAGGTCAGACAAAGGCAGAACGATCCTGAGTATGACGCTAAACTACATCCGCGTCCTGGGTAAGCCGATAAACTACATCGGACAGCAAGGTCTCTGAACAGGAGGTTTTGAGGAGCGTGGAACCACCTCTTAATTGCTGGTGTTCCCAGGTCCGCCCTGATCTGCAGTGGTATCACCGGTTAGGGATCCAGCTATGGGAAAATAGTTACACCCCGCAAAGTGGGGTCAAAACGTGTAGAAATAGTGTTTACTACTAGCAGTACATTTTTACAAAAGATTGTTGCCAGCAATGAATTTTTAAAGAAATAATTATCAGTAATACATTATTGCCAGCAATACTTCTTTTTGGAGAAAGATTACATTTTTGTATTTTAAAATATTACCAGCTAAAATCTTGTCGGCATTAAATAACCCATTGAGGTTTATATGCCGTAAAAAAAACCAAAACAAACCAAACTAAAATTTGGGGTGCGGGACGGTTTCAATCCTCACTAGTCTAGACAGATTTCAAAGCGTATACGTGACTTTTGGGGATGATTAAACATTTTCCAATCTACAGCTTCTTTCTCACAGGAAAAACCGCAAAAGTTACTCGCTACTCTCTCGCTATTTCAAATGAAATTCGAGTTATACTCAGGAATTTTTAAGATATATTTTGGAGATGCCATTATAACTTTCCCGAATTATTTTATTTTTAAGATATAATTATTATGCATCTAATAAGCTGACTTACCAACATTTTTTTGTTATTTCAGATTGAAAGAGATGGCTGTAAATGCTCTTTGAAAACCCTCCTGTAAACACTGTTTGTCACTGCGGAAAAGTTTGCATAATGTAGACAGTTTGGAAACTCGCTATGCAATAAAGTTTTGTGTTAAACTGAGCAAAAATCCTACGGAAACTTATGCAATTCTCCCGTGGGCTTATGGATTAACTGGTATAAGGGAAACATCTGATTTCCGCTGGCACAAGAGGTTCAAGTAGGGTGAAGAGGATGGGGGAACGATGAGCGATGTGTGAGAGAGAAAATGCCGACGTGGACGTCAGAACATCTGAGCTGTTTGAGAGAATTTAAAATTTTCTGGTTGAAGATCGTTATTTCTCCTTAAAGAGAATATGCATTAAGTGTGTCAATTTCTTCAATGGGGTTGAATTTAAAAATTGCTTTGTATTTATCAATTTAATTGATGAATGCGGCCAAATTTAAACGCTGCATTGTTTGACGATGTCAATGTCTTGATGAATGTGGTCGAATGTAGTCATTCATTGGTTTCAATTTTTTTTATCAATGTGGCCGAATTTAAGCATTGCATAAAATATATTCATTTCTTGATGAATGGGAGCGAATTTGCAGAGAACATATCATTTTCTTGTGTAATGTGGCCGAATTTAAGCATTGCATGAAATGTATTCATTTCTTGATGAATGCGAGCGAATTTTCAGAGAACATTTCATTTTCTTGTGGAATGTGGCCGAATTTAGGCATTGCATAAAATATATTCATTTCTTGATGAATGGGGGCGAATTTGCAGAGAACATATCATTTTCTTGTGGAATGTGGCCGAATTTAAGCATTGCATAAAATGTATTCATTTCTTGATGAATGCGAGCGAATTTGAGGAGAACATTTAATTTTCTTGTGGATTGTGGCCGAATTTAAGTATTGCATAGAATGTATTCATTTCTTGATGAATGCGAGCGAATTTGCAGAGAACATTTCTTTTTCTTGTGGAATGTGGCCGAATTTAAGCATTGCATGAAATGTATTCATTTCTTGATGAATGCGAGCGAATTTGCAGAGAACATTTCATTTTCTTGTGGAATGTGGCCGAATTTAAGCATTGCATCAAATGTATTCATTTCTTGATGAATGCGAGCGAACTTGCAGAGAACATTTCTTTTTCTTGTGGAATGTGGCCGAATTTAAGCATTGCATGAAATGTATTCATTTCTTGATGAATGCGAGCGAATTTGCAGAGAACATTTAATATTCTTGTGGAATGTGGCCGAATTTAAGCATTGCATAAAATGTATTCATTTCTTGATGAATGCGAGCGAATTTGCAGAGAACATTTCATTTTCTTGTGGAATGTGGCCGAAATTAAGCATTGCATAAAATATATTCATTTCTTGATGAATGGGAGCGAATTTGCAGAGAACATACCATTTCCTTGTGGAATGTGGCCGAATTTAAGCATTGCATAAAATGTATTCATTTCTTGATGAATGCGAGCGAATTTGCAGAGAACATTTCATATTCTTGTGGAATGTGGCCGAATTTAAGCATTGCATAAAATGTATTCATTTCTTGTTGAATGCGTGCGAATTTGCAGAGAACATTTCATATTCTTGTGGAATGTGGCCGAATTTAAGCATTGCATAAAATGTATTAATTTGTTGATGAATGCGAGAGAATTTGCAGAGAACATATCATTTTCTTGTGGAATGTGGCCGAATTTAAGCATTGCATAAAATGTATTCATTTCTTGATGAATGCGAGCGAATTTGAGGAGAACATTTAATTTTCTTGTGGATTGTGGCCGAATTTAAGTATTGCATAAAATGTATTCATTTCTTGATGAATGCGAGCGAATTTGTGGAGAACATTTCTTTTTCTTGTGGAATGTGGCCGAATTTAAGCATTGCATGAAATGTATTCATTTCTTGATGAATGCGAGCGAATTTGCAGAGAACATTTCATTTTCTTGTGGAATGTGGCCGAATTTAAGCATTGCATAAAGTATATTCATTTCTTGATGAATGCGAGCGAATTTGCAGGGAACATATCATTTTCTTGTGGAATGTTGCCGAATTTAAGCATTGCATAAAATGTATTCATTTCTTGATGAATGCGAGCGAATTTGCAGAGAACATTTCATTTTCTTGTGGAATGTGGCCAAATTTAAGTATTGCATAAAATATATCCATTTCTTGATGAATGCGAGCGAATTTGCAGAGAACATTTCATATTCTTGTGGAATGTGGCCGAATTTAAGCATTGCATAAAATGTATTCATTTCTTGTTGAATGCGTGCGAATTTGCAGAGAACATTTCATATTCTTGTGGAATGTGGCCGAATTTAAGCATTGCATGAAATGTATTCATTTCTTGTTGAATGCGTGCGAATTTGCAGAGAACATTTCATATTCTCGTGGAATGTGGCCGAATTTAAGCATTGCATAAAATATATTCATTTCTTGATGAATGGGAGCGAATTTGCAGAGAACATACCATTTCCTTGTGGAATGTGGCCGAATTTAAGCATTGCATAAAATGTATTCATTTCTTGATGAATGCGAGCGAATTTGCAGAGAACATTTCATATTCTTGTGGAATGTGGCCGAATTTAAGCATTGCATAAAATGTATTCATTTCTTGTTGAATGCGTGCGAATTTGAAGAGAACATTTCATATTCTTGTGGAATGTGGCCGAATTGAAGCATTGCATAAAATGTATTAATTTGTTGATGAATGCGAGAGAATTTGCAGAGAACATTTCATTTACTTTTGGAATGTGGCGGAATTTAAGTATTGCATAAAATGTATTCATTTCTTGATTAATGCGAGCGAATTTGAAGAGAACATTTCATTTTCTTGTGGAATGTGGCCGATTTTAAGTATTGCATAAAATGTATTCATTTCTTGATGAATGCGAGCGAATTTGCAGAGAACATTTCATTTTCTTGTGGAATGTGGCCGAATTTAAGCATTGCATAAAATGTATTCATTTCTTGATGAATGCGAGCGAATTTGCAGAGAACATTTCATATTCTTGTGGAATGTGGCCGAATGTAAGCATTGCATAAAATGTGTTCATTTCTTGTTGAATGCGTGCGAATTTGCAGAGAACATTTCATATTCTTGTGGAATGTGGCCGAATTTAAGCATTGCATAAAATGTATTAATTTGTTGATGAATGCGAGAGAATTTGCAGAGAACATTTCATTTTCTTGTGGAATGTGGCCGTATTTAAGCATTGCATAAAATGTATTCATTTCTTGTTGAATGCGAGCGAATTTTCCGAGAACAATTCATTTTCTTGTGGAATTTGGCCGAATTGAAGCATTGCATAAAATATATTCATTTCTTGATGAATGGAAGCGAATTTGCAGAGAACATATCATTTTTATTGTGGAATGTGGCCGAATTTAAGCATTGCATAAAATATATTCATTTCTTGATGAATGCGAGCGAATTTGCAGACAACATTTCATTTTCTTGTGGAATGTGGCCGAATTTAAGCATTGCATAAAATATATTCATTTCTTGATGAATGGGAGCGAATTTGAAGAGAACATACCATTTCCTTGTGGAATGTGGCCGTATTTAAGCATTGCATAAAATGTATTCATTTCTTGATGAATGCGAGCGAATTTGCAGAGAACATTTCATATTCTTGTGGAATGTGGCCGTTTTAAGCATTGCATAAAATGTATTCATTTCTTGTTGAATGCGTGCGAATTTGCAGAGAACATTTCATATTCTTGTGGAATGTGGCCGAATTTAAGCATTGCATAAAATGTATTAATTTGTTGATGAATGCGAGAGAATTTGCAGAGAACATATCATTTTCTTGTGGAATGTGGCCGAATTTAAGCATTGCATAAAATGTATTCATTTCTTGATGAATGCGAGCGAATTTGAGGAGAACATTTAATTTTCTTGTGGATTGTGGCCGAATTTAAGTATTGCATAAAATGTATTCATTTCTTGATGAATGCGAGCGAATTTGTAGAGAACATTTCTTTTTCTTGTGGAATATGGCCGAATTTAAGCATTGCATGAAATGTATTCATTTCTTGATGAATGCGAGCGAATTTGCAGAGAACATTTCATTTTCTTGTGGAATGTGGCCGAATTTAAGCATTGCATAAAATATATTCATTTCTTGATGAATGCGAGCGAATTTGCAGGGAACATATCATTTTCTTGTGGAATGTTGCCGAATTTAAGCATTGCATAAAATGTATTCATTTCTTGATGAATGCGAGTGAATTTGAAGAGAACATTTCATTTTCTTGTGGAATGTGGCCAAATTTAAGTATTGTATAAAATATATCCATTTCTTGATGAATGCGAGCGAATTTGCAGAGAACATTTCATATTCTTGTGGAATGTGGCCGAATTTAAGCATTGCATAAAATGTATTCATTTCTTGATGAATGCGAGCGAATTTGCAGAGAACATTTCATATTCTTGTAGAATGTGGCCGAATTTAAGTATTGCATAAAATGTATTCATTTCTTGATGAATGCGAGCGAATTTGCAGAGAACATTTCATTTTCTTGTGGAATGTGGCCGAATTTAAGCATTGCATAAAATGTATTCATTTCTTGATGAATGCGAGAGAATTTTCAGAGAACAATGCATTTTCTTGTGGAATGTGGCCGAATTTAAGCATTGCATAAAATGTATTCATTTCTTGATGAATGCGAGCGAATTTGCAGAGAACATTTCATTTTCTTGTGGAATGTGGCCGAATTTAAGCATTGCATAAAATATATTAATTTCTTGATGAATGGGAGCGAATTTGCAGAGAACATACCATTTCCTTGTGGAATGTGGCCGAATTTAAGCATTGCATAAAATGTATTCATTTCTTGATGAATGCGAGCGAATTTGCAGAGAACATTTCATATTCTTGTGGAATGTGGCCGAATTTAAGCATTGCATGAAATGTATTCATTTCTTGTTGAATGCGTGCGAATTTGCAGAGAACATTTCATATTCTCGTGGAATGTGGCCGAATTTAAGCATTGCATAAAATATATTCATTTCTTGATG
The DNA here is from genome assembly GCA_964036315.1 of Acanthosepion esculentum. NCBI lineage: Eukaryota > Metazoa > Mollusca > Cephalopoda > Sepiida > Sepiidae > Acanthosepion > Acanthosepion esculentum. The sequence continues at coordinate 9,192,107 of OZ038505.1, read as the reverse complement.
AATGGGAGCGAATTTGCAGAGAACATACCATTTCCTTGTGGAATGTGGCCGAATTTAAGCATTGCATAAAATATATTCATTTCTTGATGAATGGAAGCGAATTTGCAGAGAACATTTCATTTTCTTGTGGAATGTGGCCGATTTTAAGTATTGCATAAAATGTATTCATTTCTTGATGAATGCTAGCGAATTTGCAGAGAACATTTCATTTTCTTGTGGAATGTGGCCGAATTTAAGCATTGCATAAAATGTATTCATTTCTTGATGAATGCGAGCGAATTTGCAGAGAACATTTCATATTCTTGTGGAATGTGGCCGAATTTAAGCATTGCATAAAATGTGTTCATTTCTTGTTGAATGCGTGCGAATTTGCAGAGATCATTTCATATTCTTGTGGAATGTGGCCGAATTTAAGCATTGCATAAAATGTATTAATTTGTTGATGAATGCGAGAGAATTTGCAGAGAACATTTCATTTTCTTTTGGAATGTGGCCGAATTTAAGTATTGCATAAAATGTATTCATTTCTTGATGAATGCGAGCGAATTTGCAGAGAACATTTCATTTTCTTGTGGAATGTGGCCGTATTTAAGCATTGCATAAAATGTATTCATTTCTTGTTGAATGCGAGCGAATTTTCCGAGAACAATTCATTTTCTTGTGGAATTTGGCCGAATTGAAGCATTGCATAAAATATATTCATTTCTTGATGAATGGAAGCGAATTTGCAGAGAACATATCATTTTTCTTGTGGAATGTGGCCGAATTTAAGCATTGCATAAAATATATTCATTTCTTGATGAATGCGAGCGAATTTGCAGACAACATTTCATTTTCTTGTGGAATGTGGCCGAATTTAAGCATTGCATAAAATATATTCATTTCTTGATGAATGGGAGCGAATTTGCAGAGAACATACCATTTCCTTGTGGAATGTGGCCGTATTTAAGCATTGCATAAAATGTATTCATTTCTTGATGAATGCGAGCGAATTTGCAGAGAACATTTCATATTCTTGTGGAATGTGGCCGTTTTAAGCATTGCATAAAATGTATTCATTTCTTGTTGAATGCGTGCGAATTTGCAGAGAACATTTCATATTCTTGTGGAATGTGGCCGAATTTAAGCATTGCATAAAATGTATTAATTTGTTGATGAATGCGAGAGAATTTGCAGAGAACATTTCATTTTCTTTTGGAATGTGGCGGAATTTAAGTATTGCATAAAATGTATTCATTTCTTGATGAATGCGAGCGAATTTGCAGAGAACATTTCATTTTCTTGTGGAATGTGGCCGAATTTAAGCATTGCATAAAATGTATTCATTTCTTGATGAATGCGAGCGAATTTGCAGAGAACATTTCATATTCTTGTGGAATGTGGCCGAATTTAAGCATTGCATAAAATGTATTCATTTCTTGTTGAATGCGTGCGAATTTGAAGAGAACATTTCATATTCTTGTGGAATGTGGCCGAATTTAAGCATTGCATAAAATGTATTAATTTGTTGATGAATGCGAGAGAATTTGCAGAGAACATTTCATTTACTTTTGGAATGTGGCGGAATTTAAGTATTGCATAAAATGTATTCATTTCTTGATTAATGCGAGCGAATTTGAAGAGAACATTTCATTTTCTTGTGGAATGTGGCCGATTTCAAGTATTGCATAAAATGTATTCATTTCTTGATGAATGCGAGCGAATTTGCAGAGAACATTTCATTTTCTTGTGGAATGTGGCCGAATTTAAGCATTGCATAAAATGTATTCATTTCTTGATGAATGCGAGCGAATTTGCAGAGAACATTTCATATTCTTGTGGAATGTGGCCGAATGTAAGCATTGCATAAAATGTGTTCATTTCTTGTTGAATGCGTGCGAATTTGCAGAGAACATTTCATATTCTTGTGGAATGTGGCCGAATTTAAGCATTGCATAAAATGTATTAATTTGTTGATGAATGCGAGAGAATTTGCAGAGAACATTTCATTTTCTTTTGGAATGTGGCCGAATTTATGTATTGCATAAAATGTATTCATTTCTTGATGAATGCGAGCGAATTTGCAGAGAACATTTCATTTTCTTGTGGAATGTGGCCGTATTTAAGCATTGCATAAAATGTATTCATTTCTTGTTGAATGCGAGCGAATTTTCCGAGAACAATTCATTTTCTTGTGGAATTTGGCCGAATTGAAGCATTGCATAAAATATATTCATTTCTTGATGAATGGAAGCGAATTTGCAGAGAACATATCATTTTTATTGTGGAATGTGGCCGAATTTAAGCATTGCATAAAATATATTCATTTCTTGATGAATGCGAGCGAATTTGCAGACAACATTTCATTTTCTTGTGGAATGTGGCCGAATTTAAGCATTGCATAAAATATATTCAATTCTTGATGAATGGGAGCGAATTTGCAGAGAACATACCATTTCCTTGTGGAATGTGGCCGTATTTAAGCATTGCATAAAATGTATTCATTTCTTGATGAATGCGAGCGAATTTGCAGAGAACATTTCATATTCTTGTGGAATGTGGCCGTTTTAAGCATTGCATAAAATGTATTCATTTCTTGTTGAATGCGTGCGAATTTGCAGAGAACATTTCATATTCTTGTGGAATGTGGCTGAATTTAAGCATTGCATAAAATGTATTAATTTGTTGATGAATGCGAGAGAATTTGCAGAGAACATATCATTTTCTTGTGGAATGTGGCCGAATTTAAGCATTGCATAAAATGTATTCATTTCTTGATGAATGCGAGCGAATTTGAGGAGAACATTTAATTTTCTTGTGGATTGTGGCCGAATTTAAGTATTGCATATAATGTATTCATTTCTTGATGAATGCGAGCGAATTTGTAGAGAACATTTCTTTTTCTTGTGGAATATGGCCGAATTTAAGCATTGCATGAAATGTATTCATTTCTTGATGAATGCGAGCGAATTTGCAGAGAACATTTCATTTTCTTGTGGAATGTGGCCGAATTTAAGCATTGCATAAAATATATTCATTTCTTGATGAATGCGAGCGAATTTGCAGGGAACATATCATTTTCTTGTGGAATGTTGCCGAATTTAAGCATTGCATAAAATATATCCATTTCTTGATGAATGCGAGCGAATTTGCAGAGAACATTTCGTATTCTTGTGGAATGTGGCCGAATTTAAGCATTGCATAAAATGTATTCATTTCTTGATGAATGCGAGCGAATTTGCAGAGAACATTTCATATTCTTGTAGAATGTGGCCGAATTTAAGTATTGCATAAAATGTATTCATTTCTTGATGAATGCGAGCGAATTTGCAGAGAACATTTCATATTCTTGTGGAATGTGGCCGAATTTAAGCATTGCATAAAATGTATTAATTTCTTGATGAATGCGAGCGAATTTGCAGAGAACATTTCATTTTCTTGTGGAATGTGGCCGAATTTAAGCATTGCATAAAATATATTAATTTCTTGATGAATGGGAGCGAATTTGCAGAGAACATACCATTTCCTTGTGGAATGTGGCCGAATTTAAGCATTGCATAAAATGTATTCATTTCTTGATGAATGCGAGCGAATTTGCAGAGAACATTTCATATTCTTGTGGAATGTGGCCGAATTTAAGCATTGCATGAAATGTATTCATTTCTTGTTGAATGCGTGCGAATTTGCAGAGAACATTTCATATTCTCGTGGAATGTGGCCGAATTTAAGCATTGCATAAAATATATTCATTTCTTGATGAATGGGAGCGAATTTGCAGAGAACATACCATTTCCTTGTGGAATGTGGCCGAATTTAAGCATTGCATAAAATATATTCATTTCTTGATGAATGGAAGCGAATTTGCAGAGAACATTTCATTTTCTTGTGGAATGTGGCCGATTTTAAGTATTGCATAAAATGTATTCATTTCTTGATGAATGCGAGCGAATTTGCAGAGAACATTTCATTTTCTTGTGGAATGTGGCCAAATTTAAGCATTGCATGAAATGTATTCATTTCTTGATGAATGCGAGCGAATTTGCAGAGAACATTTCATATTCTTGTGGAATGTGGCCGAATTTAAGCATTGCATAAAATGTGTTCATTTCTTGTTGAATGCGTGCGAATTTGCAGAGAACATTTCATATTCTTGTGGAATGTGGCCGAATTTAAGCATTGCATAAAATGTATTAATTTGTTGATGAATGCGAGAGAATTTGCAGAGAACATTTCATTTTCTTTTGGAATGTGGCCGAATTTAAGTATTGCATAAAATGTATTCATTTCTTGATGAATGCGAGCGAATTTGCAGAGAACATTTCATATTCTTGTGGAATGTGGCCGTATTTAAGCATTGCATAAAATGTATTCATTTCTTGTTGAATGCGAGCGAATTTTCCGAGAACAATTCATTTTCTTGTGGAATTTGGCCGAATTGAAGCATTGCATAAAATATATTCATTTCTTGATGAATGGAAGCGAATTTGCAGAGAACATATCATTTTTATTGTGGAATGTGGCCGAATTTAAGCATTGCATAAAATATATTCATTTCTTGATGAATGCGAGCGAATTTGCAGACAACATTTCATTTTCTTGTGGAATGTGGCCGAATTTAAGCATTGCATAAAATATATTCAATTCTTGATGAATGGGAGCGAATTTGCAGAGAACATACCATTTCCTTGTGGAATGTGGCCGTATTTAAGCATTGCATAAAATGTATTCATTTCTTGATGAATGCGAGCGAATTTGCAGAGAACATTTCATATTCTTGTGGAATGTGGCCGTTTTAAGCATTGCATAAAATGTATTCATTTCTTGTTGAATGCGTGCGAATTTGCAGAGAACATTTCATATTCTTGTGGAATGTGGCTGAATTTAAGCATTGCATAAAATGTATTAATTTGTTGATGAATGCGAGAGAATTTGCAGAGAACATATCATTTTCTTGTGGAATGTGGCCGAATTTAAGCATTGCATAAAATGTATTCATTTCTTGATGAATGCGAGCGAATTTGAGGAGAACATTTAATTTTCTTGTGGATTGTGGCCGAATTTAAGTATTGCATATAATGTATTCATTTCTTGATGAATGCGAGCGAATTTGTAGAGAACATTTCTTTTTCTTGTGGAATATGGCCGAATTTAAGCATTGCATGAAATGTATTCATTTCTTGATGAATGCGAGCGAATTTGCAGAGAACATTTCATTTTCTTGTGGAATGTGGCCGAATTTAAGCATTGCATAAAATATATTCATTTCTTGATGAATGCGAGCGAATTTGCAGGGAACATATCATTTTCTTGTGGAATGTTGCCGAATTTAAGCATTGCATAAAATGTATTCATTTCTTGATGAATGCGAGCGAATTTGAAGAGAACATTTCATTTTCTTGTGGAATGTGGCCAAATTTAAGTATTGCATAAAATATATCCATTTCTTGATGAATGCGAGCGAATTTGCAGAGAACATTTCGTATTCTTGTGGAATGTGGCCGAATTTAAGCATTGCATAAAATGTATTCATTTCTTGATGAATGCGAGCGAATTTGCAGAGAACATTTCATATTCTTGTAGAATGTGGCCGAATTTAAGTATTGCATAAAATGTATTCATTTCTTGATGAATGCGAGCGAATTTGCAGAGAACATTTCATATTCTTGTGGAATGTGGCCGAATTTAAGCATTGCATAAAATGTATTAATTTCTTGATGAATGCGAGCGAATTTGCAGAGAACATTTCATTTTCTTGTGGAATGTGGCCGAATTTAAGCATTGCATAAAATATATTAATTTCTTGATGAATGGGAGCGAATTTGCAGAGAACATACCATTTCCTTGTGGAATGTGGCCGAATTTAAGCATTGCATAAAATGTATTCATTTCTTGATGAATGCGAGCGAATTTGCAGAGAACATTTCATATTCTTGTGGAATGTGGCCGAATTTAAGCATTGCATGAAATGTATTCATTTCTTGTTGAATGCGTGCGAATTTGCAGAGAACATTTCATATTCTCGTGGAATGTGGCCGAATTTAAGCATTGCATAAAATATATTCATTTCTTGATGAATGGGAGCGAATTTGCAGAGAACATACCATTTCCTTGTGGAATGTGGCCGAATTTAAGCATTGCATAAAATATATTCATTTCTTGATGAATGGAAGCGAATTTGCAGAGAACATTTCATTTTCTTGTGGAATGTGGCCGATTTTAAGTATTGCATAAAATGTATTCATTTCTTGATGAATGCGAGCGAATTTGCAGAGAACATTTCATTTTCTTGTGGAATGTGGCCGAATTTAAGCATTGCATGAAATGTATTCATTTCTTGATGAATGCGAGCGAATTTGCAGAGAACATTTCATATTCTTGTGGAATGTGGCCGAATTTAAGCATTGCATAAAATGTGTTCATTTCTTGTTGAATGCGTGCGAATTTGCAGAGAACATTTCATATTCTTGTGGAATGTGGCCGAATTTAAGCATTGCATAAAATGTATTAATTTGTTGATGAATGCGAGAGAATTTGCAGAGAACATTTCATTTTCTTTTGGAATGTGGCCGAATTTAAGTATTGCATAAAATGTATTCATTTCTTGATGAATGCGAGCGAATTTGCAGAGAACATTTCATATTCTTGTGGAATGTGGCCGTATTTAAGCATTGCATAAAATGTATTCATTTCTTGTTGAATGCGAGCGAATTTTCCGAGAACAATTCATTTTCTTGTGGAATTTGGCCGAATTGAAGCATTGCATAAAATATATTCATTTCTTGATGAATGGAAGCGAATTTGCAGAGAACATATCATTTTTCTTGTGGAATGTGGCCGAATTTAAGCATTGCATAAAATATATTCATTTCTTGATGAATGCGAGCGAATTTGCAGACAACATTTCATTTTCTTGTGGAATGTGGCCGAATTTAAGCATTGCATAAAATATATTCATTTCTTGATGAATGGGAGCGAATTTGCAGAGAACATACCATTTCCTTGTGGAATGTGGCAGTATTTAAGCATTGCATAAAATGTATTCATTTCTTGATGAATGCGAGCGAATTTGCAGAGAACATTTCATATTCTTGTGGAATGTGGCCGTTTTAAGCATTGCATAAAATGTATTCATTTCTTGTTGAATGCGTGCGAATTTGCAGAGAACATTTCATATTCTTGTGGAATGTGGCCGAATTTAAGCATTGCATAAAATGTATTAATTTGTTGATGAATGCGAGAGAATTTGCAGAGAACATTTCATTTTCTTTTGGAATGTGGCGGAATTTAAGTATTGCATAAAATGTATTCATTTCTTGATGAATGCGAGCGAATTTGCAGAGAACATTTCATTTTCTTGTGGAATGTGGCCCAATTTAAGCATTGCATAAAATGTATTCATTTCTTGATGAATGCGAGCGAATTAGCAGAGAACATTTCATATTCTTGTGGAATGTGGCCGAATTTAAGCATTGCATAAAATGTATTCATTTCTTGATGAATGCGAGCGAATTTGCAGAGAACATTTCATTTTCTTGTGGAATGTGGCCGAATTTAAGCATTGCATAAAATATATTCATTTCTTAATGAATGGAAGCGAATTTGCAGAGAACATATCATTTTTCTTGTGGAATGTGGCCGAATTTAAGCATTGCATAAAATGTATTCATTTCTTGATGAATGCGAGCGAATTTGCAGAGAACATTTCATTTTCTTGTGGAATGTGGCCGAATTTAAGCATTGCATAAAATATATTCATTTCTTGATGAATGGGAGCGAATTTGCAGAGAACATACCATTTCCTTGTGGAATGTGGCCGTATTTAAGCATTGCATAAAATGTATTCATTTCTTGATGAATGCGAGCGAATTTGCAGAGAACATTTCATATTCTTGTGGAATGTGGCCGTTTTAAGCATTGCATAAAATGTATTCATTTCTTGTTGAATGCGTGCGAATTTGCAGAGAACATTTCATATTCTTGTGGAATGTGGCCGAATTTAAGCATTGCATAAAATGTATTAATTTGTTGATGAATGCGAGAGAATTTGCAGAGAACATATCATTTTCTTGTGGAATGTGGCCGAATTTAAGCATTGCATAAAATGTATTCATTTCTTGATGAATGAGAGCGAATTTGAGGAGAACATTTAATTTTCTTGTGGATTGTGGCCGAATTTAAGTATTGCATAAAATGTATTCATTTCTTGATGAATGCGAGCGAATTTGTAGAGAACATTTCTTTTTCTTGTGGAATATGGCCGAATTTAAGCATTGCATGAAATGTATTCATTTCTTGATGAATGCGAGCGAATTTGCAGAGAACATTTCATTTTCTTGTGGAATGTGGCCAAATTTAAGCATTGCATAAAATATATTCATTTCTTGATGAATGCGAGCGAATTTGCAGGGAACATATCATTTTCTTGTGGAATGTTGCCGAATTTAAGCATTGCATAAAATGTATTCATTTCTTGATGAATGCGAGCGAATTTGCAGAGAACATTTCATATTCTTGTGGAATGTGGCCGAATTTAAGCATTGCAAAAAATGTATTCATTTCTTGATGAATGCGAGCGAATTTGCAGAGAACATTTCATTTTCTTGTGGAATGTGGCCGAATTTAAGCATTGCATAATATATATTAATTTCTTGATGAATGGGAGCGAATTTGCAGAGAACATACCATTTCCTTGTGGAATGTGGCCGAATTTAAGCATTGCATAAAATGTATTCATTTCTTGATGAATGCGAGCGAATTTGCAGAGAACATTTCATATTCTTGTGGAATGTGGCCAAATTTAAGCATTGCATGAAATGTATTCATTTCTTGTTGAATGCGTGCGAATTTGCAGAGAACATTTCATATTCTCGTGGAATGTGGCCGAATTTAAGCAATGCATAAAATATATTCATTTCTTGATGAATGGGAGCGAATTTGCAGAGAACATACCATTTCCTTGTGGAATGTGGCCGAATTTAAGCATTGCATAAAATGTATTAATTTGTTGATGAATGCGAGAGAATTTGCAGAGAACATTTCATTTTCTTTTGGAATGTGGCCGAATTTAAGTATTGCATAAAATGTATTCATTTCTTGATGAATGCGAGCGAATTTGCAGAGAACATTTCATTTTCTTCTGGAATGTGGCCGTATTTAAGCATTGCATAAAATGTATTCATTTCTTGTTGAATGCGAGCGAATTTTCCGAGAACAATTCATTTTCTTGTGGAATTTGGCCGAATTGAAGCATTGCATAAAATATATTCATTTCTTGATGAATGGAAGCGAATTTGCAGAGAACATATCATTTTTTTTGTGGAATGTGGCCGAATTTAAGCATTGCATAAAATATATTCATTTCTTGATGAATGCGAGCGAATTTGCAGACAACATTTCATTTTCTTGTGGAATGTGGCCGAATTTAAGCATTGCATAAAATATATTCATTTCTTGATGAATGGGAGCGAATTTGCAGAGAACATACCATTTCCTTGTGGAATGTGGCCGTATTTAAGCATTGCATAAAATGTATTCATTTCTTGATGAATGCGAGCGAATTTGCAGAGAACATTTCATATTCTTGTGGAATGTGGCCAAATTTAAGCATTGCATGAAATGTATTCATTTCTTGTTGAATGCGTGCGAATTTGCAGAGAACATTTCATATTCTCGTGGAATGTGGCCGAATTTAAGCATTGCATAAAATATATTCATTTCTTGATGAATGGGAGCGAATTTGCAGAGAACATTTCATTTTCTTTTGGAATGTGGCGGAATTTAAGTATTGCATAAAATGTATTCATTTCTTGATGAATGCGAGCGAATTTGCAGAGAACATTTCATTTTCTTGTGGAATGTGGCCGAATTTAAGCATTGCATAAAATGTATTCATTTCTTGATGAATGCGAGCGAATTTTCAGAGAACATTTCATTTTCTTGTGGAATTTGGCCGAATTTAAGCATTGCATAAAATGTATTCATTTCTTGATGAATGCGAGCGAATTAGCAGAGAACATTTCATATTCTTGTGGAATATGGCCGAATTTAAGCATTGCATAAAATGTATTCATTTCTTGATGAATGCGAGCGAATTTGCAGAGAACATTTCATTTTCTTGTGGAATGTGGCCGAATTTAAGCATTGCATAAAATATATTCATTTGTTGATGAATGCGAGAGAATTTTCAGATAACATTTCATTTTCTTTTGGAATGTGGCTGAATTTAAGTATTGCATAAAATGTATTCATTTCTTGATGAATGCGAGCGAATTTGCAGAGAACATTTCATTTTCTTGTGGAATGTGGCCAAATTTAAATATTGCATAAAATATATCCATTTCTTGATGAATGCGAGCGAATTTGCAGAGAACATTTCATTTTCTTGTGGAATGTGGCCGAATTTAAGCATTGCATAAAATGTATTCATTTCTTGTTGAATGCGTGCGAATTTGCACAGAACATTTCATATTCTTGTGGAATGTGGCCGAATTTAAGCATTGCATAAAATGTATTCATTTCTTGATGAATGCGAGCGAATTTGCAGAGAACATTTCATTTTCTTGTGGAATGTGGCCGAATTTAAGCATTGCATAAAATATATTCATTTCTTGGTGAATGGGAGCGAATTTGCAGAGAACATACCATTTCCTTGTGGAATGTGGCCGAATTTAAGCATTGCATAAAATGTATTCATTTCTTGATGAATGCGAGCGAATTTGCAGAGAACATTTCATTTTCTTGTTGAATTTGGCCGAATATAAGCATTGCATAAAATGTATTCATTTCTTGATGAATGCGAGCGAATTACCAGAGAACATTTCATATTCTTGTGGAATGTGGCCGAATTTAAGCATTGCATAAAATGTAGTCATTTCTTGATGAATGCGAGCGAATTTGCAGAGAACATTTCATTTTCTTGTGGAATGTGGCCGAATTTATGCATTGCATATAATGTATTCATTTCTTGATGAATGCGAGCGAATTTTCAGAGAACAATTCATTTTCTTGTGGAATTTGGCCGAATCTAAGCATTGCATAAAATGTATTCATTTCTTGATGAATGCGAGCGAATTAGCAGAGAACATTTCATATTCTTGTGGAATGTGGCCGAATTTAAGCATTGCATAAAATGTATTCATTTCTTGATGAATGCGAGCGAATTTGCAGAGAACATTTCACTTTCTTGTGGAATGTTGCCGAATTTAAGCATTGCATAAAATGTATTCATTTCTTGTTGAATGCGTGCGAATTTGCAGAGAACATTTCATATTCTTGTGGAATGTGGCCGAATTTAAGCATTGCATAAAATGTATTAATTTGTTGATGAATTCGAGAGAATTTGCAGAGAACATTTCATTTTCTTTTGGAATGTGGCGGAATTTAAGTATTGCATAAAATGTATTCATTTCTTGATGAATGCGAGCGAATTTGCAGAGAACATTTCATTTTCTTGTGGAATGTGGCCGAATTTAAGCATTGCATAAAATGTATTCATTTCTTGATGAATGCGAGCGAATTACCAGAGAACATTTCATATTCTTGTGGAATGTGGCCGAATTTAAGCATTGCATAAAATGTATTCATTTCTTGATGAATGCGAGCGAATTTGCAGAGAACATTTCATTTTCTTGTGGAATGTGGCCGAATTTATGCATTGCATAAAATGTATTCATTTCTTGATGAATGCGAGCGAATTTTCAGAGAACAATTCATTTTCTTGTGGAATTTGGCCGAATCTAAGCATTGCATAAAATGTATTCATTTCTTGATGAATGCGAGCGAATTAGCAGAGAACATTTCATATTCTTGTGGAATGTGGCCGAATTTAAGCATTGCATAAAATGTATTCATTTCTTGATGAATGCGAGCGAATTAGCAGAGAACATTTCATATTCTTGTGGAATGTGGCCGAATTTAAGCATTGCATAAAATGTATTCATTTCTTGATGAATGCGAGCGAATTTGCAGAGAACATTTCATTTTCTTGTGGAATGTGGCCGAATTTAAGCATTGCATAAAATATATTCATTTCTTAATGAATGGAAGCGAATTTGCAGAGAACATATCATTTTTCTTGTGGAATGTGGCCGAATTTAAGCATTGCATAAAATGTATTCATTTCTTGATGAATGCGAGCGAATTTGCAGAGAACATTTCATTTTCTTGTGGAATGTGGCCGAATTTAAGCATTGCATAAAATATATTCATTTCTTGAGGAATGGGAGCGAATTTGCAGAGAACATACCATTTCCTTGTGGAATGTGGCCGAATTTAAGCATTGCATAAAATGTATTCATTTCTTGATGAATGCGAGCGAATTTGCAGAGAACATTTCATATTCTTGTGGAATGTGGCCGAATTTAAGCATTGCATAAAATGTATTATATTTCTTGTTGAATGCGTGCGAATTTGCAGAGAACATTTCATATTTTTCTGGAATGTGGCCGAATTTAAGCATTGCATAAAATGTATTAATTTGTTGATGAATGCGAGAGAATTTGCAGAGAACATTTCATTTTCTTTTGGAATGTGGCGGAATTTAAGTATTGCATAAAATGTATTCATTTCTTGATGAATGCGAGCGAATTTGCAGAGAACATTTCATTTTCTTGTGGAATGTGGCCGAATTTAAGCATTGCATAAAATGTATTCATTTCTTGATGAATGCGAGCGAATTTTCAGAGAACATTTCATTTTCTTGTGGAATTTGGCCGAATTTAAGCATTGCATAAAATGTATTCATTTCTTGATGAATGCGAGCGAATTTGCAGAGAACATTTCATTTTCTTGTGGAATGTGGCCGAATTTAAGCATTGCATAAAATGTATTCATTTCTTGATGAATGCGAGCGAATTTGCAGAGAACATTTCACTTTCTTGTGGAATGTTGCCGAATTTAAGCATTGCATAAAATGTATTCATTTCTTGTTGAATGCGTGCGAATTTGCAGAGAACATTTCATATTCTTGTGGAATGTGGCCGAATTTAAGCATTGCATAAAATGTATTAATTTGTTGATGAATTCGAGAGAATTTGCAGAGAACATTTCATTTTCTTTTGGAATGTGGCGGAATTTAAGTATTGCATAAAATGTATTCATTTCTTGATGAATGCGAGCGAATTTGCAGAGAACATTTCATTTTCTTGTGGAATGTGGCCGAATTTAAGCATTGCATAAAATGTATTCATTTCTTGATGAATGCGAGCGAATTAGCAGAGAACATTTCATATTCTTGTGGAATTTGGCCGAATTTAAGCATTGCATAAAATGTATTCATTTCTTGATGAATGCGAGCGAATTTGCAGAGAACATTTCATTTTCTTGTGGAATGTGGCCGAATTTAAGCATTGCATAAAATATATTCATCTGTTGATGAATGCGAGAGAATTTTCAGAGAACATTTCATTTTCTTTTGGAATGTGGCGGAATTTAAGTATTGCATAAAATGTATTCATTTCTTGATGAATGAGAGCGAATTTGCAGAGAACATTTCATTTTCTTGTGGAATGTGGCCGAATTTAAGTATTGCATAAAATGTATTCATTTCTTGATGAATGCGAGCGAATTTGCAGAGAACATTTCTTTTTCTTGTGGAATGTGGCCGAATTTAAGCATTGCATAAAATGTATTCATTTCTTGATGAATGCGAGCGAATTAGCAGAGAACATTTCATATTCTTGTGGAATGTGGCCGAATTTAAGCATTGCATAAAATGTATTCATTTCTTGATGAATGCGAGTCAATTTGCAGAGAACATTTCATTTTCTTGTGGAATGTGGCCGAATTTAAACATTGCATGAAATATATTCATTTGTTGATGAATGCAAGAGAATTTTCAGAGAACATTTCATTTTCTTTTGGAATGTGGCGGAATTTAAGTATTGCATAAAATGTATTCATTTCTTGATGAATGGGAGCGAATTTGCAGAGAACATATCATTTTCTTGTGTAATGTTGCCGAAATTAAGCATTGCATAAAATGTATTCATTTCTTGATGACTGCGAGCGAATTTGCAGAGAACATTTCATTTTCTTGTGGAATGTGGCCAAATTTAAGTATTGCATAAAATGTATTCATTTCTTGTTGAATGCGTGCGAATTTGCAGAGAACATTTCATATTCTTGTGGAATGTGGCCGAATTTAAGCATTGCATGAAATGTATTAATTTGTTGATGAATTCGAGAGAATTTGCAGAGAACATTTCATTTTCTTTTGGAATGTGGCGGAATTTAAGTATTGCATAAAATGTATTCATTTCTTGATGAATGCGAGCGAATTTGCAGAGAACATTTCATTTTCTTGTGGAATGTGGCCGAATTTAAGCATTGCATAAAATGTATTCATTTCTTGATGAATGCGAGCGAATTTTCACAGAACATTTCATTTTCTTGTGGAATTTGGCCGAATTTAAGCATTGCATAAAATGTATTCATTTCTTGATGAATGCGAGCGAATTAGCAGAGAACATTTCATATTCTTGTGGAATGTGGCCGAATTTAAGCATTGCATAAAATGTATTCATTTCTTGATGAATGCGAGCGAATTTGCAGAGAACATTTCATTTTCTTGTGGAATGTGGCCGAATTTAAGCATTGCATAAAATATATTCATTTGTTGATGAATGCGAGAGAATTTTCAGAGAACATTTCATTTTCTTTTGGAATGTGGCGGAATTTAAGTATTGCATAAAATGTATTCATTTCTTGATGAATGAGAGCGAATTTGCAGAGAACATTTCATTTTCTTGTGGAATGTGGCCGAATTTAAGTATTGCATAAAATGTATTCATTTCTTGATGAATGCGAGCGAATTTGCAGAGAACATTTCTTTTTCTTGTGGAATGTGGCCGAATTTAAGCATTGCATAAAATGTATTCATTTCTTGATGAATGCGAGCGAATTTGCAGAGAACATTTCATTTTCTTGTGGAATTTGGCCGAATTTAAGCATTGCATAAAATGTATTCATTTCTTGATGAATGCGAGCGAATTAGCAGAGATCATTTCATATTCTTGTGGAATGTGGCCGAATTTAAGCATTGCACAAAATGTATTCATTTCTTGATGAATGCGAGTCAATTTGCAGAGAACATTTCATTTTCTTGTGGAATGTGGCCGAATTTAAGCATTGCATGAAATATATTCATTTGTTGATGAATGCAAGAGAATTTTCAGAGAACATTTCATTTTCTTTTGGAATGTGGCGGAATTTAAGTATTGCATAAAATGTATTCATTTCTTGATGAATGCGAGCGAATTTGCAGAGAACATTTCATTTTCTTGTGGAATGTGGCCGAATTTAAGTATTGCATAAAATGTATTCATTTCTTGATGAATGCGAGCGAATTTGCAGAAAACATTTCATTTTCTTGTGGAATGTGGCCGAATTTAAGCATTGCATAAAATGTATTCATTTCTTGATGAATGCGAGCGAATTTGCAGAGAACATTTCATTTTCTTGTGGAATGTGGCCGAATTTAAGCATTGCATAAAATATATTCATTTCTTGATGAATGGGAGCGAATTTGCAGAGAACATATCATTTTCTTGTGGAATGTTGCCGAATTTAAGCATTGCATAAAATGTATTCATTTCTTGATGACTGCGAGCGAATTTGCAGAGAACATTTCATTTTCTTGTGGAATGTGGCCAAATTTAAGGATTGCATAAAATATATCCATTTCTTGATGAATGCGAGTAAATTTGCAGAGAACATTTCATTTTCTTGTGGAATGTGGCCGAATTTAAACATTGCATAAAATGTATTCATTTCTTGATGAATGCGAGCGAATTTGCAGAGAATTAAGCATTGCATAAAATGTATTAATTTGTTGATGAATGCGAGAGAATTTGCAGAGAACATTTCATATTCTTGTGGAATGTGGCCGAATTTAAGCATTGCATAAAATGTATTCATTTCTTGATGAATGCGAGCGAGTTTGCAGAGAACATTTCATTTTCTTGTGGAATGTGGCCGAATTTAAGCATTGCATAAAATGTATTCATTTCTTGATGAATGCGAGCGAATTTGCAGAGAACATTTCATTTTCTTGTGGAATGTGGCCGAATTTAAGCATTGCATAAAATATATTCATTTCTTGATGAATGGGAGCGAATTTGCAGAGAACATACCATTTCCTTGTGGAATGTGGCCGAATTTAAGCATTGCATAAAATGTATTCATTTCTTGATGAATGCGAGCGAATTTTCAGAGAACATTTCATATTCTTGTGGAATGTGGCCGAATTTAAGCATTGCATAAAATGTATTCATTTCTTGTTGAATGCGTGCGAATTTGCAGAGAACATTTCATATTCTTGTGGAATGTGGCCGAACTTAAGCATTGCATAAAATATATTAATTGGTTGATGAATGCGAGAGAATTTGCAGAGAACATTTAATTTTCTTTTGGAATGTGGCGGAATTTTAGTATTGCATAAAATGTATTCATTTCTTGATGAATGCGAGCGAATTTGCAGAGAACATTTCATTTTCTTGTGGAATGTGGCCGAATTTAAGCATTGCATAAAATGTATTCATTTCTTGATGAATGCGAGCGAATTTTCAGAGAACATTTCATTTTCTTGTGGAATTTGGCCGAATTTAAGCATTGCATAAAATGTATTCATTTCTTGATGTATGCGAGCGAATTAGCAAAGAACATTTCATATTCTTGTGGAATGTGGCCGAATTTAAGTATTGCATAAAATGTATTCATATCTTGATGAATGCGAGCGAATTTGCAGAGAACATTTCATTTTCTTGTGGAATGTGGCCGAATTTAAGCATTGCATAAAATATATTCATTTGTTGATGAATGCGAGAGAATTTTCAGAGAACATTTCATTTTCTTTTGGAATGTGGCGGAATTTAAGTATTGCATAAAATGTATTCATTTCTTGATGAATGAGAGCGAATTTGCAGAGAACATTTCATTTTCTTGTGGAATGTGGCCGAATTTAAGTATTGCATAAAATGTATTCATTTCTTGATGAATGCGAGCGAATTTGCAGAGAACATTTCTTTTTCTTGTGGAATGTGGCCGAATTTAAGCATTGCATAAAATGTATTCATTTCTTGATGAATGCGAGCGAATTTGCAGAGAACATTTCATTTTCTTGTGGAATTTGGCCGAATTTAAGCATTGCATAAAATGTATTCATTTCTTGATGAATGCGAGCGAATTAGCAGAGAACATTTCATATTCTTGTGGAATGTGGCCGAATTTAAGCATTGCATAAAATGTATTCATTTCTTGATGAATGCGAGTCAATTTGCAGAGAACATTTCATTTTCTTGTGGAATGTGGCCGAATTTAAGCATTGCATGAAATATATTCATTTGTTGATGAATGCAAGAGAATTTTCAGAGAACATTTCATTTTCTTTTGGAATGTGGCGGAATTTAAGTATTGCATAAAATGTATTCATTTCTTGATGAATGCGAGCGAATTTGCAGAGAACATTTCATTTTCTTGTGGAATGTGGCCGAATTTAAGTATTGCATAAAATGTATTCATTTCTTGATGAATGCGAGCGAATTTGCAGAAAACATTTCATTTTCTTGTGGAATGTGGCCGAATTTAAGCATTGCATAAAATGTATTCATTTCTTGATGAATGCGAGCGAATTTGCAGAGAACATTTCATTTTCTTGTGGAATGTGGCCGAATTTAAGCATTGCATAAAATATATTCATTTCTTGATGAATGGGAGCGAATTTGCAGAGAACATATCATTTTCTTGTGGAATGTTGCCGAATTTAAGCATTGCATAAAATGTATTCATTTCTTGATGACTGCGAGCGAATTTGCAGAGAACATTTCATTTTCTTGTGGAATGTGGCCAAATTTAAGGATTGCATAAAATATATCCATTTCTTGATGAATGCGAGCGAATTTGCAGAGAACATTTCATTTTCTTGTGGAATGTGGCCGAATTTAAACATTGCATAAAATGTATTCATTTCTTGATGAATGCGAGCGAATTTGCAGAGAATTAAGCATTGCATAAAATGTATTAATTTGTTGATGAATGCGAGAGAATTTGCAGAGAACATTTCATTTTCTTTTGGAATGTGGCCGAATTTAAGTATTGCATAAAATGTATTCATTTCTTGATGAATGCGAGCGAATTTTCACAGAACATTTCATTTTCTTGTGGAATTTGGCCGAATTTAAGCATTGCATAAAATGTATTCATTTCTTGATGAATGCGAGCGAATTAGCAGAGAACATTTCATATTCTTGTGGAATGTGGCCGAATTTAAGCATTGCATAAAATGTATTCATTTCTTGATGAATGCGAGCGAATTTGCAGAGAACATTTCATTTTCTTGTGGAATGTGGCCGAATTTAAGCATTGCATAAAATATATTCATTTGTTGATGAATGCGAGATAATTTTCAGAGAACATTTCATTTTCTTTTGGAATGTGGCGGAATTTAAGTGTTGCATAAAATGTATTCATTTCTTGATGAATGCGAGCGAATTTGCAGAAAACATTTCATTTTCTTGTGGAATGTGGCCGAATTTAAGCATTGCATCAAATGTATTCATTTCTTGATGAATGCGAGCGAATTTGCAGAGAACATTTCATTTTCTTGTGGAATGTGGCCGAATTTAAGCATTGCATAAAATGTATTCATTTCTTGATGACTGCGAGCGAATTTGCAGAGAACATTTCATTTTCTTGTGGAATGTGGCCAAATTTAAGTATTGCATAAAATATATCCATTTCTTGATGAATGCGAGCGAATTTGCAGAGAACATTTCATTTTCTTGTGGAATGTGGCCGAATTTAAACATTGAATAAAATGTATTCATTTCTTGATGAATGCGAGCGAATTTGCAGAGAACATTTCATATTCTTGTGGAATGTGGCCGAATTTAAGCATTGCATAAAATGTATTCATTTCTTGTTGAATGCGTGCGAATTTGCAGAGAACATTTCATATTCTTGTGGAATGTGGCCGAATTTAAGCATTGCATAAAATGTATTAATTTGTTGATGAATGCGAGAGAATTTGCAGAGAACATTTCATTTTCTTTTGGAATGTGGCCGAATTTATGCATTGCATAAAATGTATTCATTTCTTGATGAATGCGAGCGAATTTGCACAGAACATTTCATTTTCTTGTGGAATGTGGCCGAATTTAAGCATTGCATAAAATGTATTCATTTCTTGATGAATGCGAGCGAATTTTCAGAGAACAATTCATTTCCTTGTGGAATTTGGCCGAATTTAAGCATTGCATGAAATGTATTCATTTCTTGATGAATGCGAGCGAATTAGCAGAGAACATTTCATATTCTTGTGGAATGTGGCCGAATTTAAGCATTGCATAAAATGTATTCATTTCTTGATGAATGCGAGCCAGTTTGCAGAGAACATTTCATTTTCTTTTGAATGTGGCCGAATTTAAGCATTGCATAAAATGTATTCATTTCTTGATGAATGCGAGCGAATTTGCAGAGAACATTTCATTTTCTTGTGGAATGTGGCCGAATTTAAGCATTGCATAAAATATATTCATTTCTTGATGAATGGGAGCGAATTTGCAGAGAACATACCATTTCCTTGTGGAATGTGGCCGAATTTAAGCATTGCATAAAATGTATTCATTTCTTGATGAATGCGAGCGAATTTACAGAGAACATTTCATATTCTTGTGGAATGTGGACGAATTTAAGCATTGCATAAAATGTATTCATTTCTTGTTGAATGCGTGCGAATTTGCAGAGAACATTTCATATTCTTGTGGAATGTGGCCGAATTTAAGCATTGCATAAAATATATTAATTGGTTGATGAATGCGAGAGATTTTGCAGAGAACATTTCATTTTCTTTTGGAATGTGGCGGAATTTAAGCATTGCATAAAATGTATTCATTTCTTGATGAATGCGAGCCAGTTTGCAGAGAACATTTCATTTTCTTTTGAATGTGGCCGAATTTAAGCATTGCATAAAATGTATTCATTTCTTGATGAATGCGAGCGAATTTGCAGAGAACATTTCATTTTCTTGTGGAATGTGGCCGAATTTAAGCATTGCATAAAATGTATTCATTTCTTGATGAATGCGAGCGAATTTTCAGAGAACATTTCATTTTCTTGTGGAATTTGGCCGAATTTAAGCATTGCATAAAATGTATTCATTTCTTGATGAATGCGAGCGAATTAGCAAAGAACATTTCATATTCTTGTGGAATGTGGCCGAATTTAAGCATTGCATAAAATGTATTCATTTCTTGATGAATGCGAGCGAATTTGCAGAGAACATTTCATTTTCTTGTGGAATGTGGCCGAATTTAAGCATTGCATAAAATATATTCATTTGTTGATGAATGCGAGAGAATTTTCAGAGAACATTTAATTTTCTTTTGGAATGTGGCGGAATTTAAGTATTGCATAAAATGTATTCATTTCTTGATGAATGCGAGCGAATTTGCAGAGAACATTTCATTTTCTTGTGGAATGTGGCCGAATTTAAGTATTGCATAAAATGTATTCATTTCTTGATGAATGCGAGCGAATTTGAAGAGAACATTTCTTTTTCTTGTGGAATGTGGCCGAATTTAAGCATTGCATAAACTGTATTCATTTCTTGATGAATGCGAGCGAATTTGCAGAGAACATTTCATTTTCTTGTGGAATGTGGCCGAATTTAAGCATTGCATAAAATATATTCATTTCTTGATGAATGCGTGCGAATTTGCAGAGAACATTTCATATTCTTGTGGAATGTGGCCGAATTTAAGCATTGCATAAAATGTATTAATTTGTTGATGAATGTGAGAGAATTTGCAGAGAACATTTCATTTTCTTTTGGAATGTGGCCGAATTTAAGTATTGCATAAAATGTATTCATTTCTTGATGAATGCGAGCGAATTTGCAGAGAACATTTCATTTTCTTGTGGAATGTGGCCGAATTTAAGTATTGCATAAAATGTATTCATTTCTTGATGAATGCGAGAGAATTTGCAGAGAACATTTCATTTTCTTTTGGAATGTGGCGGAATTTAAGTATTGCATAAAATGTATTCATTTCTTGATGAATGCGAGCGAATTTGCAGAGAACATTTCATTTTCTTGTGGAATGTGGCCGAATTTAAGCATTGCATAAAATGTATTCATTTCTTGATGAATGCGAGCGAATTTTCAGAGAACATTTCATTTTCTTGTGGAATTTGGCCGAATTTAAGCATTGCATAAAATGTATTCATTTCTTGATGAATGCGAGCGAATTAGCAAAGAACATTTCATATTCTTGTGGAATGTGGCCGAATTTAAGCATTGCATAAAATGTATTCATTTCTTGATGAATGCGAGCGAATTTGCAGAGAACATTTCATTTTCTTGTGGAATGTGGCCGAATTTAAGCATTGCATAAAATATATTCATTTGTTGATGAATGCGAGAGAATTTTCAGAGAACATATCATTTTCATTTGGAATGTGGCGGAATTTAAGTATTGCATAAAATGTATTCATTTCTTGATGAATGCGAGCGAATTTGCAGAGAACATTTCATTTTCTTGTGGAATGTGGCCGAATTTAAGTATTGCATAAAATGTCTTCATTTCTTGATGAATGCGAGCGAATTTGAAGAGAACATTTCTTTTTCTTGTGGAATGTGGCCGAATTTAAGCATTGCATAAAATGTATTCATTTCTTGATGAATGCGAGCGAATTTGCAGAGAACATTTCATTTTCTTGTGGAATGTGGCCGAATTTAAGCATTGCATAAAATATATTCATTTCTTGATGAATGCGTGCGAATTTGCAGAGAACATTTCATTTTCTTGTGGAATTTGGCCGAATTTAAGCATTGCATAAAATGTATTAATTTGTTGATGAATGTGAGAGAATTTGCAGAGAACATTTCATTTTCTTTTGGAATGTGGCCGAATTTAAGTATTGCATAAAATGTATTCATTTCTTGATGAATGCGAGCGAATTTGCAGAGAACATTTCATTTTCTTGTGGAATGTGGCCGAATTTAAGCATTGCATAAAATGTATTCATTTCTTGATGAATGCGAGCGAATTTGCAGAGAACATTTCATTTTCTTGTGGAATGTGGCCGAATTTAAGCATTGCATAAAATATATTCATTTCTTGATGAATGGGAGCGAATTTGCAGAGAACATACCATTTCCTTGTGGAATGTGGCCGAATTTAAGCATTGCATAAAATGTATTCATTTCTTGATGAATGCGAGCGAATTTGCAGTGAACATTTGATATTCTTGTGGAATGTGGCCGAATTTAAGCATTGCATAAAATGTATTCATTTCTTGTTGAATGCGTGCGAATTTGCAGAGAACATTTCATATTCTTGTGGAATGTGGCCGAATTTAAGCATTGCATAAAATGTATTAATTTGTTGATGAATGCGAGAGAATTTGCAGAGAACATTTCATTTTCTTTTGGAATGTGGCGGAATTATGTATTGCATAAAATGTATTCATTTCTTGATGAATGCGAGCGAATTTGCAGAGAACATTTCATTTTCTTGTGGAATGTGGCCGAATTTAAGCATTGCATAAAATGTATTCATTTCTTGATGAATGCGAGCGAATTTGCAGAGAACATTTCATTTTCTTGTGGAATGTGGCCGAATTTAAGCATTGCATAAAATATATTCATTTCTTGATGAATGGGAGCGAATTTGCAGAGAACATACCATTTCCTTGTGGAATGTGGCCGAATTTAAGCATTGCATAAAATGTATTCATTTATTGATGAATGCGAGCGAATTAGCAGAGAACATTTCATATTCTTGTGGAATGTGGCCGAATTTAAGCATTGAATAAAATGTATTCATTTCTTGATGAATGCGAGCGAATTTTCAGAGAACAATTCATTTTCTTGTGGAATTTGGCCGAATTTAAGCATTGCATAAAATGTATTCATTTCTTGATGAATGCGAGCGAATTAGCAGAGAACATTTCATATTCTTGTGGAATATGGCCGAATTTAAGCATTGCATAAAATGTATTCATTTCTTGATGAATGCGAGCGAATTTGCAGAGAACATTTCACTTTCTTGTGGAATGTGGCCGAATTTAAGCATTGCATTAAAATATATTCATTTCTTGATGAATGGGAGCGAATTTGAAGAGAACATATCATTTTCTTGTGGAATGTGGCCGAATTTAAGCATTGCATAAAATGTATTCATTTCTTAATGAATGCGAGCGAATTTGCAGAGAACATTTCATTTTCTTGTGGAATGTGGCCAAATTTAAGTATTGCATAAAATGTATTCATTTCTTGATGAATGCGAGCGAATTTGCAGAGAACATTTCTTTTTCTTGTGGAATGTGGCCGAATTTAAGCATTGCATAAAATGTATTCATTTCTTGATGAATGCGAGCGAATTTGCAGAGAACATTTCATTTTCTTGTGGAATGTGGCCGAATTTAAGCATTGCATAAAATGTATTCATTTCTTGTTGAATACCTGCGAATTTGCAGAGAACATTTCATATTCTTGTGGAATGTGGCCGAATTTAAGCATTGCATAAAATGTATTAATTTGTTGATGAATGCGAGAGAATTTGCAGGGAACATTTCATTTTCTTTTGGAATGTGGCGGAATTTAAGTATTGCATAAAATGTATTCATTTCTTGATGAATGCGAGCGAATTTGCAGAGAATATTTCATTTTCTTGTGGAATGTGGCCGAATTTAAGCATTGCATAAAATGTATTCATTTCTTGATGAATGCGAGCGAATTTGCAGAGAATATTTCCTTTTCTTGTGGAATTTGGCCAAACTTAAGCATTGCATAAAATGTATTCATTTATTGATGAATGTGAGCGAATTTCCAGGGAACATTTCATTTTCTTGTGGAATTTGGCCGAATTTAAGCATTGCATAAAATGTATTCATTTCTTGATGAATGCGAGCGAATTTGCAGAGAACATTTCATATTCTTGTGGAATGTGGCCGAATTTAAGCATTGCATAAAATTTATTAAGTTCTAGATGAATGCGAGCTAATTTGCAGAGAACATTTCATTTTCTTGTGGAATGTCGCCGAATTTAAGTATTGCATAAAATGTATTCATTTATTGATGAATGCGAGCGAATTTGCAGAGAACATTTCATTTTCTTGTGGAATGTGGCCGAATTTAAGCATTGCATAAAATGTATTCATTTCTTGATGAATGCGAGCGAATTTTCAGAGTACATTTCATTTTCTTGTTGAATTTGGCCGAATTTAAGCATTGCATAAAATGTATTCATTTCTTGATGAATGGGAGCGAATTTGCAGAGAACATACCATTTCCTTGTGGAATGTGGCCGAATTTAAGCATTGCATAAAATGTATTCATTTCTTGATGAATGCAAGCGAATTTGCAGAGAACATTTCATTTTCTTGTGGAATTTGGCCAAATTTAAGCATTGCATAAAATGAATTCATTTATTGATGAATGTGAGCGAATTTGCAGAGAACATTTCATTTTCTTGTGGAATTTGGCCGAATTTAAGCATTGCATAAAATGTATTCATTTATTGATGAATGCGAGCGAATTAGCAGAGAACATTTTATTTTCTTGTGGAATGTGGCCGAATTTAAGCATTGCATAAAATGTATTCATTTCTTGATGAATGCGAGCGAATTTGCAGAGAACAATTCATATTCTTGTGGAAAGTGGCCGAATTTAAGCATTGCATAAAATTTATTAAGTTCTAGATGAATGCGAGCTAATTTGCAGAGAACATTTCATTTTCTTGTGGAATGTCGCCGAATTTAAGTATTGCATAAAATGTATTCATTTATTGATGAATGCGAGCGAATTTGCAGAGAACATTTCATTTTCTTGTGGAATGTGGCCGAATTTAAGCATTGCATAAAATGTATTCAATTCTTGATGAATGGGAGCGAATTTGCAGAGAACATACCATTTCCTTTTGGAATGTGGCCGAATTTAAGCATTGCATAAAATGTATTCATTTCTTGATGAATGCGAGCGAATTTGCAGAGAACATTTCATATTCTTGTGGAATGTGGCCGAATTTAAGCATTGCATAAAATGTATTCATTTCTTGTTGAATGCGTGCGAATTTGCAGAGAACATTTCATATTCTTGTGGAATGTGGCCGAATTTAAGCATTGCATAAAATGTAGTAATTTGTTAATGAATGCGAGAGAATTTGCAGAGAACATTTCATTTTCTTTTGGAATGTGGCGGAATTTAAGTATTGCATAAAATGTATTCATTTCTTGATGAATGCGAGCGAATTTGCAGAGAACATTTCATTTTCTTGCGGAATGTGGCCGAATTTAAGCATTGCATAAAATGTATTCGTTTCTTGATGAATGCGAGCGAATTTGCAGAGAACATTTCATATTCTTGTGGAATGTGGCCGAATTTAAGCATTGCATAAAATGTATTCATTTCTTGATCAATGCGAGCGAATTTACAGAGAACATTTCATTTTCTTGTGGAATGTGGCCGAATTTAAGCATTGCATAAAATATATTCATTTCTTGATGAATGGGAGCGAATTTGCAGAGAACATTTCATTTTCTTGTGGAATGTGGCCGAATTTAAGCATTGCACAAAATATATTCATTTCTTGATGAATGGGAGCGAATTTGCAGAGAACATACCATTTCCTTGTGGAATGTGGCCGAATTTAAGCATTGCATAAAATGTATTCATTTCTTGATGAATGCAAGCGAATTTGCAGAGAACATTTCATTTTCTTGTGGAATTTGGCCGAATTTAAGCATTGCATAAAATGTATTCATTTATTGATGAATGCGAGCGAATTAGCAGAGAACATTTCATTTTCTTGTGGAATGTGGCCGAATTTAAGCATTGCATGAAATGTATTCATTTCTTCATGAATGCGAGCGAATTTGCAGAGAACATTTCATTTTCTTGTGGAATTTGGCCGAATTTAAGCATTGCATAAAATGTATTCATTTATTGATGAATACGAGCGAATTTGCAGAGAACATTTCATATTCTTGTGGAATGTGGCCGAATTTAAGCATTGCATAAAATGTATTAAGTTCTAGATGAATGCGAGCGAATTTGCAGAGAACATTTCATTTTCTTCTGGAATGTGGCCGAATTTAAGTATTGCATAAAATGTATTCATTTATTGATGAATGCGAGCGAATTTGCAGAGCACATTTCATTTTCTTGTGGAATGTGGCCGAATTTAAGCATTGCATAAAATGTTTTCATTTCTTTATGAATGCGAGCGAATTTTCAAGGACATTTCATTTTCTTGTGGAATGTTGCCGAATTTAAGCATTGCATAAAATGTATTCATTTGTTGATGAATGCAAGCGAATTTGCAGAGAACATTTCATATTCTTGTGGAATGTGGCCGAATTTAAGCATTGCATAAAATGTATTCATTTCTTGTTGAATGCGTGCGAATTTGCAGAGAACATTTCATATTCTTGTGGAATGTGGCCGAATTTAAGCATTGCATAAAATGAATTAATTTGTTGATGAATACGAGAGAATTTTCAGAGAACATTTCATTTTCTTTTGGAATGTGGCCTAATTTAAGTATTGCATAAAATGTATTCATTTCTTGATGAATGCGAGCGAATTTGCAGAGAACATTTCATTTTCTTGTGGAATGTGGCCGAATTTAAGCATTGCATAAAATGTATTCATTTCTTGATGAATGCGAGCGAATTTGCAGATAACATTTCATTTTCTTGTGGAATGTGGCCGAATTTAAGCATTGCACAAAATATATTCATTTCTTGATGAATGGGAGCAAATTTGCAGAGAACATACCATTTCCTTGTGGAATGTGGCCGAATTTAAGCATTGCATAAAATGTATTCATTTCGTGATGAATGCGAGCGAATTTGCAGAGCACATTTCATTTTCTTGTGGAATGTGGCCGAATTTAAGCATTGCATAAAATGTTTTCATTTCTTGATGAATGCGAGCGAATTTTCAGAGAACATTTCATTTTCTTGTGGAATGTGGCCGAATTTAAGCATTGCATAAAATGTATTCATTTGTTGATGAATGCAAGCGAATTTGCAGAGAACATTTCATATTCTTGTGGAATGTGGCCGAATTTAAGCATTGCATAAAATGTATTCCTTTCTTGTTGAATGCGTGCGAATTTGCAGAGAACATTTCATATTCTTGTGGAATGTAGCCGAATTTAAGCATTGCATAAAATGAATTAATTTGTTGATGAATACGAGAGAATTTGCAGAGAACATTTCATTTTCTTTTGGAATGTGGCCTAATTTAAGTATTGCATAAAATGTATTCATTTCTTGATGAATGCGAGCGAATTTGCAGAGAACATTTCATTTTCTTGTGGAATGTGGCCGAATTTAAGAATTGCATAAAATGTATTCATTTCTTCATGAATGCGAGCGAATTTTCAGAGAAAAATTCATTTTCTTGTGGAATTTGGCCGAATTTAAGCATTGCATAAAATGTATTCATTTCTTGATGAATGCGAGCGAATTAGCAGAGAACATTTCATATTCTTGTGGAATGTGGCCGAATTTAAGCATTGCACAAAATATATTCATTTCTTGATGAATGGGAGCAAATTTGCAGAGAACATACCATTTCCTTGTGGAATGTGGCAGAATTTAAGCATTGCATAAAATGTATTCATTTCGTGATGAATGCGAGCGAAT
The DNA here is from genome assembly GCA_964036315.1 of Acanthosepion esculentum. NCBI lineage: Eukaryota > Metazoa > Mollusca > Cephalopoda > Sepiida > Sepiidae > Acanthosepion > Acanthosepion esculentum. The sequence continues at coordinate 9,164,477 of OZ038505.1, read as the reverse complement.
TTGCAGAGCACATTTCATTTTCTTGTGGAATGTGGCCGAATTTAAGCATTGCATAAAATGTTTTCATTTCTTGATGAATGCGAGCGAATTTTCAGAGAACATTTCATTTTCTTGTGGAATGTGGCCGAATTTAAGCATTGCATAAAATGTATTCATTTGTTGATGAATGCAAGCGAATTTGCAGAGAACATTTCATATTCTTGTGGAATGTGGCCGAATTTAAGAATTGCATAAAATGTATTCCTTTCTTGTTGAATGCGTGCGAATTTGCAGAGAACATTTCATATTCTTGTGGAATGTAGCCGAATTTAAGCATTGCATAAAATGAATTAATTTGTTGATGAATACGAGAGAATTTGCAGAGAACATTTCATTTTCTTTTGGAATGTGGCCTAATTTAAGTATTGCATAAAATGTATTCATTTCTTGATGAATGCGAGCGAATTTGCAGAGAACATTTCATTTTCTTGTGGAATGTGGCCGAATTTAAGAATTGCATAAAATGTATTCATTTCTTCATGAATGCGAGCGAATTTTCAGAGAAAAATTCATTTTCTTGTGGAATTTGGCCGAATTTAAGCATTGCATAAAATGTATTCATTTCTTGATGAATGCGAGCGAATTAGCAGAGAACATTTCATATTCTTGTGGAATGTGGCCGAATTTAAGCATTGCATAAAATGTATTCATTTCTTGATGAATGCGAGCGAATTTGCAGAGAACATTTCATTTTCTTGTGGAATGTGGCCGAATTTAAGTATTGCATAAAATGTATTCATTTCTTGATGAATGCGAGAGAATTTGCAGAGAACATTTCATTTTCTTTTGGAATGTGGCGAAATTTAAGTATTGCATAAAATGTATTCATTTCTTGATGAATGCGAGCGAATTTTCAGAGAACATTTCATTTTCTTGTTGAATGTGGCCGAATTTAAGCATTGCATAAAATGTATTCATTTCTTGATGAATGCGAGCGAATTTTCAGAGAACATTTCATTTTCTTGTTGAATTTGGCCGAATTTAAGCATTGCATAAAATGTATTCATTTCTTGATGAATGGGAGCGAATTTGCAGAGAACATATCATTTTCTTGTGGAATGTGGCCGACTTTAAGCATTGCATAAAATGTATTCATTTCTTGATGAATGCGAGCGAATTTGCAGAGAACATTTCATTTTCCTGTGGAATGTGGCCAAATTAAAGTATTGCATAAAATATATTTATTTCTTGATGATTGCGAGCGAATTTGCAGAGAACATTTCATATTCTTGTGGAATGTGGCCGAATTTAAGCATTGCATAAAATGTATTTATTTCTTGATGAATGCGAGCTAATTTGCAGAGAACATTTCATATTCTTGTGGAATGTGGCCGAATTTAAGCATTGCATAAAATGTATTCATTTCTTCTTGAATGCGTGCGAATTTGCAGAGAACATTTCATATTCTTGTGGAATGTGGCCGAATTTAAGCATTGCATAAAATGTATTAATTTGTTGATGAATGTGAGAGAATTTGCAGAGAACATTTCATTTTCTTTTGGAATGTGGCGGAATTTAAGTATTGCATAAAATGTATTCATTTCTTGATGAATGCGAGCGAATTTGCAGAGAACATTTCATTTTCTTGTGGAATGTGGCCGAATTTAAGCATTGTATAAAATGTATTCATTTCTTGATGAATACGAGCGAATTTTCAGAGAACATTTCATTTTCTTGTGGAATTTGGCCGAATTTAAGCATTGCATAAAATGTATTCATTTCTTGATGAATGCGAGCGAATTAGCAGAGAACATTTCATATTCTTGTGGAATGTGGCCGAATTTAAGCATTGCATAAAATGTATTCATTTCTTGATGAATGCGAGCGAATTTGCAGAGAACATTTCATTTTCTTGTGGAATGTGGCCGAATTTAAGCATTGCATAAAATGTATTCATTTCTTTTTGAATACGTGCGAATTTGCAGAGAACATTTCATATTCTTGTGGAATGTGGCCGAATTTATGCATTGCATAAAATGTATTAATTTGTTGATGAATGCAAGAGAATTTGCAGAGAACATTTCATTTTCTTGTGGAATGTGGCCGAATTTAAGCATTGCATAAAATGTATTCATTTCTTGATGAATGCGAGCGAATTTGCAGAGAACATTTCATTTTCTTGTGGAATTTGGCCAAATTTAAGCATTGCATAAAATGTATTCATTTATTGATGAATGCGAGCGAATTTGCAGAGAACATTTCATTTTCTTGTGGAATTTGGCCGAATTTAAGCATTGCATAAAATGTATTCATTTATTGATGAATGCGAGCGAATTAGCAGAGAACATTTTATTTTCTTGTGGAATGTGGCCGAATTTAAGCATTGCATGAAATGTATTCATTTCTTCATGAATGCGATCGAATTTGCAGAGAACATTTCATTTTCTTGTGGAATTTGGCCGAATTTAAGCATTGCATAAAATGTAATCATTTCTTGATGAATGCGAGCGAATTTGCAGAGAACATTTCATATTCTTGTGGAATGTGGCCGAATTTAAGCATTGCATAAAATGTATTAAGTTCTAGATGAATGCGAGCTAATTTGCAGAGAACATTTCATTTTCTTGTGGAATGTCGCCGAATTTATGTATTGCATAAAATGTATTCGTTTATTGATGAATGCGAGCGAATTTGCAGAGAACATTTCATTTTCTTGTGGAATGTGGCCGAATTTAAGCATTGCATAAAATGTATTCATTTCTTGATGAATGCGAGCGAATTTTCAGAGTACATTTCATTTTCTTGTGGAATTTGGCCGAATTTAAGCATTGCATTAAATGTATTCATTTCTTGATGAATGCGAGCTAATTTGCAGAGGACATATCATTTTCTTGTGGAATGTGGCCGAATTTAAGCATTGCATAAAATGTATTCATTTCTTGATGAATGCGAGCGAATTTGCAGAGAACATTTCATTTTCTTGTGGAATTTGGCCGAATTTAAGCATTGCATAAAATGTATTCATTCATTGATGAATGCGAGCGAATTTGCAGAGAACATTTCATTTTCTTGTGGAATTTGGCCGAATTTAAGCATTGCATAAAATGTATTCATTTCTTGATGAATGCGAGCGAATTAGCAGAGAACATTTCATATTCTTGTGGAATGTGGCCGAATTTAAGCATTGCATAAAATATATTCATTTCTTGATGAATGGAAGCGAATTTACAGAGAAAATACCATTTCCTTTTGGAATGTGGCCGAATTTAAGCATTGCATAAAATGTATTCATTTCTTGATGAATGCGAGCGAATTTGCAGAGAACATTTCATATTCTTGTGGAATGTGGCCGAATTTAAGCATTGCATAAAATGTATTCATTTCTTGTTGAATGCGTGCGAATTTGCAGAGAACATTTCATATTCTTGTGGAATGTGGCCGAATTTAAGCATTGCATAAAATGTATTAATTTTTTGTTGAATGCGTGCGAATTTGAAGAGAACATTTCATATTCTTGTGGAATGTGGCCGAATTTAAGCATTGCATAATATGTATTAATTTGTTGATGAATGTGAGAGAATTTGCAGAGAACATTTCATTTTCTTTTGGAATGTGGCGGAATTTAAGTATTGCATAAAATGTATTCATTTCTTGATGAATGCGAGCGAATTTGCAGAGAACATTTCATTTTCTTGTGGAATGTGGCCGAATTTAAGCATTGTATAAAATGTATTCATTTCTTGATGAATGCGAGCGAATTTTCAGAGAACATTTCATTTTCTTGTGGAATTTGGCCGAATTTAAGCATTGCATAAAATGTATTCATTTCTTGATGAATGCGAGCGAATTAGCAGAGAACATTTCATATTCTTGTGGAATGTGGCCGAATTTAAGCATTGCATAAAATGTATTCATTTCTTGATGAATGCGAGCGAATTTGCAGAGAACATTTCATTTTCTTGTGGAATGTGGCCGAATTTAAGCATTGCATAAAATGTATTCATTTCTTGTTGAATACGTGCGAATTTGCAGAGAACATTTCATTTTCTTGTGGAATGTGGCCGAATTTATGCATTGCATAAAATGTATTAATTTGTTGATGAATGCGAGAGAATTTGCAGAGAACATTTCATTTTCTTGTGGAATGTGGCGGAATTTAAGTATTGCATAAAATGTATTCATTTCTTGATGAATGCGAACGAATTTGCAGAGAACATTTCATTTTCTTGTGGAATGTGGCCGAATTTAAGCATTGCATAAAATGTATTCATTTCTTGATGAATGCGAGCGAATTAGCAGAGAACATTTCATTTTCTTGTGGAATTTGGCCAAATTTAAGCATTGCATAAAATGTATTCATTTATTGATGAATGCGAGCGAATTTGCAGAGAACATTTCATTTTCTTGTGGAATTTGGCCGAATTTAAGCATTGCATAAAATGTATTCATTTATTGATGAATGCGAGCGAATTAGCAGAGAACATTTTATTTTCTTGTGGAATGTGGCCGAATTTAAGCATTGCATGAAATGTATTCATTTCTTCATGAATGCGATCGAATTTGCAGAGAACATTTCATTTTCTTGTGGAATTTGGCCGAATTTAAGCATTGCATAAAATGTAATCATTTCTTGATGAATGCGAGCGAATTTGCAGAGAACATTTCATATTCTTGTGGAATGTGGCCGAATTTAAGCATTGCATAAAATGTATTAAGTTCTAGATGAATGCGAGCTAATTTGCAGAGAACATTTCATTTTCTTGTGGAATGTCGCCGAATTTAAGTATTGCATAAAATGTATTCGTTTATTGATGAATGCGAGCGAATTTGCAGAGAACATTTCATTTTCTTGTGGAATGTGGCCGAATTTAAGCATTGCATAAAATGTATTCATTTCTTGATGAATGCGAGCGAATTTTCAGAGTACATTTCATTTTCTTGTGGAATTTGGCCGAATTTAAGCATTGCATTAAATGTATTCATTTCTTGATGAATGCGAGCGAATTTGCAGAGGACATATCATTTTCTTGTGGAATGTGGCCGAATTTAAGCATTGCATAAAATGTATTCATTTCTTGATGAATGCGAGCGAATTTGCAGAGAACATTTCATTTTCTTGTGGAATTTGGCCGAATTTAAGCATTGCATAAAATGTATTCATTTCTTGATGAATGCGAGCGAATTTGCAGAGAACATTTCATTTTCTTGTGGAATTTGGCCGAATTTAAGCATTGCATAAAATGTATACATTTCTTGATGAATGCGAGCGAATTAGCAGAGAACATTTCATATTCTTGTGGAATGTGGCCGAATTTAAGCATTGCATAAAATATATTCATTTCTTGATGAATGGGAGCGAATTTACAGAGAACATACCATTTCCTTTTGGAATGTGGCCGAATTTAAGCATTGCATAAAATGTATTCATTTCTTGATGAATACGAGCGAATTTGCAGAGAACATTTCATATTCTTGTGGAATGTGGCCGAATTTAAGCATTGCATAAAATGTATTCATTTCTTGTTGAATGCGTGCGAATTTGCAGAGAACATTTCATATTCTTGTGGAATGTGGCCGAATTTAAGCATTGCATAAAATGTATTAATTTTTTGTTGAATGCGTGCGAATTTGAAGAGAACATTTCATATTCTTGTGGAATGTGGCCGAATTTAAGCATTGCATAATATGAATTAATTTGTTGATGAATACGAGAGAATTTGCAGAGAACATTTCATTTTCTTTTGGAATGTGGCCGAATTTAAATATTGCATAAAATGTATTCATTTCTTGATGAATGCGAGCGAATTTGCAGGGAACATTTCATTTTCTTGTGGAATGTCGCCGAATTTAAGCATTGCATAAAATATATTCATTTCTTGATGAATGGGAGCGAATTTGCAGAGAACATACCATTTCCTTTTGGAATGTGGCCGAATTTAAGCATTGCATAAAATGTATTCATTTCTTGATGAATGCGAGCGAATTTGCAGAGAACATTTCATATTCTTGTGGAATGTGGCCGAATTTAAGCATTGCATAAAATGTATTCATTTCTTGTTGAATGCGTGCGAATTTGCAGAGAACATTTCATATTCTTGTGGAATGTGGCCGAATTTAAGCATTGCATAAAATGTATTAATTTGTTAATGAATGCGAGAGAATTTGCAGAGAACATTTCATTTTCTTGTGGAATGTGGCCGAATTTAAGCATTGCATAAAATGTATTCATTTCTTGATGAATGCGAGAGAATTTGCAGAGAATATTTCATTTTCTTGTGGAATTTGGACGAATTTAAGCATTGCATAAAATGTATTCATTTATTGATGAATGCGAGCGAATTTGCAGAGAACATTTCATTTTCTTGTGGAATGTGGCCGATTGTAAGCATTGCATAAAATGTATTCATTTCTTGATGAATGCGAGCGAATTTGCAGAGAACATTTCATTTTCTTGTGGAATGTGGCCGAATTTAAGCATTGCATAAAATATATTCATTTCTTGATGAATGGGAGCGAATTTTGAGAGAACATTTCATATTCTTGTGGAATGTGGCCGAATTTAAGCATTGCATAAAATGTATTCATTTCTTGTTGAATGCGTGCGAATTTGCAGAGAACATTTCATATTCTTGTGGAATGTGGCCGAATTTAAGCATTGCATAAAATGTATTAATTTGTTGATGAATGCGAGAGAATTTGCTGAGAACATTTCATTTTCTTGTCGAATGTGGCCGAATTTAAGCATTGCATAAAATGTATTAATTTCTTGATGAATTCGAGCGAATTTGCAGAGAACATTTCATTTTCTTGTGGAATTTGGCCGAATTTAAGCATTGCATAAAATGTATTCATTTATTGATGAATACGAGCGAATTAGCTAAGTATATTTCATATTCTTGTGGAATGTGGCCGAATTTAAGCATTGCATAAAATGTATTAATTTCTTCATGAATGCGAGCGAATTTGCAGAGAACATTTCATTTTCTTGTGGAATGTGGCCGAATTTAAGCATTGCATGAAATGTATTCATTTCTTGATGAATGCGAGCGAATTTGCAGTGAACATTTTATTTTCTTGTGGAATGTGGCCGAATTTAAGTATTGCATAAAATGTATTCATTTATAGATGAATGCGAGCGAATTTGCAGAGAACATTTCATTTTCTTGTGGAATGTGGCCGAATTTAAGCATTGCATAAAATGTATTCATTTCTGGATGAATGCGAGCGAATTTGCAGAGAACATATCATTTTCGTGTGGAATGTGGCCGAATTTAAGCATTGCATAAAATTTATTATTTTGTTGATGAATGTGAGAGAATTTGCAGAGAACATTTCATTTTCTTTTGGAATGTGGCGGAATTTAAGTATTGCATAAAATGTATTCATTTCTTGATGAATGGGAGCGAATTTGCAGAGAACATATCATTTTCGTGTGGAATGTGGCCGAATTTAAGTATTGCATAAAATCTATTCATTTCTTGATGAATGCAAGCGAATTTGCAGAGAACATTTCATTTTCTTGTGGAATGTGGCCGAATTTAAGCATTGCATAAAATGTATTAATTTCTAGATGAATGCGAGCGAATTTGCAGAGAACATTTCATTTTCTTGTGGAATGTGACCGAATTTAAGCATTGCATAAAATGTATTCATTTCCTGATGAATGCGAGCGAATTTGCAGAGAACATTTCATATTCTTGTGGAATGTGCCCGATTTTAAGCATTGCATAAAATGTATTCCTTTCTTGATGAATGCGAGCGAATTTGCAGAGAACATTCCATTTTCTTGTGGAATGTGGCCAAATTTAAGAATAGCATAAAATGTATTCATTTCTTGATGAATGCGAGCGAATTTGCAGAGAACATTTCATTTTCTTGTGGAATGCGGCCGAATTTAAGCATTGCATAAAATGTATTCATTTCTTGATGAATGCGAGCGAATTTGCAGAGAACATTTCATTTTCTTGTGGAATTTGGCCGAATTTAAGCATTGCATCAAATGTATTCATTTCTTGATGAATGCGAGCGAATTAGCAGAGAACATTTCATATTCTTGTGGAATGTGGCCGAATTTAAGCATTGCATAAAATGTATTAATTTCTACATGAATGCGAGCGAATTTGCAGAGAACATTTCATTTTCTTGTGGAATGTGGCCGAATTTAAGCATTGCATGAAATGTATTCATTCCTTGATGAATGCGAGCGAATTTGCAGAGAACATTTCATTTTCTTGTGGAATTTGGCCGAATTTAAGCATTGCACAAAATGTATTCATTTCTTGATGAATGCGAGCGAATTTGCAGATAACATTTCATATTCTTGTGGAATGTGGCCGAATTTAAGCATTGCATAAAATGTATTCATTTTTTGATGAATGCGAGCGAATTTGCAGAGAACATTACATTTTCGTGTGGAATGTGGCCGAATTTAAGTATTGCATAAAATCTATTCATTTATTGATGAATGCGAGCGAATTTGCAGAGAACATTTCATATTCTTGTGGAATGTGGCCGAATTTAAGCATTGCATAAAATATATTAATTTCTTGATGAATGCGAGCGAATTTGCAGAGAACATTTCATATTCTTGTGGAATGTTGCCGAATTTAAGCATTGCATAAAATGTATTCATTTCTTGATGAATACGAGCGAATTAGCTGAGTATATTTCATATTCTTGTGGAATGTTGCCGAATTTAAGCATTGCATAAAATGTATTCATTTCTTGATGAATGCAAGCGAATTTGCAGAGAACATTTCATTTTCTTGTGGAATGTGGCCGAATTTAAGCATTGCATAAAATGTATTAATTTCTAGATGAATGCGAGCGAATTTGCAGAGAACATTTCATTTTCTCGTGGAATGTGACCGAATTTAAGCATTGCATAAAATGTATTCATTTCCTGATGAATGCGAGCGAATTTGCAGAGAACATTTCATATTCTTGTGGAATGTGCCCGATTTTAAGCATTGCATAAAATGTATTCCTTTCTTGATGAATGCGAGCGAATTTGCAGAGAACATTCCATTTTCTTGGGGAATGTGGCCAAATTTAAGAATAGCATAAAATGTATTCATTTCTTGATGAATGCGAGCGAAATTGCAGAGAACATTTCATTTTCTTGTGGAATGCGGCCGAATTTAAGCATTGCATAAAATGTATACATTTCTTGATGAATGCGAGCGAATTTGCAGAGAACATTTCATTTTCTTGTGGAATTTGGCCGAATTTAAGCATTGCATCAAATGTATTCATTTCTTGATGAATGCGAGCGAATTAGCAGAGAACATTTCATATTCTTGTGGAATGTGGCCGAATTTAAGCATTGCATAAAATGTATTAATTTCTACATGAATGCGAGCGAATTTGCAGAGAACATTTCATTTTCTTGTGGAATGTGGCCGAATTTAAGCATTGCATGAAATGTATTCATTCCTTGATGAATGCGAGCGAATTTGCAGAGAACATTTCATTTTCTTGTGGAATGTGGCCGAATTTAAGCATTGCACAAAATGTATTCATTTCTTGATGAATGCGAGCGAATTTGCAGATAACATTTCATATTCTTGTGGAATGTGGCCGAATTTAAGCATTGCATAAAATGTATTCATTTCTGGATGAATGCGAGCGAATTTGCAGAGAACATATCATTTTCGTGTGGAATGTGGCCGAATTTAAGCATTGCATAAAATGTATTAATTTGTTGATGAATGTGAGAGAATTTGCAGAGAACATTTCATTTTCTTTTGGAATGTGGCGGAATTTAAGTATTGCATAAAATGTATTCATTTCTTGATGAATGGGAGCGAATTTGCAGAGAACATATCATTTTCGTGTGGAATGTGGCCGAATTTAAGTATTGCATAAAATCTATTCATTTCTTGATGAATGCAAGCGAATTTGCAGAGAACATTTCATTTTCTTGTGGAATGTGGCCGAATTTAAGCATTGCATAAAATGTATTAATTTCTACATGAATGCGAGCGAATTTGCAGAGAACATTTCATTTTCTTGTGGAATGTGACCGAATTTAAGCATTGCATAAAATGTATTCATTTCCAGATGAATGCGAGCGAATTTGCAGAGAACATTTCATATTCTTGTGGAATGTGCCCGATTTTAAGCATTGCATAAAATGTATTCCTTTCTTGATGAATGCGAGCGAATTTGCAGAGAACATTCCATTTTCTTGTGGAATGTGGCCAAATTTAAGAATAGCATAAAATGTATTCATTTCTTGATGAATGCGAGCGAATTTGCAGAGAACATTTCATTTTCTTGTGGAATGCGGCCGAATTTAAGCATTGCATAAAATGTATTCATTTCTTGATGAATGCGAGCGAATTTGCAGAGAACATTTCATTTTCTTGTGGAATTTGGCCGAATTTAAACATTGCATCAAATGTATTCATTTCTTGATGAATGCGAGCGAATTAGCAGAGAACATTTCATATTCTTGTGGAATGTGGCCGAATTTAAGCATTGCATAAAATGTATTAATTTCTACATGAATGCGAGCGAATTTGCAGAGAACATTTCATTTTCTTGTGGAATGTGGCCGAATTTAAGCATTGCATGAAATGTATTCATTCCTTGATGAATGCGAGCGAATTTGCAGAGAACATTTCATTTTCTTGTGGAATTTGGCCGAATTTAAGCATTGCACAAAATGTATTCATTTCTTGATGAATGCGAGCGAATTTGCAGATAACATTTCATATTCTTGTGGAATGTGGCCGAATTTAAGCATTGCATAAAATGTATTAAGTTCTAGATGAATGCGAGCGAATTTGCAGAGAACATTTCATTTTCTTGTGGAATGTGGCCGAATTTAAGCATTGCATAAAATGTATTCATTTTTTGATGAATGCGAGCGAATTTGCAGAGAACATTACATTTTCGTGTGGAATGTGGCCGAATTTAAGTATTGCATAAAATCTATTCATTTATTGATGAATGCGAGCGAATTTGCAGAGAACATTTCATATTCTTGTGGAATGTGGCCGAATTTAAGCATTGCATAAAATATATTAATTTCTTGATGAATGCGAGCGAATTTGCAGAGAACATTTCATATTCTTGTGGAATGTTGCCTAATTTAAGTATTGCATAAAATCTATTTATTTCTTGATGAATGCAAGCGAATTTGCAGAGAACATTTCATTTTCTTGTGGAATGTGGCCGAATTTAAGAATAGCATAAAATGTATTCATTTCTTGATGAATGCGAGCGAATTTGCAGAGAACATTTCATTTTCGTGTGGAATGTGGCCGAATTTAAGTATTGCATAAAATCTATTCATTTCTTGATGAATGCGAGCGAATTTGCAGAGAACATTTCATTTTCTTGTGGAATGTGGCCGAATTTAAGAATAGCATAAAATGTATTCATTTCTTGATGAATGCGAGCGAATTTGCAGAGAACATTTCATTTTCGTGTGGAATGAGGCCGAATTTAAGTATTGCATAAAATCTATTCATTTCTTGATGAATGCGAGCGAATTTGCAGAGAACATTTCATTTTCTTGTGGAATTTGGCCGAATTTAAGAATTGCATCAAATGTATTCATTTCTTGATGAATGCGAGCGAATTTACAGAGAACATTTCATATTCTTGTGGAATGTGGCCGAATTTAAGCATTGCATAAAATGTATTAATTTCTTCATGAATGCGAGCGAATTTGCAGAGAACATTTCATTTTCTTGTGGAATGTGGCCGAATTTAAGCATTGCATGAAATGTATTCATTCCTTGATGAATGCGAGCGAATTTGCAGAGAACATTTCATTTTCTTGTGGAATTTGGCCGAATTTAAGCATTGCACAAAATGTATTCATTTCTTGATGAATGCGAGCGAATTTGCAGAGAACATTTCATATTCTTGTGGAATGTGGCCGAATTTAAGCATTGGATAAAATGTATTAATTTCTAGATGAATGCGAGCGAATTTGCAGAGAACATTTCATTTTCTTGTGGAATGTGGCCGAATTTAAGTATTGCATAAAATGTATACAGTTATTGATGAATGCGAGCGAATTTGCAGAGAACATTTCATATTCTTGTGGAATGTGGCCGAATTTAAGCATTGCATAAAATATATTCATTTTTTGATGAATGCGAGCCAATTTGCAGAGAACATTTCATTTTCGTGTGGAATGTGGCCGAATTTAAGTATTGCATAAAATCTATTCATTTCTTGATGAATGCAAGCGAATTTGCAGAGAACATTTCATTTTCATGTGGAATGTGGCCGAATTTAAGTATTGCATAAAATGTATTATTTTATTGATGAATGCGAGCGAATTTGAAGAGAACATTTCATTTTCTTGTGGAATGTGGCAGAATTTAGATATTGCCTAAAATGTATTCATTTCTTGATGAATGCGAGCGAATTTGCAGAGAACGTTTAATTTTCTTGTGGAATGTGGCCGAATTTAAGCATTGCATAAAATGTATTCATTTCTTGATATAATGCGAGCGAATTTGCAGAGTACATTTCATTTTCTTGTGGAATTTTGCCGAATTTAAGCATTGCATAAAATGTATTGATTTCTTGATGAATGCGAGCGAATTTGCTGAGAACATTTCATTTTCTTGTTGAAATTGGCCGAATTTAAGCATTGCATAAAATGTATTCATTTCTTGATGAATGCGAGCGAATTTGAGGAGAACATTTCATTTTCTTGTGGAATGTTGCCGAATTTAAGCATTGCATGAAATGTATTCATTTCTTGATATAATGCGAGCGAATTTGCAGAGAACATTTCATTGTCTTGTGGAATTTGGCCGAATTTAAGTATTGCTTAAAATGTATTCATTTCTTAATGAATGCGAGCGAATTTGCGGAGAACATTTCATATTCTTGTGGAATGTGGCCGAATTTAACCATTGCATAAAATGTATTAATTTCTTGATGAATGCGAGCCAATTTGCAGAGAACATTTCATTTTGTTGTGGAATGTGGCTGAATTTAAATATTGCATAAAATGTATTCATTTCTTGATGAATGCGAGAGAATTTGAAGAGAACATTTCATTTTCTTGTGGAATGTGGCCGAATTTAAGCATTGCATTAAATGTATTCATTTCTTGATGAATGCGAGCGCATTTGCAGAGAACATTTCATTTTCTCGTGGAATGTGGCCGAATTTAAGCATTGCATTAAGTGTATTCATTTCTTGATGAATGCGAGCGAATTTGCAGAGTACATTTAATTTTCTCGTGGAATGTGGCCGAATTTAAGCATTGCATAAAATGTATTAATTTCTTGATGAATTCGAACGAATTTGCAGAGAACATTTCATTTTCTTGTGGAATGTGGCTGAATGTAAGCATTGCATAAAATGTATTCATTTCTTGATGAATTCGAGCGAATTTGCAGAGAACATTTCATTTTCTTGTGGAATGTGGCCGAATTTATGCATTGCATAAAATGTATTCATTTCTTGATGAATGCGAGCGAATTTTTAGAGAACATTTCAATTTCTTTTGGAATGTGGCCGATTTTAAGTATTGCATAAAATGTATTCATTTCTTGATTAATGCGAGCGAATTTGCAGAGAACATTTCATTTTCTCGTGGAATGTGGCTGAATTTAAGTATTGCATAAAATGTATTCCTTTCTTGATGAATGCGAGCGAATTTGCAGAGAACATTTCATTTTCTTGTGGAATGTGGCAGAATTTAAGCATTGCATAAAATGTATTCATTTCTTGATGAATGCGAGCGAATTTGCAGATAACGTTTAATTTTCTTGTGGAATGTGGCCGAATTTAAGTATTGCATAAAATGTATTCATTTCTTGATGAATGCGACCGAATTTGCAGAGAACATTTCATTTTCTCATGGAATGGTGCCGAATTTAAGCATTGCATGAAACGTATTCATTTATTGATGAACTCGAGCGAATTTGCAGAGAACATTTCATATTCTTGTGGAATGCGCCCGAATTTAAGCATTGCATAAAATCTATTAATTTCTAGATGAATGCGAGCGAATTTGAAGAGAACATTTAATTTTCTTTTGGAATGTGGCCGAATTTAAACATTGCATAAAATGTATTCATTTCTTGATGAATGCGAGCGAATTTGCAGATAACATTTAATTTTCTTGTGGAATGTGGCCGAATTTAAGCATTGCATAATATGTATTCATTTCTTGATGAATGCGAGCGAATTTGCAGAGAACATTTCATTTTCGTGTGGAATGTGACCGAATTTAAGTATTGCATAAAATCTATTCCTTTCTTGATGAATGCGAGCGAATTTGCAGAGAACATTCAATTTTCTTGTGGAATGTGGCCGAATTTAAGCATTGCATAAAATGTATTAATTTCCTGATGAATGCGACCGAATTTGCAGAGAACATTTAATTTTCCTGTAGAATGTGGCCGAATTTAAGCATTGCGTAAAATGTATTCCTTTCTTGATGAATGCGAGCGAATTTGCAGAGAACATTTCATTTTCTTGTGGAATGTGGCCGAATGTAAGCATTGCATAAAATGTATTCATTTCTTGTTGAATGCGAGCGAATTTGCAGAGAACATTTCATTTTCTGGTGGAATGTAGCCAAATTTAAGCATTGCATAAAATGTATTCATTTCTTGATGAATGCGAGCGAATTTGCAGAGAACATTTCATTTTCTTGTGGAATGTGGCCGCATTTAAGTATTGCATAAAATGTATTAATTTCTTGATGAATGCGAGCAAATTTGCAGAGAACATTTAATTTTTTTGTGGAATGTGACTGATTTTAAGTATTGCATAAAATCTATTCATTTCTTGATGAATGAGAGCGAATTTGCAGAGAAGGTTTAATTTTCTTGTGAAATGTGGCCGAATTTAAGTATTGCATAAAATGTATTCATTTCTTGGTGAATGCTACCGTATTTGCTGAGAACATTTAATTTTCTCGTGGAATGTGGCCGAATTTAATCATTGCATGAAATGTATTCATATCTTGATGAATGCGAGCTAATTTGCAGAGAACTTTTCAATTTCTTGTGGAATGTGGCCGATTTATGTATTGCATAAAATGTATTCATTTCTTGATGAATGCGAGCGAATTTGCAGAGAACATTTCTTTTTCTAGTGGAATGTGGCCGATTTAAGCATTGCATGAAATGTATTCATTTCTTGATGAATGCGAGCGAATTTGGAGAGAACTTTTCATTTCGTTGTGGAATGTGGCCGAATTTAAATATTGCATAAAATGTATTAATTTCTTGATGAATGCGAGCGAATTTGCAGAGAACATTTAATTTTCTTGTGGAATATGGCCGAATTTAAGCATTGCATAAAATGTAAACATTTCTTGATGAATGCGAGCGAATTTGCAGAGAACATTTCATTTTCTTGTGGAATGTGGCCGCTTTTAAGTATTGCCTAAAATGTATTAATTTCTTGATGAATGCAAGCGAATTTACAGAGAACATTTAATTTTCTTGTGGAATGTGGCCGAATTTAAGCATTTCATAAAATGTATTCATTTCTTGATGAATGCGAGCCAATTTGCAGAGAACATTTCATTTTCTTGTGGAATTTGGCCGAATTTAAGCATTGCATAAAATGTATTCATTTCTTGATGAATGCGAGCGAATTTGCAGAGAACATTTCATTTTCTTGTGGAATTTGGCCGAATTTAAGCATTGCATAAAATGTATTCATCTCTTGATGAATGCGAGCGAATTTGCAGAGAACATTTCATTTTCTTGTGGAATGTGGCCGAATTTAAGTATTGCATAAAATGTATTAATTTCTTGATGAATTCGAACGAATTTGCAGAGAACATTTCATTTTCTTGTGGAATGTGGCCGAATTTAAACATTGCATAAAATGTATTCATTTCTTGATGAATGCGAGCGAATTTGCAGATAACATTTAATTTTCTTGTGGAATGTGGCCGAATTTAAGCATTGCATAATATGTATTCATTTCTTGATGAATGCGAGCGAATTTGCAGAGAACATTTCATTTTCGTGTGGAATGTGACCGAATTTAAGTATTGCATAAAATCTATTCCTTTCTTGATGAATGCGAGCGAATTTGCAGAGAACATTCAATTTTCTTGTGGAATGTGGCCGAATTTAAGCATTGCATAAAATGTATTAATTTCCTGATGAATGCGACCGAATTTGCAGAGAACATTTAATTTTCCTGTAGAATGTGGCCGAATTTAAGCATTGCGTAAAATGTATTCCTTTCTTGATGAATGCGAGCGAATTTGCAGAGAACATTTCATTTTCTTGTGGAATGTGGCCGAATGTAAGCATTGCATAAAATGTATTCATTTCTTGTTGAATGCGAGCGAATTTGCAGAGAACATTTCATTTTCTTGTGGAATGTAGCCAAATTTAAGCATTGCATAAAATGTATTCATTTCTTGATGAATGCGAGCGAATTTGCAGAGAACATTTCATTTTCTTGTGGAATGTGGCCGCATTTAAGTATTGCATAAAATGTATTAATTTCTTGATGAATGCGAGCAAATTTGCAGAGAACATTTAATTTTTTTGTGGAATGTGACTGATTTTAAGTATTGCATAAAATCTATTCATTTCTTGATGAATGAGAGCGAATTTGCAGAGAAGGTTTAATTTTGTTGTGAAATGTGGCCGAATTTAAGTATTGCATAAAATGTATTCATTTCTATGTGAATGCTACCGTATTTGCTGAGAACATTTCATTTTCTCGTGGAATGTGGCCGAATTTAAGCATTGCATAAAATGTATTCATTTCTTGATGAATGCAAGCGAATTTGCAGAGAACATTTAATTTTCTTGTGGAATGTGGCCGAATTTAAGCATTTCATAAAATGTATTCATTTCTTGATGAATGCGAGCCAATTTGCAGAGAACATTTCATTTTCTTGTGGAATTTGGCCGAATTTAAGCATTGCATAAAATGTATTCATTTCTTGATGAATGCGAGCGAATTTGCAGAGAACATTTCATTTTATTGTGGAATTTGACCGAATTTAAGCATTGCATAAAATGTATTCATCTCTTGATGAATGCGAGCGAATTTGCAGAGAACATTTCATTTTCTTGTGGAATGTGGCCGAATTTAAGTATTGCATAAAATGTATTAATTTCTTGATGAATTCGAACGAATTTGCAGAGAACATTTCATTTTCTTGTGGAATGTGGCCGAATTTAAGCATTGCATAAAATGTATTCATTTCTTGATGAATGCGAGCGAATTTGCAGAGAACATTTCATTTTCTTGTGGAATATGGCCGAATTTAAGTATTGCCTAAAATGTATTCATTTCTTGATGAATGCGAGCGAATTTGCAGAGAACGTTTAATTTTCTTGTGGAATGTGGCCGAATTTAAGCATTGCATAAAATGTATTCCTTTCTTGATGAATGCGAGCGAATTTGCAGAGAACATTTCATTTTCTCGTGGAATGTGGCCGAATTTAAGCATTGCATAAAATGTATTCATCTCTTGATGAATGCGAGCGAATTTGCAGAGAACATTTCATTTTCTTGTGGAATGTGGCCGAATTTAAGTATTGCATAAAATGTATTAATTTCTTGATGAATTCGAACGAATTTGCAGAGAACATTTCATTTTCTTGTGGAATGTGGCCGAATTTAAGCATTGCATAAAATGTATTCCTTTCTTGATGAATGCGAGCGAATTTGCAGAGAACATTTCATTTTCTCGTGGAATGTGGCCGAATTTAAGCATTGCATAAAATGTATTAATTTCTTGATGAATTCGAACGAATTTGCAGAGAACATTTCATTTTCTTGTGGAATGTGGCCGAATTTAAGCATTGCATAAAATGTATTCATTTCTTGATGAATGCGAGCGAATTTGCAGAGAACATTTCATTTTCTTGTGGAATATGGCCGAATTTAAGTATTGCCTAAAATGTATTCATTTCTTGATGAATGCGAGCGAATTTGCAGAGAACGTTTAATTTTCTTGTGGAATGTGGCCGAATTTAAGCATTGCATAAAATGTATTCCTTTCTTGATGAATGCGAGCGAATTTGCAGAGAACATTTCATTTTCTCGTGGAATGTGGCCGAATTTAAGCATTGCATAAAATGTATTCATTTCTTGATGAATGCGAGCCAATTTGCAGAGAACATTTCATTTTCTTGTGGAATTTGGCCGAATTTAAGCATTGCATAAAATGTATTCATTTCTTGATGAATGCGAGCGAATTTGCAGAGAACATTTCATTTTCTTGTGGAATTTGGCCGAATTTAAGCATTGCATAAAATGTATTCATCTCTTGATGAATGCGAGCGAATTTGCAGAGAACATTTCATTTTCTTGTGGAATGTGGCCGAATTTAAGTATTGCATAAAATGTATTAATTTCTTGATGAATTCGAACGAATTTGCAGAGAACATTTCATTTTCTTGTGGAATGTGGCCGAATTTAAGCATTGCATAAAATGTATTCATTTCTTGATGAATGCGAGCGAATTTGCAGAGAACATTTCATTTTCTTGTGGAATGTGGCCGAATTTAAGCATTGCATAAAATGTATTCATTTCTTGATGAACGCGAGCGAATTTGCAGAGAACATTTAATTTTCTTGAGGAATGTGGCCGAATTTATACATTGCATTAAATGCATTCATTTCTTGGTGAATGCGAGCCAATTAGCATAGAACATTTCATTTTGTTGAGGAACGTGGCCGAATTTAAGCTTTGCCTTAAATTTTTCAAATTTTTTATGAATGTGATCTAGTTTAAATTTTGCATTGTACGTGATAATTTATGTATGAATGTAGCCGAATTTAATCATTGCATTTTTTGTGACAATTTAATTGAGGAATGTGGCCAAATTAAATAATTGCTTTGAATGAATATGTCAATTTCTTCCTGAACATGGTTGAATGTAATCATTCCATTGAATATTTCAAATTTTTAATGTATGTCACAGAATTTAAACATTTCATTGAATGTATCAATTTCTTGATGAAACTGGTCGAATTTAAACATTGCAATGGAGCTGAAATTTCTCATGCAACGCTGGAATTTCTTAAAGAACATTGCATTGAATCTCTGAAATATCACGGCTTTTACATATATATAAAGTTTGATTTTCTCTCGGTGTTTAGTGACAGATTATATGTTACCAACTGTGCCATCGTTGAATATTTGCAAAATCTTATTTTCTGTTTTATTAATGTATCAGACAGACGTATGCCTTCAAATATACTAATGAAACATCCATAAGAATGTGAAAAAATAGTTTTTAAAAAATATATATTTTTTATGAAAACTTCCAACTACTGAGTTAAACCATTTTGAGAATATATTACAAATTATTAATGGGCTCTTTTTTCTGTTCATATGATACTATTTCAGATTAATAGGATCTAATTTCAGACTAAATTTTCAAAATATTTCAGAGTTCAAAATATTTCTAAATATTTCAGACTAATACAGAAAATACATTTAAAACTATCTTAACCGAAAAAAGAGGCGTACCTGATTTCAGTTTGAAAATTAGGACTTCACGCTAAAATCCGGGATTAAAACCAGTAAAAATTAACGAAGTCAAACGACTTTTATGACACACATCATCTCTGATTATTGATTCCTTCGCCTAAAACAAATACTCATCTCTTCGATATGAATTCTACGATTCTAATCGAATCTATCCGTCGTCAAAAAAAGTCTATTCATTCACATTCATCAAAAGTAGACTTACTTTGATTTGCTTTCGTCCATTATCGATTTCTGCAACTGACTTGTCAGAATCTATTCAGCGCTTTGCAAACAGAGTGACAGAAAAATGGAAAGAAAAACTTTCATCCGATTACCGTTCGATCAGTTCGATTTTACGAATCACCTATTTTTTTTTTTCGTTTGAGACATCAGACAATAAAATGTCTATTGTACAGGGTTTTCGATCTGCGATAGAAGAGGTCAGTCCCTTAACGCCAGCAAGATTGTCCACTTATGATAAGGTAAGATCGATTATAATCGATATATATATATATATATATATATATATATATATATTACATTTGTCTGTCATTCGATATTCGATCACGTTCATAGCATTTAAACCTATGCTTTTTTACATTAATTTTTTGTCTTAGCAATTCACCCCTGAATATGATCTTGGATAAGTTTAAGACTACGTGGGAAAATAAAAGAAATTAAACAAAAACTACAGGCCTACCTTAACGATTCTAATAACAACATTAAGAAGCTGATCTGAGAATTTGTGAGGATTTATATAAAATAGACATTATATGTTCAGATTATTCAACCAAACATTTTTGAATGAAGATATGGTGCTCTTTTTTTAGTTCGTATTTCAATCATCTTATCCGCTGACTCAATATATATTAAGGGGTCCATATGCATATTAAACTTACTATTAATAACTTTGTTTATTTTTCGATATCTATCTACCCCTCCCTATATTTTCAATGTATACCACAATAGTATATTATATTTATAATGATCTTGAATTTTGAATCCACATAAAATGTAGCGTTGCTTCTATGAGACCCACAAAACCCGCCAAAAACAACCGAATTGAAGAGTTCATAACTTTTTGTACCTGATGAATGGGAAAACCATGAAATTCTGAGTCGTACTATAAACGTAGTTATAAGTGTAATTAATAATATATATTTATAGCTCATTTTAACTATATTAAGCACAGTTATATATATATATATATATATATATATATATATATATATATATATATATATATATATATATATGTATATATATATATATATAGATATATAGAGAAAGAGAGAGAGATATATATAGATATATATATATATATATATATATATATATATATATATATATATATATATATATATATATATAGATAGATAGATAGATAGATAGATAGATAGATAGATAGATATAGATATATATATAGTAGGAGATTAAAACAAAAACATGTTAAAAATCGCTACATAATAGCAATCGTGTTTCAACACCACAAATGTGTCTCCTCGGGCGATGTTAAATTACAGGTGAGTGAACGATTACTTTAATTTCAAAAGCAGAATATTTCCCCTTTTTTAGAGAAAAAAAATTAAAATGAAGCTTGTGGGTTTATAGTGATTAGCCAATCAAATGTGACCTACGCTAAATTCAAACTAAGCGAAATGAATCTATATAGGTCATGGCATGAAGTATTCTGCAAAATATTCTAGACAATTTCATTTGATATAGATATGATAACATTATTTGTTAAAATGTACAGAAGTGTGACGTTCAACTTCCACAAACAGTTAAGGGGAAAGGGTTAGGGTGAAAATCTAACATAATATTAACCCTTTACATGCTCGGTCAGCTGCCTACATAAAATCTCGTAGTTGATAATTAAAAAGGCCTCTTTAAGAAATTTGTAAATAAGTTAATCATTTTAAAAATCGTAAAAAGAAGGAAATCAGATTATGAATTCAAAACTAGTTTGGTAAATAAATATGCAACCATTAATAGAATCCATATAAGATCTTGATAATACTGACTAATCAATGCAAGAGGTTAATAATACTAACTAATCAGCTGTGCATCTATATAAAATATTAATACTAACTAGATATCAATACAGAGCTATATTAAATCTAAATAAATTTAGATTAAATATATCTCTGTATTGATGTTTAGTTAGTTTTATTAACATATATAGATGTAAAGCTATTTAGTATTATTAACATCTTAATATTGATTAGTTAGTATTATTAACATCTTATATTGATTAGTTAGTATTATTAACATCTTATATTGATTAGTTAGTATTATTAACATCTTATATGAATACACTTTACTTAACGGTTGCATATGAATTTACCAAAGTAGTTTTGTATTTATAATCTGGTTTCAATTTTATTTTAAACGGTTATTTGCCCGTTTCAGAAAGAGGCCTTTTACATATCAACATTTTGTGAAAGTTGAACGTCACACTTCTCTATATTTTACGAAATAGTGTAATCATTTATATCTGTACAAATGAAATTGTCTAGGATTTATTTGCAGAAGACTTCATGTCATGGCCTATATAAATTCTTTTCGATTAACTTGAATTTAGCGTAGGTCACATTTGACTGGCTAAGCACAGTAAACCTACAAGACTTATTTTAATTTTTTCTCAAAAAAAGAGGATGTATACTGCTTTTCCGATTGAATTATTCGTTCACTCTCCAGCAATTTACCATCGCTCGAGGAGACACATTTGTGCTGTTGAAACACGATTGCTATAGTGTAGGCATTTCTTAACCTATTTTTGTTTTCATCTCCTGCAATAAATAATATTTAGAAGTACTCTGTATTGATCCTCCTATCAAATCAAATGTTACGGAAAGTGAAATTATACACAATTTTGTCTCATTTTATATATAAACACACACACACACACACACACACACATATATATATATATATATATATATATATATATATATATATATATATGTATATATATGTATATATATATATATATATATATATATATATATGTATATATATATATAAATATATATATATATATATATATATATATAGATAGATAGATAGATAGATACATATATATATATATATATATATATATATATATATATATATATATATATATATATATATTACGTGTTCGGTGGATATAGAATCCGAATAAAATTGGAGAAATGAGTCAAAATAACCATCGTAATATTTTCCGAAAATTTTCACCATCATCTTAGAAGTATCTGTCTATATTTCTGAGATGAGGTATTATGTACACTATTTACATTATTCGGACTATTGTCCTTATCTTTGTCGCCATATTTTTTACTATGTTTCGGCCGTTGTACGCTCCGGCCTTCTTCGGGTGGTTGGAATG
Source organism: Acanthosepion esculentum (assembly GCA_964036315.1). NCBI lineage: Eukaryota > Metazoa > Mollusca > Cephalopoda > Sepiida > Sepiidae > Acanthosepion > Acanthosepion esculentum. The sequence goes on along the minus strand of OZ038505.1, from coordinate 9,141,672 downwards.
TCGAACTGAACCCTTTATTTCACTCACTGGGTTAGACTGTTCTAGTTCCACGTACCATCTATAATGGATGTCAGTTCCCAGATATCTCCTGTTAATTCCCCTCTCCAAGTTCTCAGCCGATTTAACCAGGTATTGATCTCACACTCTTTGGGTCCTGTCACTGGAACTGACCAACGGCGTGTAAGTTCAATACCTGGTTAAGGCGGCGGAGAACTTGGAGAGGGGAATTAACAGGAGATAACTGATGACTGATAGCGTAGTGCTAGATTGGAGGCACGGTGGGGTAATGGATAGCGGCTCGGATTGAGGAATCTGAGAGCCGAGTTCGAATTTCAGTCGAATCCATTACATTCACTTGCTAATATCCTTGGGAAAAGTATGAATCCCATTCTTCTACCCCAGCTATGGGTAAATAGCAGGACAGATTAGGTTCTATAGCCTTGGATGGCAAATGGTCTACCGCAGAAAGAAATGCCAACCTACTGCGGGAAAAAGCTACCTCGTCAGTCATGTATCGAAAGATACATGATCGTCTAAGCATGTATCACGCATAGCACATAACTGACTGACTGACATTCAAGTCGAATCCATTACATACATTTACGTGCTAATACCATTGGGAAAAGTATGAATCTTCTTCTTCTTCTTCCCCCAGATATGAGTAAATCGCAGGACAGACCGGGTTCTATAGACTTGGATGGCAACAGATCTACTGCAGAAAGAAATAGAAAGGCACATGACGGACTAGATTGGCGGTAAGGTCTCATCACTTTACATTTGAAATGGTTAGATATAACCATTTTTTTTAAAGCCTATCACCCCAAGCAAGGCTGGAAGCCACTAGCATGTAAGGGGTTACAGAAGGTTTGGAGGAAGAGCAGATAGGAGTGGTAAAGGAGAGGATGTGGAGAAAGATAGTGTATCGATCAAGGCAAGGAGGTTACAGAAGATTTGGAACGAGAGCAGATAGGAATGAAAGGTGAAAGGATGTGGAGAATGGAAGTGGATAGATCAAGGCAACTGGAGATATCGATTGACGTTACACTTAAATAGTTGGAGATTGTATTTGTCAGGGAAACAGGAATAAGGAAAGGAGTTCCACAGGCGAGATGTGCGAGACATGAAGCTATTGGAGTAGAAGAGACGTCTACATCTAACAGTTTCAACGGTGAAGGGGTGGGAACGGGATGCCAGCCTCGTAGGACGTTTAAATTCATGAGGCCTAGGAACCAGCGAAAGCAGCTCCTCGGAGCAATTACCGTGAAAGTATTTTTAAAAAAGACAGAGCGAGGCAACGTCGCGTCTGTGAGAGAGCGACTGCAGACGAGATGCCAGATCAGGGCCAATTACATTGCATATCCGTCTCTGGATCTATGTTTTATATTGACATTTCACTCGAACATATCGCTTGTGGACCTCTTCCAGCTTTTTGATTCCCAGTCAAATTTCCAATCTTCCAAAATTTCAAACTTCATATTCTATCTTCTTAATTCCTGTTCTTTTATTGTTCTCTCTCCTCAATAGTATTTTTTATTTCTCATATTCTCTCACTCTCAATGGATTTATTATTTTGGTTGAAATGATTAGAAAAAATGTAGACAGTTTCTATTATTTGTCATCTTTTGTAATTATTTAGCTATTAATAAAGGACAGCATTATCAAGTAAATTTTCAATATCATTACGTAAGTGTTTGATACAACGTAAAGTAATTCGACGAGAAATATATGTGGTTGTAAAAGCAATATGTATAGACTTTTAGTATTATGATTGCAGGTAATATCGGAAATTATATCATATTCAAAATTTCTATAGTTAATATTTTTAGAGACATATTTTGGTAATAATTAATTTGGAGAGAGAAATGAATTGACGATTACATGTGCGCATAAAAATAAATATCTGATTAAAAACGTTGGTCCAGATATATTTTTATAAATTAATTTATTAATTTAATTTTTTAAATTTAAATTTTGAAATTTTGAAAAAATTAATTTTAATTGTTCAAATTTTTTAAAAAATTATTTTAGTCTTATCTTTATTTAAAGTTTTTAATATTCAATTTTTAATTTTTAAATTCGTAATTTTAAAAAAAATTTCAATTGTTATGTTTAATGCTAATTAGCTTCTATTTCTTCATATATTACTATTAAATAAATATATTCATGTTTAAATTAAAATAATTATTCTCTATTCCATTATATAATGATTTAAAACATAAAACATGAATATTCTACTCACACACACACATATATATATATATATATATATATATATATATATATATATATGCACATTTCATTGAATAAGACAGACAAGGAACTTTTATTTAGTTTTTGTTATGCAATTTCTCATGCGATCTAACAATGTTTTTTCTGTTCGGATGATAAATCATATAAAAACTGTCCGAATGTTCTTTTTATGCGAGCGCTTTCGGCGATACATTTAGCCATTTCCAGGATTAAATATTTTAACTGTTGAATAAGAAATAGTTTGCTGTATGTATGTTTTATAAAAACGTTCTCATTTTTCAAGACATGGTCAAGATATTGGGTCCATGTTCAAAGTTAATATTATCAAGTGTTGTATTTTTGTTTTTTTTCATAAGTCTTCCATTATTTTTAGCCTTTTTTGCATATAGTTGATGGTATTATATTAGTGTTGTCAACAAGTATGTTACGAATAGGGTCCGGTAGGTTTCCATGAATATTTAAATGAGATCTAATTGAGCTATGGTCAGAAACGTGTAGAGTGAGTCTGTGTGTCAAACATGTTGTAGTGTGGCCTATATAATTATTTGCAAATTTTGATCAAATTATTAGATCGCATGAGAAATTGTATAAAAAACTAAATGAAAGCACCTTTTCTGCCGTATTCAATGAAATGTGTATGAAAGAAGGATTGCTGGCTAAACACACACACACACACACACACACACACACACACACACACACACACATATATATATATATATATATATATATATATATATATATAAAGAAATATAGTATTAAAGTGTGCTATAATTATGGGATAAAGTGCTCAATATCAGAGATAGAGCGTGTGTAAATATAAAAGTGAACATAGAAGTCAACACTTAGAGGCGACAGTCTGTTTCAAGGTAGATGCAATCGTCAGGCAACGTTGCCTGACGATTGCATCTAGCATGAAACAGACTGTCGACTCTAAGTGTTGACTTCTATGTTCACTTTTATATATATATATATATATATATATATATATTATATTATTTTATATATATATATATATATATATATATATATATATAATTTTATTTTTTTACATACATATATAAATCCCGTTTAATTTATTTGCCAAATATAATTTTAAAATATTAAAATAAAGGACATACTGTAATTTCAGTGTAATATATAATTATGCCAATTTTATGGTAACCAGTTATATATAAAAATTGAAAGTTACGTAACGGTCAGTTCATGCTCAACACCTGAAGATTGCGTGATGCATGAAACTCAGAGTCTTGCTTGGGTTGAGGGATAACATGTATATTTATTAATGTATAATTAATAGCTCTGTTATATTACATCGAGCATTGTTTTATTTACATCAGCACTATATATATATATATATATATATATATATATATATATATATATATATATATATATATATATATATATATAAGTTTCAAACACTAACATTTCATGGTTGGTTATTATTTATTTCATTGGTTTCGTAATAAGGACCCAATTCGTCAGACCTACAAATTCAAAAAGAAAACAGAGAATATATCTCCGTGTTTAAATAACAAAATTTCTGTGACGGTGTATATGTGAAAGTGAGGGAAAAAAGATAAAAAAGACACGTAGGTAAGATCTTCAGAGAGGAGGAAGGAAAGGCAGAAGAACAGGTAAGAAGCTTGTGTGAAGGTGAGGAATAACATTTTTAAGAGAGAAGTTGAATTAACGGTTTTAAGGAGTGAGATTTAGATGAATATTGTCAGTTGTAAATTATTTTCCTTTTAAAAATTAAATTAAATTATTTTCCTTTTTAAAGAAAGAGGCTGTTATTTATTAATCTTTATTATATAAACGTTATTTTTACTGGATATTCGTATTCTAGAAGACGGTCATTTTTTTTTTTAAACACTTTATTTATTTATTTAATTCTACTATCCTGAATATTGCGAAAAATATGCAGTCTTTTATTGGTTTATATAGAGAGAGGCAGGAAGTTATATATATATATATATATATATATATATATATATATATATATATATATATATATATATATATATATATATATATATATATATATATATATATAAAATTTCTCAAAGCTTACTTTTAGAGAAGACAATATTTATAAATAAATGACAATAGGAAAACAGTAATTGCTGACGCGTTTCGTCCGATGTGGACTTTTTCAAAGCAAGAAACGAAATGAATTTAATTAAACAAAGAAAATTAATAAAAACAAAAGACAGAGTGTTCGTAGCAACTGGAATGTAGGAAACGCTATTTTCATATTGTTAACTGAAAATGACGTCAGTTAATGTCACGTGTGGAGAATATTATCATTAATCTGTGTTGATGGATTCAACCATTTTCTTTTGATTTTAATATGTTATATATATATATATATCTATATATATATATATCGATAGATAACAAACGCCTCAAAAATATATTTCGTACATTACGTTACATACATAACCTCAGCCTCAGATAAATATATTTATGAATTTAATGTTGTGCATCATATATATATATATATATATATATATGTGTAATTTGGCAGCAACTTTTCTTTCAAACATGTAGTGTTGAATGTTAAAGACAACATAGTCTTACATATTTTCTTTTGAATTTTCTCATATTCTCTAATGAGACTTTTTATTTGAAAATAGTTCCGAAATATGTATTTTCCATATATATATATGTATGTATGTATGTATGTATGTATGTATATTAATATGCATATATACATATATATATGTGTGTGCGTGTGTGTGTTGGCGGGTGTACATTTAAACTTTCTTCGTCTATACCGTATATACCCGTGTATAGTACACGTTTTTCTTATAATTTTTTTACGGTGGTCGCACAATACAGAGGTCATTTTTTAAGATGACCGGTTGCACTATAAACAGGGTATTCCTTTTTATGGTGGAGTTAAAATTCATGCAAAAAAATCAGTCTTCGCAGTATACTGGAAGTCGGCTTAAACACGATTATATATATATATATACATATATATATTATATATATGAGTTTGTTGGTGTGTTTGTGTCTGTGTATGGGTTTATCAGTGCGTGTATGTTTGACAGTGTCTTTTTAATACCTAAAAAAATACACTTTGATTTCATATTTGTTACGAGCTTTCCATTCCGCTCTACCTATTTCAACTCTAGAATTTAATTTTAAAAAAATCTAATATTGTTTTATTTTTGGGCGCGGGTAGCAATCAGGGTAATGAAAATCATTTGATACTGTCTAGTAGTTTTAACGTAGTAAAAGAAAATTAATTTACATCGGAGTTTAAAAAAAGAAGCTGTTATCATTTTTATTGCTACCATCATTGCAAATTATTTCCACCAAATATGTAACAATATTTAAAGGATAAATTGATTCATCTGCTTTTTTTTTGTTTTTTGTTTCTTTGTTTTTTTTTTTAGTAATATCTATTGGCTTCCTTATAAGGTATTACGCGACGTTGGTTACAATTACTGAAAGAATGTCTTGCAAGGTAAGCATAATACCTAGATTAATGAGAGTATAAAATGAAAAAAAGAAGAGGTGTGTTGACATTTTGCATGGGTTGAAGCTTGAACATAATGCTTGTCAAACTGCTGCCGACCTTAACAGTGAATGGGGTGAAGGATCCACTTGTTATAGCAGAGAACGGCGCCGATTTCTGAAGTTCGGCACTGGGGATACGAATCTTAAAAGTTACTCTAGTAGTGGACTTCTATCTGCAATTAATTATCAATACTAGTCAAACAAAACCTACGCCAAAATGTTAGAAAAATTTCAAATTAACGAGTATCAACATTTCAACAATATCGGAGAAAATTGGTCAGATGAAGTGTCTCGATAAATAGGTCCCACATGATTCAGTGAATATCCGAAGTTTTGAAATGAGTTCGATGCTGCATCTGCAAAATTTCATTGATATTTTTCTTGATCAAATATGAACTTCTGATGGGAAATGGATTCTTTATAACAACAGTACGAAATCGGTTCAATGGCTTGACCGTGCCGAAGGACACAAATATTTCCAACACCAAAATGGCACCGACAGAAAGTTATGCCGAATGTTTCGTTGTCCACCTTTGGTGTTATCCATTACAGCTTTCTGGAATCTAATCAGAGGATTGCTTCCAAAGTTTACTACCAGAAACTGGATGAAATGCTCATTCAGTTAATCAAAATGCGGCCAACACTATTTAACCGATGTCTGCTTCAAGACAGCGCCATGTTGTCAGGATGACACTACAGAAGCACAACGACTTGAGTTACGAGACTTTATCACATCCACCATATTCACCTAATCTCTCGTCCGATGACCACCACTTTTTCAAGCATCTTGGCAGATTCCATATAAAATACAAATTCTATTACAACCTAATTATACCAATACTGGATCATCGGAAATATAAGTGAACAATTTGACTAGAAAAATTGAAAAAAAATACAATGGCTCTAAATACAAATTAGAGACATGACTTAAGAGATCCCTCCATCTTGAATAAATCACAAGGGTGTGAGGCAACTTTTAACGTCATCTTGATATTTGTCTTGTTAAAAAGTAAAGACTTTTAACAAGTTCAATATGATGGATAAAAAATAATCGATTTCATATAGAGTTTTTTTTTTCGAGATTTAGAATAAGCAAAACAAATTCACGGATTTGGACGTAAATAAAAAGAACCCAGATAGGACGGGATGTCCCGGCGGAATACGCACCTGCCCTAAATACATTGTCCCTTTTATGAAACCGGCATATCAATACCTTTTGTCTCAAGCGTAAACTGGACTTGCTCAATTTTTATTGGGATTATTTTTCGATTCGACATTAAATTAAGGCAAGAAGGGTTGAAGAATTGTTCAGTTAACAAACCTATCCTAATCTGAAACATGTTCATTCAGTTTTATTTTATCAATGGAAGAGACCACGCTCAGTCTGTTTTAATTTCACCGCTACTTGTATAATCAATATATTTTTATGGTTTAATCAAATTGACGCTCTTAACCTTGACAAGAATGGACAGAAGGTGGACACATTTTACGCATTTTTGGCGCAATTCTTCCCCCACTACAATGCTCAAGAACCACTTAATCTATAGGCACACTGAATAGAGCTGTTTATAGACGTAATAATTGTAGATTATAAAGATGTGTGGGATGAATAACGGTTGACCCTGGACTTGAAAAGGTTAAGATTATAGTAGTCGGGGAAGCATCCTCTAGGGAGTTTGTTCCACAAAGCGGCATCTCTTGGGAATAAGCTGTCCAAATGGAACTATCTTCTTAAGCAGGAAATAAATAGGGAATGAGAGGGATTCTGTCCTGTGGACACAGAATGGCAGATTGTAGCTGAAATGGTCGGACCAGGTGGAAACTAGTGATTTGGGTCAGAATATTTGTCCCCCTCGATATAGCGATAGGCTTACAGTGTTGCGCCAGTGGAAAATAATTAATAACTTAAAATGACGCGTAAACGCATTTGAAAATCTGGCGTGGCTGGAAAGAGCAGATTGCGAAGAAATTGTCCATTCTGGTCAGATCTGATTCTTGCAAATGCAGAACATGACAGGGAAGTCACATCATTTCTCAACGGGGGCGACAATTTCCTCAGCATTGTTAGCGATGGATCGTATAGGATTGGTGTTGATTCAAGACCAGTAATGGATGATGAAAAAATACTGACTTTATATGTTTCTGAAAGTTACAAGCCATTTCCCCTACTTTCATTGCATTGTTAGAGCTGGACTGTTTAGTGGGGTATACCGTCACCATATGACAACCCAACATGTATCGTATATGAGAACAGATTACAGTTCCGAAACTTAAATACCGAGAAATGTGTGCGTGTTTATTCGTTTGTGTGTCTTTCTGTGGGAACGTTTTTTATGTGCGTTTGCGCACACATTTGTGCGTGCTTATCTCAGAAATGACACAAGGCCGAAAGTATGGGTTTTCATCTAATGAGGATCGAACTCACTATTCAGGCGTAATTGATCTGGCGAGACAAGCTTGCTAACTGAAAAACCATGTCGAAGTTTCCCCCAAGTCAATGCTTATAGACTCAAATATATACGACCAAATTTAGCATATTATCGTAGCAAATGCTTATAGACTCAAATATCAACAATCCAGATTAACCTAAATTGGTTTGTTTTATTTATTTTACGGCATATCAAACTCAATGGGTTGTTTAATGAGGACAAGATTTTTATTGCTGCTAATAATTTTTTTTTTTGAATGTATTGCTGGTAATAATATATTCCAGGTACTAATTTTATCATCAAAAATTGATTGCTGTAACGACCTTCTTGCAAAAATGTATTGCTGCTATTAAAACCTATTTTTACACTTTCATAATGTTTTCACCTGAGTTTGGTGGATCAACTATTTACTCATAGCTGGGACTAACAGGCGCTACCATCCCGGGTCAGGGTAGATCTGAGAACACCAGCAATTAAGAGGTGGTTCCACGCTCCTCAAAACCTCCTGATCAATTGCATTAATTTTGGATTTAGTTTATCATCTAACCCAGGATGCGGATGTAGTTTATCGTCTTACCCAGGACGCGGATGTAGTTTATCGTCATACCCAGGACGACCAGATTAACCTACACGGATCCATTAAAAATTTATAGACGTAAAGATAAACGTCTATTATTAACCTATCAAAGGGTCACGTAATTATATTTTTTTGCTAATGTTTACCCAGTACAAGGCTCAAAAGCCACTCAAGGTAGATGGTTAATGTGGGTTGTTGGTTAAGCGTAAGAAAGTGTTCAGAAATTAAGTTATTTTGTCTATGCAGGAAAGATAACGGCTAACTGTAGAGTTGCAGAGGTCAACACTTCAATCGGAGACCTTAGAGGTGTAGTGTGGAAGCAGACTTTGGAAGGAACCGGAAACATAATCTTAAACAGGATAAAAACGATAAACTGCTACTCCTGTTCAAAAGACAGTAAAGAGATGTGAATCGGATGACAGGGGAACCGAAGTTTTTCCTGATTATAGACTCGGATATAAGCGACCGATGTTGACTTATACCCGGATTAAATTACAATGGGAGAATGATTATGTAAGATAGAGTATGCCAAGGGAATAAAATACTTTCTAAGAATGGTTTGCAAAAGAGCAATTTAAAGATAATACATGTACATTTATTCTGCCATTATTGGGCGTAGTCACATTCTTTAATCTAAAGAGAAAGCGGAGTCTTCGTCTTTTTATTACATTGTTCTATTTTATGAATTATTTGAAAATCTGGCATTTAAAAAATATCAAATTTACATAAAGGCCCCTAAAAATAAGTAATTCATTTTTACCTAAAGATAGTAATATTATTTTAGCATAATGTTTTCTCTTAATTAAACAGTAAAATAATCTCTATCTATAAAAGGCAGGATGTGTGTGTGTGTGTGTGTGTGTGTGTGTGTGTGTGTGTGTGTGTGTGTGTGTGTGTGTGTGTGTGACGAATGCACGGCCGCAATTTTCGACGGATTTGCACCGAAATTTACATGCAAATGCTCCAAGATACTGCAACGTCCAAGACCGACTTTGTATTTCCCAACTCCCATCGATAGTGGAAATAATCGATTTTTTCATGCTTCTACGGTAGTTTTCATGTAGTTTGCGGTCATTTTCTACTGACCAGAGTGAGAGCCTATAGCTGGCTGCCACGAATAGGCAGAACGATTCTATTGGCCAGCGTGAGAGCCAACAGCTGACTGACACGAATGTAAACTAGCATGCTAGCATGCAGAAAAATCGATAGCTGCATTCGTCACAAGTGGGAAAAATTTTAATCTGCGTGGCACTTTACTCCAATTGGCTCATTCGCTTGCTTAAACTCAACGTTGATTCTGATTCCGCAGAACTAGGTTGGGAGTGAAAAAGTATTTGTTGTTAACATTCTTTTTTCATTCGGTTTTTCCAGTTACGAGTCCTTTTTTAAAGATGATCGTTTTGTGTCCATTTTGTTTAGTTCTTTTTCCGTAACAGATTTAATGTTTAGTATAGAGCTTAGAAAAAATTCGCAGTGTGAGATAGGCAAGAAGTAAGGCATGTAGCAACATCATCACGGCAAAGGGCACTCCTTTAAAGGCAAGGAAGGGCAAAAATATTTTAAGTCAAGTGATAGCGATTGCTGTATGAGTCGGACGATTTTTGAATCAAGCACGGGCAACACCGAGGCATGCTGCTAGTTAAGATTAAAAAGAAAAATCAAAGGCGGAAAGTAAGAAACCTTGACAGGATGAAGTTTTGGATGTGTTGCTGTCATAGCAAAACCCTTTTTAAAAGAAAGAAAATAATCATCGTTATATGGAACAGATACAATAACATGTCTCTTGCGTGATTCCTCACGGGACACTTTCAATTCACTTAGGTGGAAAAATACCCACCCACCAAAAAAAAATGTTAGCCAAAATGTTACGATAATATTGTGGTATTGCCACTGTGGAATCACATTACTGATCCAATGGAACTGCTTCCCAGTTTCTAGCTGGTTGGGGGCGGAGTTTTGTTGTTTAAGCGTTTTGCGTAGCGATAAATAAGTTTTATAGTCAAAACTGATCTTCATTTTTACGGCGTGTCCTTTTAGAACGTTGGCGATCACGGTCCTCCAGAACGTCCTATCCTTTGTAGTTCTATTTTTTGTTCAATTACTATCCATCATCGTCCTTGTTCTGCCATACATCGGTAATGGTTCAGTAGAAAATATTTCCGACTAAACATTGTCAATGATATGCGCCATAATAGTAAGTATAGATACGCAACAAGTAAGTTGATAATAACTGCGGGAACAGACGTAAGAGTTTTAGAAAATTAACGATCAAATAATCAGAAGCTTCAAAGCTGTTCGTGACTCTGAGTTAGGTTTGCATAGAAGATCTGTTTCTTTGAGAGAAAGAGATAATAGTGAAACGAATTCCCTTGGTACTATCAAAGAGTGGTAAAATAAAGGCGAAAAATAGTTTTTTTTTGTTCAACTGATACAAAAGAGTTTACTTTTAAATTAGAAGGAAGAAGAAGCAACTCTATTATATGTCACAAGGGAAAACATATGTAAACACAAAAGACAACTGAAAAAAGAACTATAGTGTAAAAAAGAAAAAAAAACTTCCTCTACGTATGTCTGTACATGTGTGTGAGTATATTTCTTACTTAAATCATTTATCTATGCAAGTATATGTGCACATAAATAGATGCGCATTTGTATACAGACGTATTATATCTACCATATATATATATATATATATATATATATATATATATATATATATATATATATATATATATATATGAGACTTTATACGTCCACATATATGAAATATGAATCTGTCGTCATATATACAAACACATGTATAAATGTCTATGTAAATATTCTAGTATTTTTGTATTAATTATAGATAAAAATCAATAACCATATATATATATATATATATATATATATATATATATATATATATATATATATATATATATATATATATATATATATATATATATGTTCGTGCATTCATATACCTATTTTAACACTCAAATTATTACAGAAAAATTAAAGAAAATTGAGCAATAATATAAGCACATCTAGTTACCCCTTTATCTTTTTATTCCTCTCTCTCCCCCTCTCTCTCTGTTTCTTTGTCTCTCTCTCTCTTTCTATATATATATATATGCATACAGTGATTTTCTAAGCATAGCTTAGATGAGGTACAAGGCCGAAAGTATGGGGCACCAAGTGAGGATCGAACTCAGTATTCAGTCGTAATTGATTTAACGAGACAAGCATGTTAACCATTACATTCTCTCTCTCTCTCTCTCTCTCTCTCTCGATATATATATATATATATATATATATATATATATATATATATATATATATATATATATATATGGTGTGATGGAATAATTGTCGTCTAAATAACGCAAAAATGAAAATAACACTGACATCTCATTTTAACTCAAGTATTTACCAAAATTACACAAAAATATCTTAAAATACTAAAGAGTAAATTTATTTTATAAACTCGCCATTGGCTTCAACCACAACCACCAGACGACTTCCGAATTTCCTACAACACTTCTGGACGGTCTCCTCCTTTACGTTAGTGAATGCTGCCATAATCCTTGTTTTCAGTTCGTCTTTGTTGTTACAAGGATTGTTGTTGGGCGCTCGCTCAACTGCGCACACATATAATAATCAAGCTGATTGCAATCTAAGGAGTTAGGTGGCCAGATGTAAGGAATGATGCGGTCGTCGAAATTCACTGACAGCTATGTCTCTGCTCTCCTGCTTGTGTGGCATGGTGCAGTGTCCTGTTGCTACACATAAGGTCTTCCAGCAGCCAACCTCTTGACTCAGGACAGCAAAATCCCCTCAAGGAAATTGATGTAGGTCTCCGTGTTGAATCTCAGACCGTGTAGGAAGACGAATGGAGGCATAATGTAGTCATGACAACTGATCACCTCAAACGTCATGATGTTGACTGGACCCAACGCCTTCTGAATCTTCTGCGCTGCCAAACCTCTTGATACGCAAATACTCTGAAATGTCCGTATTGGAACTTCCGGTGCCATTACCAAGCAGTAGAACATGTCGTTTCCAAATTTCTTTGTGGAATGAATTGCATCATTTTACACTTTTTCAAAGACGATGTCCAATTTACCGTAGTATAATTTGCAAAAACAAAGAACGCACATGCGCAAATTGAAAAATATAAAGTAGCGAAAATTTCCCTAGCACACCATATATATATATATGTGTGTGTGTGTGTGTAAAATAATACAAAATGTAGAATAATAACTATTAGTATTATATATATATATATAAATTATATATATATAGATAGATAGATAGATAGATAGATAGATATTAGTGGTCATATATATATATATATATATATATATATATATATATATATATATATATATATATATATATATATATATATATAAATTCCCAAGAGGATAGAATTCTGGTAAAACTTAATGTCCAGGACAGAGTAAGAATAAAAGGCTCAAGCACTAATATTCCATGGTTATAATTTATTACATTGGAATCGTAATCACGATCCAATTCATCAGACTTACAAATACAAAAAGCTTTTTGAAGGTCTGATGATTTGGATCGTGATTACGATTCCAATGTAATAAATTATAACCATGGAATATTAGTGTTTGGGCCTCATATATATATATATATATATATAAGTATATATATGGAATACTGTTGGCATATATAGATTGGTGCCTCCACTGTTAATCTCGAGGTCCTTAACAAAATCCAAAGACGGATAGAGAATGTGATCGGTTCTGACTTGGGGTCTCCAAACCAGTCACTTTTTCACAGATGTATTGTGGTTTCCTTCTGTCTTCTCTATAAATATTTTCATTGCATAGGTTCTGACGAGGTATTTTCACTGGTACACCGACAGCGAGAATTTACACATGCTACTATGTTGGAATCGACCGCTTGGGAAGTACAGATCCTGTAAACTTGGGTCTGTGGTTGGTGTAATGGATATTCCGACGGGAATTGGAATTCGGAAAGACGAGTTCAGATTACCGTCGGGTTCGTTATATTCATAAACGAAAATGCCCTTTGAGGAATCTGTGAATCCCTCTCTTCTTCCAGCTAAGGTTTATTTAGTAGAATTAGAAATTTCGCAAAAAAATTATTACAATCTGAAAATATATTTTGGCTTTGAATAATATGCCAGAATAAGAAAATCAAAAGAGAACAGTCGAATAAGGTATTCTTTTAATTTTAATTTGTCTTTTAGCAAGAAATATTTTGCAGTGATTAATTACCATGGATAGACATTTAATGATAATGACTACTTAATTGTTTACAGACCTTGTGTGGGGTTTTGGATATTCTAGAATTCAAGCCTTAAGAGACAAAACATAAATACTGGAATTAAGAGGTCTATACATATCTATCTATCTATCTATCTATCTATCTATCTATCTATCTATCTATCTATCTATCTAAGCCCGTTTCTTTCATTCTTTCTATCTATCTATCTATCTCAGTCTGTACATATCTATCTATCTATCTATCTATCTATCTATCTATCTATCTATCTCAGTCTGTACATATCTATCTATCTATCTATCTCAGTCTGTACATATCTATCTATCTATCTATCTATCTGTCTATCTATCTATCTATCTCAGTCTGTACATATCTATCTATCTATCTATCTATCTCAGTCTGTTCATACCTATTTATATATCTATCTCAGTCTGTACATATCTATCTATCTATCTATCTATCTATCTATCTATCTATCTCAGTCTGTACATATCTATCTATCTAATCCTATAAGAGCTATCTTAGTGGACACACGTATTTTAGTTTCTCTCCCTGCTTTCTTTAATTCCTTAAACATGGAAAATAATAACAAACGATATAGATATACCCACTAAAATCGCACCTACTACAAATAAAATTTATAATTATAAAGAATAATGTCGGACAAAAACATCTGTTCAAATGTAGCAATCAATAACTCTTCAATATCTTCATATATATATATATATATATATATATATATATATATATATATATATATATATCACGATCTCGTCACAATAAAAGTTCGCTCTACTTGGCTTAAAGACTGAATATGTTATCTTGATTTCCTCACGAAATTACGTAGTAGGCATGACTGAAACAACACCATTCAGCTAAGTGATAAACTTGTCAAATTAATTCAATTAACGCACTGACCTAACTTTTGAATATCGTGCATTTTATCACCAACAAATTCCCCGCTCAAAAGGTTTCTCCACCCGTAAAAACAACCAGCTATTCTCATACTTAATACTCTCTCTCTCATATATATATATATATATATATATATATATATATATATATATATATATATATAGAGAGAGAGAGAGAGAGAGAGAGAGAGAGAGAGAGAGAGAGAATATATTTAGGCAGCATATATCCATTCAGAAAAATTTGGGTAAATAATTTAGATATATCATATCGATTCGTTTTCGTTCTGAACCTTTCAAGTTCGCGGAATAATTGAAAGAAAAATTGGGTATTTTTTAAAGTCTACCAAGAAATTAATCCGGGAAATTGAAAGGATCACAATGAAAACTAATTAACAGGACATGTCTAAATTATTTTACAAAAACTATTTGAATATATCTAAATATATCTAAATATATATATATATATATATATATATAAGGAAAAGAGAAAAAAACTTGAAATCCTTTACTTAACATATATATATATGTGTGTGCGCATGCGCGCGCGTGCGCAAACTTTCAACTCATGCGTCTCTATTGGTTCAGTCTCTCACATACTGACGTAATTGTCTGCTTCACTCTGTATTCAGATGCGTGTACGATCGACAGACAACAACTTGCTACAAGAAGAGCGTCGAAAGTGAACGCTTCGAATCAGGAAACAATGAGCGGAACTTATTGAAGTCGAACCTAAAATTGTGCAGTGTTAGTCAGTACAAAAATTATAGAATAGTTTTGAAAAGACAATAGCTGATATCATACCTGTTGACTTCCCGTCAAGTCTGAGAGACGAAGACGGCAATCCGTATACGTGAAAAAGGTGCATTAAAAAATCGTTTTTTTTTTCAATTCTTAAATATAAGAAATCATATAGTTATATAGAAGTTAGTTTATTCTGATACTGTTTCAAAAATGTATATGCATTCGCTCAGGATTAAAATCATTACGCTGTTTCTGGCCTACGCGAGAGGCTTATTAGCAATTACGACACGCATTAGAAGACGATATTTGCTTCAGTACGTTAAAGTTTATATAACTTGACTAGATGAGTTGGGATCAAATACTGATGAAATATTACTCTGAATCTGAAAGATTGATAAGATAAAAACAAATAGGAAATATTAATCAATGTAAAATATTTCACTTTTATTAAAGCTTCATTAGTGAATGAGAAAAAGAATTAATTCTGGTATTCATACTTTTGTGGAGTTTGGTGTGTGTGTGTGTGTGTGTGTGTGTGTGTGTGTGTGTGTGTGTGTGTGTGTATTGGTAGTAGAAGTAGTACTGGCAGCAACAGCATGCATGTGCATAGTGAACGAGTTCAGTGAATATACAAAAATAGAAAGGGGCGTAAGGTCTTCCCACCAGACCTGTTCATCCTATACAGCGAGTCATTTCTGAGAGAATTGGAAACCATACCGGGATTTAGCATTGGCGGCAACAATCTTAACAACATAAAATACGCAGATGATACAGTACTGATAGCGGACACGGAAATGAAATTACAAAATCTCATACACGGCAAGTGAGAATAAGAGACTAAACATGAAATACAACAAAACGGAGTTCATGGTCGTCAGTAAGAGGATAAGTCCAAAATGTGATCTGAAGGTCGGGAACGCTAGAATCAAGCAGACGTGGAAGTTTAAATACCTGAGAAGCGTCTTGACAGAGGACGGTAAGTGCGACAGTGAGATCCGTAAGCGTATTGGCATGGCCAAGGGCACATTCCAAAAGCTGGGCAGAGTACTGCGAGACAGGAGGATTTCTTTGTTATCAAAGAAAAGAATACTGATCTGTTACGTGACATCTATCCTTCTTTTTGGCAGCGAATGTCTGACGATTTCCTCAACGATGATGAAGAGACTCGAGGCGACAGAGATGTCGTTTTACAGAAGGGTGCTAGGGATATCATGGACCGAGCGTTTGAGCAAAGATGACATCTTAGAGAAGTTGCAAACAAGCAGGAGGCTTATACTTAACATCAGAAAGAGGCAGCTGAAGTTATTGGTACACATAATGATGAAGGAGGGCCTGGAGAATCTGATACTCATGAGTCGAATAGAGGGAAAGAGAGACAGGAGAAAACAATGCATGACATACCTTGCAGGCTTAAACAAATGGATGACAGAACGTGGTCTGAGGGAGGTGGCAGAGAGAAGAAACTTGTTTAAAGCTGCAAGGGTTAAAGTGATGTGGAGAGCCATGATCGTTTACGTCCTGAAAGGACATGGCACAGAAAAAGAAAGTCGTGTCTATGGTGGTTTTTACGTACATACTGTTTTTATTTTTTAGATAATCATACGTCAGATTCTTTAACAACGGTTTCAGTAATGGTTGGTGATGTAATGTAATGTTTTTCACATATGTTTAGAATTGGTAATATTGTAATTAGTACGTTCTCAAAGTACTTTCGATGTGAAGAATGATGTTATTTCTTAATTAGGATGGCATTTGTAAAAGCAATGATATGGCCTGTTTTGTTCCTGTGCATTACGAGTGAGTTTCAATGGTTGTCTAAAAGTAAATATTGTCTAAACTTGTGTTATGGTCAAGGTTCCTTGTACCACAGTGATGGTCCAAGGTAGAACCAATGAAGAATAACTCGAACAGAGGTATGGAATAACAGAGATATATTATAAATAGAATATATGTACAAAAGAGTAGAAGTGTTAGTAATAACAATCAGGTTAGGTTAGAGAGAACTATGTTGTCTCGAAGTATCACTATTCCAATGTCTTACAGTAATCGTCTAGCCGACTGCCCGACTCACTCTCTCTGTCTGTCTGACTCACTCACTCTCCCTGCTGCTTCCTCTTGAGGCGCAGTATTTACGGGGTACGGACTAGTCCATTACTATTATGAGTAGGTGCCCCTAACACCCCCCTTCCGAAGCTTTTGCGTAGCAGGGGTTTTTAATATTTCTACTTCTTTGGATTTATTTCCAACGGTTCTGTAAATTTTCTTTTTCGAGACGATTTTCTTGCTTCTGGCATTGTTTGTGATCTTTTTATGCCAAACATGTCGAAAATCGTCTCCATTACCTCTTCTTGATGTGGACCGTTAGCGTCCTGTAACAGTCTTTTCCTTATTTGGTTTACGTGTCTCCTGTGTGAGAATTTTTGTCCCTGATCTATATAAACCATCTTGCCAATTCTTTTCTCAATTGTGCCTTGCTCCCAGTAAGACGTGTTATTTTTGTAGGCTTTAAAAATACTTTTTCTTCTGGGAGAAATTTTCTTTTTGGTGTATAGGACTGTGTTACTGGTTTTGTTTTACTTGGTAGCAATTTATCAAATGCTGATCTGATCTTTCTAGTAAACATCACATCTGCTGGTGGTAGTGTTGATGGTGTAGCTAATTCATGATCGATTTTTTCAATTGACGCAAACGGTACACTCCTTTTTTTTCTTAAAAAGCTGGACGTTATCCTTTACTTTGATATTAGCTGCCATTTTCTTACATCTTCCTAGGCCCGCTGAAAATACTTCGGGGAAACTCGTTTTTATTTTTTCTTTGAATTTGTCTGCCTCGGTTGGTAAGCTTTTTAGATTTTGGCAGTACATACTCATAGGTAGATTCCACAGTTCGAATTTTTGCATCCAGTCCGTCCCGAATCTTAAGACGTACATTTTCAGTTTTTTAGTCATACCATTAAATGTTACGTTAGTAATTACATCACCCTCGAATTTTATCTTCCTCCCCGTAACTGATCTAGCAATTTTATCAGTTTTTAACATGGTAGGTTTATTCTTTCTTTTCCATGTATGTAGGTTTATGATAGTTAAGTCTGAGCCAGAATACAGCTGCAGCCTAACTTTTTTCTATTTTGCATTTCAACTTGTACATATTTTCTTATGTTCGTTTCATCTGCTTGGTCAGTCCTGGTAGCTCTTATTCTGCTTTTGTTTTCTTTTTTATACCAGCAGTGAGAACTTTTGTGGCCAATTTTTTTACATGTTAGGCAGGTTTTGAAACGATATGTACAGTCTTTAAACCAATGCCAAGTCCCACAGCGATAGCATGGACTGGGTGGTAATATTTTTTATGTTGATTTTTAGAGTTAGAAAATTTTGTTTTACCTGTTCTTGAGGGGGGAAAGTCGGTTTGGTTTGTTTGTGAGGAGGGTAAATTTGTTTGTCTTCGTACTTTATGTATGTGCGCTATGCCAGCTTCTTCTATGTCTTTTGAGTCTTTCTTCACACTGATGCATCTTTGGCAGACTTCGGCTAGTTTTTGAAGTGTCAAATCAGTTTCACTCTCCAATTTAGAAAGGATTCTGCATCTCAATTCCGCGTCTTTGGTTGAGACTAGACCTTGGACGTAAATTAAACATTTGAAATTGTCCGCGCTGAGTTCTGATAATTTGTAGTCGTCACAATATTTATTGAAGATGGACGCGAAAGTTATGAAATCTTCGTTGACCTTTTTTGTAAGGTTCATGCATTTCCATCTTTTGTGGATTAGTGAAGTATTATGGCTGAAAAGTTCTGTAAGCAGTTTAATGGATTCTTTACACGTTAACTCGCTTGTTTTTCTTGAAAGGATATAATCTACGAATTTGGTATATTCGCATGTGCCTAATTTCCTTAGCAATAGGCGTACTTTACATGCGTCTAACCAATCTTTGCATTCAAATTCATATAGATCTTCGTATCTTCGGAAGTAGTTTGCAAAAGTTTTATCTTCGTCGCGTGGTTGAAATCTTCGACAGTACTCCAAATAGCGTCTTGTGAGATAACTGTTTCGTTCTCGGATTTTTGCTCCTTATTTGACATTGCACGTAGTAATAATTCTTGCAATTCCAAATATTCCTGTTCATTTTTTTGCTGCTGTTGAAATTGGATTTGAAAAAGCTCCATAATGGTTGACTTCAAATTTTCCATGTTGACGTATTTTTGATATTGTGATATTCTGTAACCTGTGTACGTAGAAAAAAAATCCTTTGTTGCCAGTGAAATTTTATATTCACGAAGAAAATAATTTTTTTTTATTTTCTTTTTTTAGTGTGTGTTCGCGCAGAACTAGTTTTTTTTTTGTTTTTTTTAGAGTCTGGCGTAGAACATGTTTTTTTGTTTTTTTAAAGTTTACTCGTCGACCACTGTTATGTGCGACGGGTAGCAAAAAGGTATGTCCTCCTACGTAGAGAATTTTTTATTCTTTTGGGAGTTTACCAGGTCGCCACTTGTTATGTGCGACGTATAGCAAAAAAGTATGTTCTCCGCGAATAGAGTTTCTTAGACCTTTGGGTTACTTCGTCGCCACTGTTATGTGTGACGTATAGCAAAAAAAGTATGTCCTCCGCGAATAGAGTTCGTTTGTCCTTTAAGGGTCACCTCGTCGCCACTGTTATGGTCCAGGTTCCTTGTACCACAGTGATGGTCCAAGGTAGAACCAATGAAGAATATCTCGAACACAGGTGTGGATTAACACAGGTATGGATTAACACAGATATATTATAAATAGAATATATGTACAAAAGAGTAGAAGTGTTAGTAATAATAATCAGGTTAGGTTAGAGAGAACTATGTTCTCTCGAAGTATCACTATTCCAATATCTTACAGTAATCGTCTAGCCAACTGCCTGACTCACTCTGTCTGTCTGTCTGTCTGTCTGTCTGTCACTGACACTCTGTCTGTGCTGCTACCTCTTGAGGCGCAGTATTTATGGGGTACAGACTAGTCCATTACTATTATGGGTAGGTTCCCATAACAACTTGACTAATGTAAATAAATTTTATGTAATGTAAACACCTTATCGCTTCAGGATGACTATCAGGACTTTACACAACGGAAAAATTATTTCAGCACAGGAATATCTAACATGTTAAATCACAAAAAAGTATTAGGATTATATCGCTGAATGGATTTGAAACCAAACATAACATCTATATGAAAATCTCAGTTCGATAATGCTAATTCAGAACATGACCCGTGTTCTTATGTTTTTTTTTTAATTTTGTAGTCATATGCGATGTTAGGCGAAACCAAACCTAACACAAACTATGTATAATCAACATCGTTATCTCTTATAATCTTGTTATCTCGTGTGCTTACACTATTTACATTGTTCGGACTGTTGCCCTCAGCTTTATTCTCATATTCACGACGTTTCGAACGTTGTACGTTCCGGCATTCTTCAGGCAAATATACGTTGAAATTTTGAACCGAACCCTTTACTTAGTCCACTGGTGGTGATTTTTCTCGTCCTACGAGCCATGCCACACTGGACAAAATAAAGTGTTCTGCTCGAAATTTCAGCGTATATTACCTGAAGAAGGCCGGTAGGTACAACGGCCGAAACGTCGTGAATATAACAATAAAGATGAGTATAACAGCCTGAACAATGTGAATAGTGTAAATAGTTACAATACCTCATCTCAGAAATATAGACAGATCCTGAAGAAGACCGGGGCGTACAACGGCCGAAACGCCGTGAATATGACAATACAGATGAGGATAACTTTCCGAACAATGTAAATAGTGTAAATAGTTACGATACCTCTCAGAAATATAGACAGATCCTGAAGAAGACCGGGGCATATAACGGCCGAAACGCCGTGAATATGACAATACAGATGAGGATAACTTTCTGAACAATGTAAATGGTGTAAATAGTTACGATACCTCATCTCAGAAATATAGACAGATCCTGAAGAAGACCGGGGCGTATAACAGCCGAAACGCCGTGAATATGACAATACAGATGAGGATAACTTTCCGAACAATGTAAATGGTGTAAATAGTTACGATACCTCATCTCAGAAATATAGACAGATCCTGACGAAGACCGGGGCGTATAACGGCCGAAACTCCGTGAATATGACAATACAGATGAGGATAACTTTCTGAACAATGTAAATGGTGTAAATAGTTACGATACCTCATCTCAGAAATATAGACAGATCCTGAAGAAGACCGAGGCGTATAACGGCCGAAACGCCGTGAATATGACAATACCAGATGAGGATAACTTTCTGAACAATGTAAATGGTGTAAATAGTTAATATACCTCATCTCAGAAATATAGACAGATCCTGAAGAAGACCGGGGCCTATAACGGCCGAAACGCCGTGAATATGACAATGCAGATGAGGATAACTTTCCAAACAATGTAAATAGTGTAAATAGTTACGATACCCCATCTCAGAAATATAGACAGATCCTCAAGAAGACCGGGGCGTACAACGGCTGAAACGCCGTGAATATGACAATGCAGATGAGGATAACTTTCCGAACAATGTAATTAGTGTAAATAGTTACGACACCTCATCTCAGAAATATAGACAGATCCTGAAGAAGACCGGGGCGTACAACGGCCGAAACGCCGTGAATATGACAATGCAGATGAGGATAACTTTCTGAACAATGTAAATGGTGTAAATAGTTACGATACCTCATCTCAGATATATAGACAGATCCTGAAGAAGACCGGGGCGTATAACGGCCGAAACGCCGTGAATATGACAATGCAGATGAGGATAACTTTCCGAACAATGTAAATAGTGTAAATAGTTACGATACCTCATCTCAGAAATATAGACAGATCCTCAAGAAGACCGGGGCGTATAACGGCCGAAACGCCGTGAATATGACAATGCAGATGAGGATAACTTTCTGAACAATGTAATTAGTGTAAATAGTTACGACACCTGATCTCTGAAATATATAGTGATGCTGATGTGTTTA
Source organism: Acanthosepion esculentum (assembly GCA_964036315.1). NCBI lineage: Eukaryota > Metazoa > Mollusca > Cephalopoda > Sepiida > Sepiidae > Acanthosepion > Acanthosepion esculentum. The sequence goes on along the minus strand of OZ038505.1, from coordinate 9,118,984 downwards.
TTAATTATTATTAATTATTAACCTTTAATCATTACATATATTGAATTTTTTTATGACGGATACAATGTCGATAATATTAGTGATTTCACTGCAATACCGAATCAATGTTTCATTTTTGGAAGTGTTTATCTGAATCCTATTTCTTGGAACAATTAGCAGAAGTTTACCAAAGGACAAATCTACATTATCTGAACACTTTCCAAACCAACAACAAAATCGGAAAGGACGTGTATCTAGAGAAGAAAATGAGTTTAATTTTCTACAGAAGTAAAAACAAAAGGCTTGGAAAGAATTTCCTATCAATAGCAGAAAAAAAAATTAGTGCTCTTTAAAAGGCTAATTTCCTGAAAAAGCTGCTTTAATAATAAATGATTTTATAAATTTCAACCGAGAGTCACATTAACTGTTGTGTTAAATGTTGCTGAATGTTTGTATGTAAAAATAAATTATTTTACCATTATCATTACCATAACGAAAAGCGAAACAGTTGAGGAGACATTGAGTATTTATGTCTATACCGTATACGGAAACCAGAATGTCATCCGTACCGAGGGAAATAAAATAAAATTCTTAATCCCAGAAAGTTATTGGTGTCAAACAAACTTGTATATATAAATATATGTAAATTTTGCAATCATTCTCCTAACGCGTAGCTGCAATATCTATGAAACTTTAAATAAGATAAGATAAGTGAAGATCTAATTTCACTTCACTCAGTTATGTGCTATGCGTGATACACACTTAGCCGATCATGTATATTTCGATACATGACTGACGAAGCAGATTTTTCTCACAGTAGGTTCTGCGGTAGACCAGTTACCATCCAAGGCTATATAACTTAGTCTATACTGCTATTTACCCATAGAAGGGGAAGAGAGGAAGAGGATTTATACCTTTCCCAAGGGTTTAGCACGTAAGTGAATGTAGTTGATTCGACCGGAATTCGAACTCGGCTCTCCGATTTCTCCATCCGAGCGGCTATCCATTACTCCACATCCATTACCCCACAGTGCCTCCAATTTCACTTATTATTATTATTATTTTTATTTCCTTTGATATCTGGCGTTTACACATTTCTTTCCGGGTCCCGCCCAGGGACCTAAGGTTAGAAATGGCATCATGACACTTTCCACTGCAAAAAAAAAAAATTACATAGATAAAGCCCTTCGTAAAGTGTGGGCTGTACTTGTCAGAACAATTTTTTGTATCTCTTTGAGGCATGGACTTCCAGGGATCCCTTCAATCAGCCTACTGGAATCTTTTCCAACCAGTCCAAGGGCTCCAACTACAACAGGAATTGTTGATGTTCCCATGTGCCACATTTTTGAGATTTCAATTTCAAGGTCCTTGTATTTTGACAGTTTTTCGAATATCTTCAAAGACACATTGCAGTCTGCAGGGACTGCCATATCAATAAGGAGGCACTTATTTTGTTTGTGGTCTTTAATAACAATGTCTGGGCGGTTGGCTTTGATTGTTCTGTCAGTGTGTATTGTGTAGTCCCATAGAATTGTAACATGTCCTATCTCACTGTATATTATTATTATTATTATTATTATTATTATTATTATTATTATTATTATTATACATTACTCACAAAGTCTCTTTAACAATTCTTTATAATTTGTTTTTTTTTTATCATTTCACTCCAAGCAAAGCCACAATGCCACTAAGACACAAGAGGTTGATGGGTGTGAAAGCGAATGAGAAAAATTTAGATAGGAGAAAAGGCAATAGAGAACAAGTTCTGGATGACCGGAGATTGCGATTAATGTCGCAATTTTTTTTTTTTAAGATTGTATGCAAATGGACGTGTACCTATGTTACATAGACTATACAAAGGCCTTCGACAAAGTTTGCCACAAGGATCTGATTGAACTACTCAGCAACCTTGATATATTCGGGAAAGATATTAGAAGAATCAAGAACCTATACTGGCATCAAACAGCATGCATGCGCATAGGGAACGAGTTCAGTGAATATACAAAAATAGAAATGGGTGTAAGGCAAGGCTGCATCTTCTCACCAGACCTATTCAACCTATACAGCGAGGCAATCTTGAAAGAAATGAAAACAGTAGCGGTATTTAGCATTGGCGGCCACAATCATAACAGCATAAGATACGCAGATGATACAATACTGACATCAGACACGGAATAGAAATTACAAAATCCCCTACAGAAGGTAGCGAAGGATAGCGAGAAGAAGGGACTAAGCATAGACTACGAGGAAATGGAGTGCATGGTCCAAGTAAGAGGATTAGCCCGAAATGAAATTTGCAGGTCGGGAACACTAGAATCAAGCAGATGCGAAAGTTTAAATATCTGGGAAGCGTCTTGACAGAGGACGGTAAGTGCGACACTGAGTTCCGTAGACCTATTGGTATGGCCAAGGACACATTCCAAAAGTTGGGCAGAGTACTGCAAGACAGGGGGATTTCTTTGGTAACAAAGAAAAGAATACTGTCCTTCTTTACGGCAGCGAATATTGGACGATTTCCTCAAAGATGATGAAGAGACTCGAGGCGACAGAGATGTGATTCGACAGAAGGATGCTAAGGATATCATGGACCGAGCGTGTGAGCAAAGATGACATCTAAGAGAAGTGGCAAACAAGTAGGAGGCTTTCACTTAACACCAGGAAGAGGCAGCTGAAGTCATTGGGACACATAATGAGGATGGAGGGCCTGGAGAATCTGATACTAATGGGGCAAATAGTGTGAAAGAGAGACAAATTAAAGCAGCACGTGACATACATATCGTTGTTGAGCAGGTGGGTGACGTAACGTAGGAAGCAGAGGGAAGGAACTTATTTGGGGACTGCAATTGATAAAGTGAGATGGGGAGCCATGATCGCCTACGTTCGGAAAGGATATGGAAGATAAAAAGAAAAGAAAGGAGGCAGGGAAACCATAGAAATGTGACAAAATTAAATATATTCTATACTAAATTTTATATAACCAACTTAATCATCCGCAATAACTCTTCTCCGTCAACTAAGGTTTTTGCAAAACCGCAACATTGTATATCAATGTATATGTTCTTTGGGGGAATTTATCTCTGACAAAAACGTAAATATATATGTTAGTTTTACGAAGGCTTAATTTATAAATGTCAGATTCACGTTCTATTGAACAACTTTTAGAAGAACATTCCTCCCTACATTAACGTTTTAAAGAAATATTAATTATCAACACAAGTATACTCCACCACGGAAATAAGCATCAAAAACTTCAAATTCGTGAAGCGACTTACATCAACAAATCAAACAAACACAAAATAAAATTAATTATGTGTATAGCAACAGTATTTTAAAAGAGTCTGTAGAAGCAATGTTTACGAATGCTCAAAGTGTAAACATTTTTTTTTAATTGCAGGTTGTGTATTTTTAAAACATTAATAGTAAAGAATATAAACTAAGTTACCACCCTTATATATTCTTAACGTAAATTGACTCTAAGGGAGCGCATTTCATGTGATTTTACAAAAGGTATACACAACTGTCATTTACATTAATTTGTTATCTTATCAATTCACCCTCGAAGATGATCTTGAATGAGCTTGAAAGTACTTGGTAAAATAAAAGAAATATCCAAAACTACAGTTTTGTAACAGCACTAAGCAATTGAGTTGTGAATTTGAGAGGCTTAAAATAAATAGACACAATATGTCTAGATCTCTCAACCAAACCTAAATGAAGATATGCTGCCTATATATATATATATATATATATATATATATATATATATATATATATATATATATATATATATATATATATATAATGAAGAGGTTATAGTAGATCCAACGAGAAAAAAGTGTGTATGTTATAAAGAGAGAAACCGCAAATGTTTTTGTTTATAATGTGGATAGATTTTAAATATATAATTATGTATATTTCATATGGAAAATAAAGCATAATATATTTTGAAAAATCCACATTACACCCAAAAAGGTTTGCAGTTTCTCTTTTCTTTTTAATATATATATATATATATATATATATATATATATATATATATATCTTTTAAAGAAGAACAGACCACTTTAAGTCTCCATTGTAATAGTTTATTTCACCAGAGACCTTTTAAAGTACTCTGGATCATCAGATATCACTTTCAATAGGTGAAACAAAAAATGAAATGAAAATTTATACTTTTGTCGGGTAGTATTAAGTTTATGTAATTTAACAGAGAAGGTAGCGAGGAGTGGTGTGTGAGACATGTTCGACTTTAGAGAGGGTTTATTTTTATATTTCTTTCTATCATACTTAATATTGAGGAAGGAGGGGGTAAGGATCAGATATTGACCTATTAAATCGGTCAACTCAACGGAAATGATATGTTGAAAGAGAATGAGAGAAGAGAGTAAAAGAAAAAGAAAAAAATGAGGAAGTAAAGAGAAAGGAGATGTATTTAGGGTTTAAAATTTGATAGTAATTTAAATGTTTAAAAAATCCACGAAGAATTTTATTTAATGCTTGTTAGCAGTTTACATATTTAACTCCTTTACAAATAAATAAATAAATAAATAAATATATATATATATATATATATATATATATATATATATATATATATATATGATTTTGTAATGCTCAAAGTGTAAACAGTTTAAACAGTTTAGTTTACGCTTGTAAAAACAATTCACTAGATTTTGCTGACTCATCCTGTAGAGGCAAGAAGATAGCCCAGTGGTTGAAGCTCTGACTGACACAAAATGTTTCGGTTTGAATCTGGGCTTGAGGCATTCGTTTCTCTAGTCGCACTGATGAGGTGTGATACAGCGAATCAGTACTGTATGCCAATGACATACATATATATATATATATATATATATATATATATATATATATATATATATATATATATTTAAAATCTCTGAAAAAGGGGAAATATTTTTTCAGGAGACGCGTTTCATCGGACAAAAATAATGTTTACACTAATGTGATTACAATGCACACGTAGTAGATGGGATACGACAGAAAATTTAAATTTAATTTTGATTTTTTAAAATGTGTCTGGTTAAATAACTTAGCCGACTTCCTTTTGTTTCTTTTTTCTCACATTTCATTGATACAAGATCCGTTAAAACAGGTGTAATACTGTAAGAAACTGGACGTAGATTTACTGTGGAATATCTAATGATTAAAACACTTTCTATAGATTTTCATTTTATTAAATTCGATTCTTAATTAAAATAGCATTTTTAAAATCAAAATTCAATCAGATTTATGACGGTAAACAACTGATATAATGAGTGCGTTGTCTTGTAAAATTTTGTTAATATAACCTTTTATTTAAACTCTAGTCTTTAAACTCGTTTTGGCAATCATTACAGGTGATAGAGCCAATTCCTCTTACAAGTTTTAGCATATTATTATTTTGTTCCGGATTAATTAGGTCTTTTATTGGTTTAGACATTATTGTAACACATTTTATGTTATGCATAGATAAATTATTTTCAATTTTAGTTGTGATAGTGATGGCGGATAGAATAAAATTTGAATCGTTCGTTTTCCAAAATAGTTCTCATTTCTATTTTTAAATAATTTACGAGTTTTTGTTCCGTTTTGAATATTAAACACGTTAAACACCACAATGATTTTTATTTATTATATTAAAAATCTATCTCTGACAACAGGACTCGGCACCATGCTTGGTTAATATAGCTATTCGAATGAGGTAAAATAGGATTTCTATTGTAGGTAATGTACACACACACACACACACACACACACACACATATATATATATATATATATATATATATATATATATATATATATATATATATATATATATATATAATGGGATGACACCTCTGTTGAATGCATTAATGTATTGTTCGTAATTTAAGTTGTTTAAAAGAATTATCTCGCATATACCGAAATACGTGTATCCAGTAAAAAACGTTAAAAAAAAACTTTAATATATATATATATATATATATATATATATATATATATATATACAAACACACACAGTGGGGTTGAATAAGTGATCGTACACATGAAAATATTCATATTTTTATGTGTAACATATTACATTAACAAAACAGGAATATATCTACTGTATCAGATTGCATACTAAAAATATGTGCATAAAAAACTAAATAATATTCCATGGTTAAGAAAACATAGCAATATTTAAATTTTTAGGGGTTTAAAAAAAGATCGTACAGCAGAAGAAAAACATGTTTTCTCCATTTAATATTTTGTAGCAAAGCCTTTATTGAGTTCAATAGCAACCAATCTCTTCCTATAGTCTTTAATTAACGATTCGCATACTTTAGTAGGTATTTTGTCCCATTCTTCCTGAGTAATTGTCTTCAGGTTTTTGATGTTTGTTGGACCTCTATCAGGAATCTTATTTTTCAAAAACCGCCATGAATTCTCTATTGGATTCAAATCCGGCGATTGACTTGGCCATTTTATTTGTGATAGTGATGGTGGATAGAATAATATTTGATTCGTTCATTTTTCGAAATAGTTCACATTTCTATCTTGAAATAATTTACGAGCTTTTGACCCGCTTTGAATATTAAATACGTTAAACACCACAATCTTTTCATTTATTAAACTAAATAAAAGTCTTCCTAAGCCACATTAAAAACAGATTAGACAAAAAAATCTTCTTAAATCTTTGATTCATTAAACTCCTCCCCCTCTATTTTGGTCGCCATTACTGCTTCACAGATTCTCGGCATTCTTTCCACCAAAGACTGAAGGTAGACTGAAGACAGTTCTGCCCAGCTTTCCTGCAAGAGTTGCCAGAGGTGAGCCGCACTTGTGGTTTGTTTAGCGTTGACTTTTCGGTATAGTTCAATGGGATTTAAGTCTGCTGATTACGTCGGCCAAGACATCAGTTGAAGCACGTTCTGTTGCTCTTTGCTTTTAATGTACCTCTGGCAGAGTTTACTAGTAATTCTTTGCGTCATTATTTGGCATGAGTATAAATCCTTGCCCCACAAACCGCGTTTTTTTAGGGCCGCGAAATACGTTTGACTGGTAGTATATATATATAAACCAAAAATTTTATTACATAAACCAAAATAGATTATATTATGTTCCTTACCATATGCTACAGATAAAATCAGTTACGCACCTTGATTTTTCTTTTATTTCGGACTTAAGCTGCAACACGTGCTAATCTAATAAACATTTACAAACTTTTTTAAAAATCTGAAAGAAAAACCGGTTAAAGTAAATAGAAATTTTCTGAAAACCGGCATGTAATTAAAACAATGTTAATAATTGTCTGTAAACGTACATTTATTAGAAATATTACATATAAATATATAAAAATGACGCTGAGAACGATGCTGTCGAAAGTTCTAAACTCTTGGTAAAGTCACTCTTGACGGCAAGGTCGAAGATGAGACAAATTAAGCGTGACAAACTCCAAAGACCTGAACAGTGGAACAAGCGGATGATAATTACAACGAATTTCAACGATTGAACAAGTGGATGAAGAGAGCAACTAAGGGAATTCTACAGAAGGCACGACTTGAAATATTAAGCGATTCAGCGGCAATCTGTTACAGATTCATAACTGGAATCTACATGTCTCATTCTGTATGCGCCGAAGAGGAAGGTCATGAAATCCAGTGTGTTGGTCACTTCCTCGCAAGCTGAGGTCCACCTGAAGCAAATTCACGCCATCGGCACTTTCTTCGACTCTGATTTTATTTCACTTTCAACCATATCTTTCAAAGCTATACGGCGATAAGAAATGCATGACGAAAGCAGGTTTTGTTGAAATTAGAATATTTAAAATAAAAAAAACACACACACATTTTGATATTTTAATATAAAATGAAATAACTCTATAAATATAATCATTTATTTTAAAAGTTTTTCCAGATATGTAAGCAAAAAGAGTGAGGACAAAATATTTAATATATTTCATTGTTTATTGCTCCTTTTAATTTTTATTGTTTTATAGGCTGGTTATCAAGTCACTGATGGTAGAGATAGGAATAGTTGATTGATATCATATTTCCTCAACACTATCCCAGTTACTCTCCTCTCCCCAAATCTCCAGCTGACGTGTTAGGGCTGCCACTTTCTTTTAGCCGAGTTTAAGTCGGGCTAAATTTAAGTTTCCTTTTTTCAAATGACACATTCTACTAAAAAATATAGTGTACGGAATACAATGTTTAAAATGGACATATGAAAGCAATAAGCTGAAATAAAATGCGTTCTTTGAAAAACAGGGCATACAAGTCATTAGCGATTTTTAAAAGATTATTTATAAAATGAGAAATGCTTTGTCTATCATGTATGATAGGTCTCAGATCTACGCAGCCTGACCAACCAGTTTAATTTAATTTCATTCTTTCTTTACTTACTTTCTTTGATTTTTCTTTCTTTCTTCCCTCTTTATTATGAACATTATCAACGAAATGTATTTCGGTAAATATTTTGGCATGGAGATAAACTTTTGGATCCAGCTGAAGTCCAACAATGAAAACTACGCACTAAGAAAGATTTTTTGGGTCTGGAAATAAATATCCCCGACAAGCCTGATAACTGAAACGCAATCTTAATTTAAATATATATATATATATATATATATATATATATATATATATATATATATATGTATATATATATATATATATATATATATATATATATATATATATATATATATATATATATATATATATATATATATAAAATAAGAAAGCGTTTTGCTAAACATTTATATCCAAAGCTCTACATTATAATATAGTATCATCCACCAGTTTACTACATGTGGATTCAGTGTAAAATCTTTTACATATATTTAGGTATGTATGTAGGTATAGAAGAGGCTATAAAGCCGGAAAACAAAGGAAGAACAGAAGAAAAGTGAGAGCGGGAAATAAGGAAATGTCTCCCCACCAGCTAAGTAAAAGAATGCTGTACGAAACGAAAGAATAGGAAAATGGCCACATGGAAATCTATGCGCAATTCAGAAAGAAATACATCTACAGAATTACGTCTTTTCGGTTAATTACATGTCGGCTATTTTCCCATGATTTTTGTCACCTTAAAGATAAACCACTTGATTGTTTGCATTGCTATGTATTCTTATGATAATAATGATAATAATTCTCAATAATGACAGCAAATATTCTTTTATAATTGAGTGACGTCAAATTGAAATAGATGACTTCCCTCTTCCTAATACTCTTTATTCTGTTAAAAAATAATTCTCGAATCAGATTCTCATTCAATATGAATGACAAATCAAACTAATAATATTCACCTGATTTGCATACATATTTTTCATTGCCTAAAGAAACCATTTATTCATGGAAACTTTGGTAACAGGAAGGGTTGGCGTGTTAATTATTTTAAATATTAAATAGCTAAGCACTTTCGATATTTTTTGAATTGTGCATATTTTAATATAGCCGTTTCCCAAACAAGATATACTTTGTTGTTTGTAAAAACAGTTTATACAGTTGCGGCCAAAATGTTCAGAACGCCATTGTTTTCGTCGGAAAAGTAGGTATAATATTTTATCAAAGTTGTTTCATATTCTATAATTTTCACATACAATAAATACGATTTTAATTTTTATTGTCTGAGATTCCGGTGTAATTTGAGATGATAATACAAAAGTTATGGATGATTTAGTAATTTACTGCAAAGTCCATGGCGGCCAAAATGATCAGAACGGTTGAAAAAATAACAAAATAATAAAAAATGACAGAGGATACTGGAATTATTTAATATTTAGAGTGAAGCCCTTTAGCTTCAATCACACTATGACATCTTCGACTGCATGAGGAAATTAAATTTTCAATTTCTTGCTGGGTGGTCTTATTCCATTCTTCCTGAAGGGCATTCCATAATTGCTCGGTTATTTTAGGATTTCTGGCTTTCGAACGTTCTAGAATATTCCACACATTTTCAATAGGATTGAGATCTGGGCTTTGAGCAGGCCAATCCATAACAATAATCTTTTCAGCCTTGAGGAAGTTCATGGTTACCTTAGCCTTGTGACATGGGGCATTGTCCTGCATGAATATGGGTGGTAGCTTAGTTAAATGTATCAGCACAGGCAAGACATGATCTTTTACAAGTTGTTTATAAACTCCTGCATTTACCTTTCTATGTAATCGCCCAAAAGGCCCACACCATCAGATATCATCCCCCAAACCATGACACTTCCTCCACCGAATTTAGCACTAGTCTTAAGGCATTTAGGCGACAATTTTTCACCTACTTCTCAACGAACGTACCTTTTCCCATCTGAGCCAAATAACATAAACTTAGATTCATCACTGAAATGCACCATTTGCCATTTTTCTTGAGGCCACAACACATGTTTGGTTTCAAAGTTAAGACGACACATTTTATTCTTGGAGCTGATCAATGGCTTCACTGCAGGTGCTCTTGCTTGTAGGTCATGTTCAAATAAACGACAAGACACAGTTTTTCGAGATAAAGTTTTCTTCAGTACAATGCTCATTTCCCGAGAAACAGCAGCAGCAGTTTTAAATCTGTCCTTTTTAACCAACTTTACCAGAGCAGGATTTCTCTCTTGGTCGTTTTTCTTGGCCTACCTGTAGACCTTTTTGCTTAAAACGAACCACAATCACCGTAGATCTTAAGAATACCGTGAACAACACCTTTTGACGTGTTAACAATCTTTGCAATAAACCCAATACTTAAATTATCCTTCTTTCGAAGCTTAATAATCTGCTGACGAATTGGTAACGGAGTAAGTGGTATTATATTAAGTACACTGCATATATTCTTACTAATGTTTAGTAAACGAACCGTCACGTAAACAAATTAAAAAATAGAGTTCGCCCGTTAAATATACTAAAACACGGAGTAAAAGCAACCGTTCTGATCATTTTGGCCACCATGAGTTGTGCAGTAAATCACTAAACCATCCATAAATTTTGTATTATCCTCTCAAATTACACCAAAATCTCAGACAATAACAAATAATATCCTATTTATTGTCTGTGAAAATTATTAGAATATAAAACAACTTTGATAAAAAAATTATTCCTAATTTTCTGACGAAAACAATGTGGCCACAACTGTATATATATATATATATATATATATATATATATATATATATATATATATATATATATATATATATATATATATAGTCATCCACAGACAGACTGTGTCGCTGTATCACAGCTCTGCAGTGTGGTTAAACTTCCGATTGTTTGAAAAAAAAACAATTTAGTATCCACTGAATGCATTGATCTAATAGAGGAACGTTATATATCTTCAAAGCTTTACGTATCTGGCGAGGACCACAATTCGAAAACAGTTCAAACCTCATCAGGAGTACAAGAGAAAAATGAGGGCCCCAGTCTATTTAACCTTTTCCTTGACAATGGCCTGCGCATGATGTGAGGAGATGGGCACTGGCAATTTAAGATTTCCATGCCATATACAAAAAGAATCTCTCAGTAGAAGGCAATGATCGTGCTATTCTTTCCAAGGAAAAGGTACTGATGAGGAGAGAGGATATGCTGATGATATCGGAATTCATAATCGGGATATGAATGGACTTGAACAGAAAATCAAACCCCTCTATCAATTATTCCAAAAACAGGAATTATGATCTAAAGCAGAAATAATGATCTGGAATTGGAATGAAAGCTTTGATGGAGCGTACTCTGAATCCATCAAAAATTCAAGTAGTTCATTTGGATGTCACGCATTGTGAGAACCCGTTCAGAAATATATAAACTATCAGCTGAATACAACCGATTTTTAAGAGCAGTGATTAAAATGACTTCGAGCGAGTGAAGTCTGTGGGTGATGGTGAAGATTATTCTTCTTTGAACATTGTGGACTGGGGCTAAACAATCACAAACAAAAAACTGTACCAAATTACAGAAACCACATCAGTTTATGAGTGCCAACATCAATTAAAATGGCTATTACATGAAACACGATCAGGAAAGCAATGACATAATCAAGATGTTGTAATTCCACACGACTTCAAACAAATGGTTAGGAAAGAAACCACCATCAATATTGGAAAGAGCGATAACAGCTACTGGGCTTGAGAAGAGAGAATAATGAAATAATCAAGATGTTGATATTCCACACGGCTTCAAACAAATGGTTAGGAAGGAAACTACCATCAATATTGGAAAGAGCGATAACAGCTACAGGATTAAACCTATTTTTCTGAAATATTGTTTTAAGAGAAATAGTTTATAAATGTGTTGTGACCAAGTAAATAGTTAAGAAATAACAAAAACCAGGGTTGCAGATATATCATAAATTAAACAGTAAGGGCACTAGAAGGGCTTTACACGACTATTGAATGACCAGCGTTCAATCTCCTCGACTGCTCTCACAAGGTCTTTTCTCCTACTAATCTTATAGTAGGCGGAAGAGTCCAACATAGACTCTTTAGAGGGAGGACACCACAACAAAATGTCCTTCCAAATACGTCCCAGCTGCACGATCAATATATAGTGTTGATTTGTATATCCAAACTATCCATATATATCTTTCTCCCTATCTCTTTCCCCCTCAATTATTCTCTATCCCTTGCTCTCTCTCTCTCTCTCTCTCTCTCTATCTATCTATCTATCTATCTATCTATCTATCTATATATATATATATATATATATATATATATATATATATATGTATGCATCCATACACAGAGGTCCCTATGTGTGTGCAATACGAATATCATTTCTTTTTCTGATGCCAATCATCTAGATTTTTAAAAAATACGTAGAAAATTACGAAAAATACAAAGAAAAGAGTGTTATGTAACAGCGTGTGTTTCTGTGTACACCAGGATGTATGTGTACGCCCAGCTTTTCAGTTCTGTTTGGTCATTTTCTGAACCCATTTGGTTATTTTCTGAAACCCGTGTGCTGGAATTGTACAGGTGAACATACCTGAGCTTTTCTTTCTATAGAACAAACACCTTACATATTCCCCTTCTGAACATGTATTCGTGAAAGACATTATAACTTCCCCTCCCAAACGATGTTTAATAAATATCATTATTAAAAACATCCTAATATTTACTTATGCAACACGGACAGAAATTATCGTGTGCTTGTGTCCACTCATTCGTGCGCAATTATATTCGCATCATGTCCTATAACATTCGCTCACCAGGAGGCAGTGTCCACGGCCCAAATTCCGTTTGCCTGACACGCAGAACAGGGCGAGATAGATTCATAGAATCAGCAGATGCCATTGCTGTATTGTAAGCAGAAATGTTTGCGCATGCGTGGGCTATTATACTATGTTTCTTTACACTGTTGTTTGAATGACTTAAATTGACGAAAGTAGATGAAGAGAGAGATAGAGAGAATTAAAGAGAGAGAGATAAAGGAAGAAAGTGCGAGATAGAGAGAGAGAGAGAGAAATAGAAAACTGAATTAATGAGTTCGTACCATAACAAGTATATTATTAGCTGAATTTTATGAAGCAGTTTTCACTAGAAATGATTCAACCTTAGTAATTAATGTTAACCAATAAATTGATTACACTGACAATGAAGATCATTTTCCCACGATAGGCTGCGCACTTAATGATCAAGCTTTCTTTCTATCCTTCTCTCCCCACCTCTTTCTCTCTCACTTTTTCAGTCTATTTTTTCTCTGCAGTTCACAATCCGTGCCTGATGATTGTCTCGCGCATGAAATTCACTGTTGCACCAAAAGGTGAGGAACACAATGTATCCTTATGTCAATTAGTATATATATATAACATTGAAGTCAGCCATCAGAGGCGACAGGCTGTTTCATGCTGGTCGTAATCGTCAGGCCATATCTATCTATCTATCTATCTATCTATCTATCTATATATATATATATATATATATATATATATATATATATATATATGTATGTGTGTGTGTGTGTGTATTTAGGCAGCAATCCTTCTTTCATACACATTTCATTGAATACGAGAGACAAGGTACTTTGATTTACGTTTTTATACAATTTCTCATGCGATCTAATAATTTCCTTCAGATGATAAATTATATAAAAACTGTCCGAATGTTCTGTTTTTCCGAGCGATTTCGGCTATACATTTAATCATATTCAAGGATGAAATATTTTAATTGTTAAATAAGAAATAGTTTGTTGCATGTATGTAATTATATGATATTTTCATTTTTTAAAACACGGTCAAGATATTGTGTCCATGTTGATATTTGATATTATTGAGTGTTGTTTTCTTTTTTGTTTTTGTTAATAAGGCATCTATTATTTTTAGCCTTTTTTTTGCATGTAGATGAAGCTATTATATTTGTGTTGTTAACAAGTATGTTACGAATAGTGTCCAGTAGGTCTCCATGAATATTTAAATGAGATCTTATTGAGCTATTATCAGAAAGGTATAGAGTGAGTCTGCGTGTCAAACATGTTGTAGTATGGCTTATATAAATATTTAAGATTTTTGATTAATCAGGAATACAATTATTTAATGGGCATTTAAATAGTAAATAATATTTGATGTATTAAAAATATTTCATCCTTGAAAATGGCTAAAATTATAGTGTGTAACGTTCTTGTTATTCCACCGAGCACTATGGAGAAAAGGATCATTTTAATAATGGGTTTTGTATACATCAGTATATAATACGTTAAAATTTCATTTTTTCTGACGTACGCCGATAGTCTACAGGTAGGATCTCTGACTGATGCCAAATCGGTCGGGTTTCGATCCCAGCTTGATGCTATCGGATGTCTAGCCACACTGATGAGCGATACAGGCATATATACTGATGACTATATTTATATATATGTGTGTGTATGTGTTTGTGTGTATTTAGGAAGCATATCTTCATTTATACATGTTTCATTGAATAATATAGACATATTCTGTCAATTTACTTTCATACTAAAAATCACTATGACAACGGAATGACTTACAGTAGCATGTTTGTCTTTGCAATTTAGCCCTGAAGATGATCTTTGAAAAGGTGGAAATTTCTAGGGTTAAGAAAAACTACGGAGCCTTCCTTGATGAATTTCATCTCAACATCAAGAAACTGATTAGTCAACTGGAAAGGATCAGTATAAAATAAGTAGACAATATGTCTACATTATTTAATATTTAATAATAGATTGACTGTTGAAATAGTTATATGCAACGGTTACATATACTACAACATTTTCTTTAAAATATACCCTGCAAGAGCCAAGCATCTGTCATGTTGATGGCGAGCAGTTTCTCATGCTTGTCAAATGAGAACTGTTTAGTGTGCAAAATAAGGACGATACGTCGGTATATATATATATATATATATATATATATATATATATATATATATATATATATATATATATATATATATATATATATATAAAAGTGGACATGGAAGTCAGCACTTAGAGGCGACAGTCTGTTTCAAGCATGAAACAGACTGTCGCCTCTAAGTGCTGACTTCCATGTCCACTTTTATATTTACACACGCTACATCTCTGATATTGAGCACTTTATCCCATAAATATAGCACACTTTAAGACTATATTTCTTCATATATATATATATATATATATATATATATATATATATATATATATATATATATATATATATATATATATATATATATATACAGTAAATTACCAAGTCGGATACTTGTTTCTCTTCGTCGGATCTGATGAGGTAAGTTAATTTATTGCAACTTTTATCCTTAAAAGTCCCAACACATTTTATTACTTACAGTTTTCTCTTTCCTTCCGACTTGAAGAAGCCGATACCAACATGATTTGTGTCCCATATATATATATA
Organism: Acanthosepion esculentum; assembly: GCA_964036315.1. Lineage (NCBI taxonomy): Eukaryota > Metazoa > Mollusca > Cephalopoda > Sepiida > Sepiidae > Acanthosepion > Acanthosepion esculentum. The sequence goes on along the minus strand of OZ038505.1, from coordinate 9,103,222 downwards.
TATATATATATATATATATATATATATATATATACACATATATATATATATATTTATATGAAGAAATATAATTTTGATGTGTGCTATATTTATAGGATAAAGTGCTCAATATCAGAGATAGAGCGTGTGTATATATACAAGTGAACATTGAACTCAACACTCAGAGGCGACTGGATTCATGGTAGACGCAATCGCTGGCCTGACGATTGCGTCTAGCCTGAAACAGCCTTTCGCCACTAAGTGTTGACTTCAATGTTCACTTATATATATATATATATATATATATATATATATCAAGTATGAGATGCAGTTCAATTTACATTACATGAATCATTCATACAAAAAGCAGATAGTGAAGTTAATGATATAAATGGCAAGAATCACTCTCGCAAACAATTTTCAATAAAATACATTAACCTCGAACCCGTTGATGAATGTTATGATCCCTGTTTTATAAATTCTAGTTGTATAAGGTCTTTTTTTACTACAAGCTTTCGATTGTTCATACAATCATCCTCATGTATAAAAATAGATATGTCTTTTTTACATCCAGGTAATAACAGGACAACGAAAGTTAAGATGTACTCCGAAATATGTTTTTTTTTTGGGGAAATGTGTTATTGTTAACTGTGAAAAACTTTTTGGAACGTGCGGTCGCAACGCTAAGGTTGAATTTTTTTTAAAATTTTGATTTGTGCGTTTTAGTACTAATATAGTAATATGAGAATTCTTTTGTAGAGGTAGGTTTTTTTTTTCAGTCAATATGGCATGAACTAAATTGTTCCGATGTCCAAGTTTGTTATAATAACGGTGACATTCCTCTATTTATTGAACAATTAAGTTCATGCCATATTGACTGAAAAAAAACTACCTCTACAAAAGAATTCTCATATTACTATAAACATATTTCGGAGTACATCTTAACTTTCGTTGTCCTGTTATTACCTGGATGTAAAAAAGACATATCTATTTCTATACCTGAGGATGATTGTATGAACAATCGAAAGCTTTTTATTATTGTATCAAAACAAAACAGAACAAAATGATGGTCTTGCCAAGGATCATACTTCTTTGGATATTGTGGACTGGAGCTACAGAATAATAAACAAAGACCTGTACCAAATAAGTGAAACCACATCACTTGAGGACTACCAACAGCACCAACAACTAAAATGAGTAGCACATAATGACATAACCATGATGTTAACATTCAAAACAACTTCAATATTTTTTGTTAATCATTCCCCCCCACGAAAGGAATAAAGCCACTAAGATTAACTAAATATTAGGAAGAAATCCCCCATCAGTACTGGAAAGAGCGATAACAGTTACTGGGCATGAGAAAACTGTTTTCATATAAATGAGTTTAAAGAGAAAGTTTTTATGCATTTCAACCGAAAGCAGTACTGCCTGTTGGGTCAAGGAATACCAAAATATTTCCTTGAAGGAAAACATCTAATATTACAATTGCCATTACTTGTCTGAATTCGAAGACTTATTTCGAGTAAGGATATTGTAATACACAATGCCGCTCCGATTCCCCTAAATACACAGAATCACTTTTTGGATGTAAACAAGTTTTTGGAGTGGTTAACGGTAATTTGTCCTATCTAGGAAAAAATTCCCTCAACATTGTAGTAAACAATGCATTTTTCCTCGCCTGTTGTCGTTTTTTCAAAAGTTATTTTTCGGCTGCGTTTGAGCCGAGTACCTCATATGGAAATCTGGTTTATTGAATTTATTTCGATAAATCGTGAGTCTCCCGAACATATTATCACGTATCCATAGAATTTTCGAATTCCTTACAAGACTCTTAGGAAATAGAAGGATTGAATCTGTGAGGCCACGTCTCGGGTGACCTGGATTATTTTAATCTGTTTTTTCGTCATGGACATCATCAACGACTGAAGCCCTGCAGGTATTTTCTAGGTCTTCTAGATTAAAATGTCCACTTTTGAACATGGCGATCCACATATAATCTCCTCTCAGTTGCGACACCGTCTTCATAAACAGAAATATCTTTTTTTTTATTTTTTTATAGTATGTTTTTTTTTCTTGAAATAATGGAGCATAGAATTACGGAAATGCATCTAATTTTCTGACATATTCACTTTTACGTTAAAGACATTTAAGAAACGAATCGGATAGAAAGACGCGTATCATAGCAAACTTCAGAAGATGTATGTGATAACATTCAGTCACGTGTGATACGAAATCACATGATTAAACGCCAACTTCTTCCTGGGTATGTCAACAAACTACATTCAGCAGCAAAACCACTGAATTGGAAATTTTGAGTAGCGTGAAACCACTTCTTAATTGCTGTGGTTCCCAGGTCTACCCTGATACGGGGAGTAGCAACTGTTATGGACGTAGCTATGGGCAAATACTTAACCTGCAAACTGGGGTCAAAACACTATGAACGTAGAACAAAAGATGGTTATAGTAAAGGTACAAGCAATACATCTTTTGAAAAATAAGTATTATCAGCTATGCATTATCGAAAAAAAAAATATTACCAGCAATATATTTTTGAGAAAAAATATAACTAGCAAGACTCTCGAAAAAAAAACCTCTTTACAAAAATACGTCAATGAGACCTGATCTACAAACTGATTTCTTACAAAGAATATATTTTCTATTCATACAAACCTCTCCGGGAATCTTAAATAACCCATTGAGGTGTTGACATGTCCTAAAACAAAAACCAAGCCAAAGTAAACGTCAACTATTTAAAAACCCTACGAACTTCTGTTCTAACCCAATAATTTAATAAGGTATTCAATTTCAATAAATGTATTTTACTCATGAAATATACATTCCAAAATGCCCGACACATGAGATTACTGTAAAATGCATTTATTCATATAAGATTCGATTTTCTTCACTTAAGGAGAGTTCTAAAATATATATTTCATTCCAAGTCAGACAATAAAGCCACTAAGACGCAAGAATGAACTAAGAGTGAAATAATATGAGATAAATAAAAACATTATTAAGGGGTGGGAACAATAGAATAAAATCAATTGAGCAAAAAATTTCAATTGTCGTTTCCAGATGTTAAGTATAAGATTTCTTTTTGTTTTCATCTTCTCTAAAAGTTTGTCGTTCTCACATGTTTCCTCAGCATCCTTCTGTAGGATCCCATTTCCGTGGGGTCAATTTTTCCTCATTTCACAACAAGCAACGCAATAAATTCACTAAGACGCGATGTGTTAGTGAATATGAGAAAAAACGACTATTAACGAGAGAGGTCAATAAAATAAGAATATTTAAGAAGGCAGATGATAACATTTGACATTGCATTTAAATCTTTGAAGGTCAAAGTTGATTGCAAGCAAAAAGACGTAAGAGAGTTTCACAAGGGAGAAGTGTGATGGAAGACATTGTTACTATAGAAGTTTCGTTTACATCTAACAATTTGTTATATATCGTACGTACGAACAATAATGGGTATGTCCCAATCCTCATAAATACGTTGGACACTATTGTAAGTGGGGGTAATATGCTGTCTAAGTAGTCCACCGCAAGTAGTGGTTTACCTACTTCACGCCGCTGGCGAGTATTGTATTTTGTTGATGTTATAAAGATTACCATTTCATTTCCAAACTCCGTTTTGGTTATTCCTCATTCAGTAACCCTTTCTAGGTTACAACACAATTTCAACAGTAAAATGATTAGACCTTGCCGTCAGTCTAGTACTGCGTTTAAATTCAAAAAGTATAAGTAACATAGAATAAATTTCATCAGAACAGTTACTATGAATTTTTTTTATGTGGGAAAGAAAATGACGCCGAGATGCCAATTCGTGTCCAATGATATTGTATATTCTTCTTTGGATTTTATCAAGGATCTCTAAATATATAGCAGCAGCACCAGATCATATGTGGCAGCAATATTCAAAGCATGCAAAAATGGTAGATTTATGAATGTGTAAGATAGATTCGGGCGAAAAATCTGTCTTGAAGTAGATCTAGTAATTGTTTCAATATAATTTTCCACTTCATATGTTTAACAGAGAAAATAGAAAGGAATTTATTTTTCATGAGAACTATTCTGAAAATAAAAATAAAGCCTTTATTTATTTTAAATAAACTTATTTACTAAGCGAAGCTCAGTGCGGAAAACCAAAAAAATATTGAACTTTATATGATAATCTGTTAAAACAGCCCCTTAACCAGTACAATATAATAGCAGTAGAGGCACAACAATTATACAAAGAGGCCCAAAATATAACAGATGGCCATCTTATATGGTTGGCTGCGCAAAGTAGAATTTTTTCTTGTTATCGTGAATTGTGCGAATTCACTAGTTCACGATGAAAGGCATATGTCCGTGAAATACGGTATACCAATCTCAAATTTTCTAATTCGAACCACCTGCCTTTAAGACATGATTGCCTGACCGTGACGACTGTGACATCCGGCTCTGCTGTTTAGCTAGTGATAAAGATCCTTCCAGCAAAAGACAGGATGTCGCTATTGTTTAGGTCTGACTATCAACCGACAAGTTATCCTATATACCTGCATGGCAAATAAAGGATTTTGTTTTTTTACTAAGAAAAAAAATGGGATGTCTCTCGGAGAATTGTGATATTCTTCTTCTTCTTCTTCTTCTTCTTCTTCTTCTTCTTCTTCTTCTTGTTATTATTATTATTTTGATTTCCGCTGTATACAGATTTACTGCCGAGTCCCAGAGAGCAAAAGTTATAAATGGCATCATGAGATTTTCCAATGACCATATCTATAAAAAAAAAAATCAATAAATAAATAAACAACCTAAGATCACATTTATTTTATATAGGTAAAGCACTTCGGAATGAGCCTAATGGAACATTTTCCCATCAGACCGAGGGCTCCAACTACAACTGGAATTATTGATGTCCTCCTGTGCCACATTTCTGAGATTTCCATTTCAATATCCATATATTTTGATAGTTTTAGATCTTCAAGGATACATTATTATTATTATTATTATTATTATTATTATTATTATTATTATTATATGTTATGTTTCCTGCTTTGTATCCTGCAGAACCGGGTCCACACTATGGTCATTAGGCCCTGTCATTTAATTAAAATCATTTTACTTAGTACATGGGATGCTCCTAGTAGGGCGATCTTCTGGATAACTTGTATGTTGATGTTGCTTGGGACACTGTTAGTAAAACTGTTCATTCTTTTTCTGACGAGTCCCAGTGCTCCAATTACTATTGGTGCAGTCTCAGTCTTCATTCCCCACATCTGTTAATCAAGATTTCCATGTTATTATTATTATTATTATTATTATTATTATTATTATTATTATTATTATTATCTTCATTTTAATCCTAATTTCGCGAATTTATTACGGACAGAGTTAACCTTGGCTGTTTTGAACGTCCGACAGGGGAATAGAAAGAGGCAGAGTGAGAAAGAGAAAGAGAAAGAGAGAGAGAGAGAGGAAGAGAAAGAGAGAGAGAGAGGAAGAGAGAGAATGAAGCAACATGAGAGAGAGGGACAGAAAAGCACAAAAAGTGTATGCGAAATATCCAGGGCCTGCATGAAGGCCGTTGTTCGTTGTGAGTGTTAAATGATATTTCGTTCTGTTGAGGACAATTTTGCCCCCTGAACTGCAAATGATTTTTTAAATTAAAATCTTTCTTTTTTTTTTAAATGATATCTTCATTACAGCATAATTTGTCCGTTACGTAAAATTCGACATTCAGCACACAGTTGCGATCGAATTTAATTTACCCTGTGCTTTTTTATTTTATTTTAAAGATATTTTTTAAATAAATTGTTAATAATTCTTAAAATATATTTTAAATAAAACTTCGATTATGTTAAAATAAAACAAATCCACAATCTTCAGCTAGACATACTTTCCTGAGTAAAATACAAGTAGATAGTTTCGCTTAATGTCCGGTTCACACTCCTCTCTGGTCTTTTCAACAAGAGCAGATGTTTATTCCTTGTTTCCTGTTTAGGGTTGAATTTTCTTCTAAAGTTTTCTTATCCATTTTTTTATTCTCCAGTAGATCCGTGCGTCTTTGTGACAGTATCGGCTTTGCTTGGGGAGAACTGATTAAATAAAAAGCATGTTCATAATATATGAGGACTCAAACCAAGACGGACCCATATGTTATGTTTGTATGTGTGCCCGAATTAACACCTTTTCTTTCTATGTACCTGTCAGGCCATAGGCGATCATGGCTCTCAACCTCCCTCTATACCTTGCAGCTCTCAACAAGTTCTTTCCCTCTGCTACCTACCCTAGACCAGGTTCTGTCATCCACTTGCTTAAGGCCGCTAAAACTATAATATTTTTGCAAAAATAACTGAAAAGGAATAGATCAAAATATATTATGGGAAAATAAAAAAATGTTAAATTTAAATTAAAAGATGTCAGGGCATTTTATTATTTGCGTTCACTAATCTTATCAAGAATTAATTACATGGTGGAATAAAGGATAACGGCTCGGATTAAGGAATCGGAGAGCCGAGTCCGAATTCCAGTCGAATCCATTACATTCACTTACGTGCTAATACCCTTGGGAAAGTTATGAATTCTCTTCCTCGCCTCCCCCCAGCTATGGGTAAATAGATCTCAACTGGCCTACCGCAGAAAAAAATGGCAACCTACTGCGGGGAAAAAAATCTGCATCGTCTGTCATGTATCGAAAGATAAATGATCGGCTAAGCGTTTATCACGCATGGGGCATGACTGAATTCTAATAATCACAGTCTATTTTGAGTGAAGCAGAAAGAGAGGACATAGAGATTAAAACAGACCGAGAGAGAGGTGTAGAGAAACTAAAAGACAGTGAAAAAACGTTGATAGATTGGAAGGAGGTCATCTTATTTTAAGCCTATTTTTTGTAGTATGTTGTTAAGTCATGTTTCTTCCCCTAATGATATATTATGACAATTTCATACTTGAACTGCAAGTGACCTTTTGAAATTAATAATATCTTAATATAATTAATATGTAGGTAGAACGTACATGATTTATATTTATATTATTTTGTTTTATGGAAATGTTTTCAGATTATTAACGAAGCTGAGTGCCATACGACATTATGATATTTTTAAGAGAGACTACATATTTTTTATTATAACTATCTAAGGAACGTCTTGTCATAAAAAGTACAGAGTGTGTATCATTTAAAAATGTATTAGTTAATGCGTGTAATTTTGAATATGTTGGCTTTCTTTATTACAGAATAAAGTTCCTTATTTCTTTCGTGTTTTTCCACAGATCATTCTCCAATCTTCTGCAGCTTCCAGTTATCTTTGAAGACTTACTGATGTGGTTTTGTAAGACAATTCTAGTTGAACTAGTCTTTTGTCTCCTTCAGATTTGGGTGCTTACAGACGATCAACATCAGCCTTAGGAAGCTGCAGGCAGTAGCAAGTGAGAAGCTTTCTCGTTTTGACATTCATTTGCTATCGTCCAATCAAAGATGTTGAAACTATATTGCACAACAGGCACAGCCAAATTGTTTATGCCAGATATTCTGTTTTTATTATTATTATTATTATTATTATTATTATTGTTGTTGTTGTTGTTGTTGTTGTTTTTGTTGTTGCTGCTGCTGTTGTTGTTGTTATATTAACTTTGATTTCTGGTGTGTACAATTTTCTTTCCGGGTCCCGCCCAGAGACCCCGAGGTCAGAAATGGCATCATGACATTTTCCACTGACCAATTAAAAAATACAAATATTTTACATGGATAAAGCCCTTCGTAAGTCTTTACTCGTGGGAACAACTTTTTTTGTATTTCTCTAAGGCATGGGCTACCAGGAATCCATTCAATGAGTCTACTGGACTCTCTTCCCATAAATCGGTGGGCACCAACTACAACAAGGATTGTTGATGTTCCCATGTGCCACATTTTGAGATTTCTATTTCAAGGTCCTTGTATTTTGATAACTTTTTGAAGATCTTGAAAGATACATTGCAGTCTGCAGGGACTGCCATATAAAAAGGAGGCAATTTTTTGTTTGTTGTCTCTAATAACAATGTCAGGGTGGTTAGCTTTGATTGTTCTGTCTATGTGTATTGTGTAATCCCATAAAATTGTTAGAGGTCATATCTCCGTAACCGGGTCTTCTTCTTATTATTATTATTGTTATTGTTTCCCTTTGATTTGTGGAATAAAATTTGCGCAAAGTTTCAAAAAGAGACTTCAAAAGAAATCACCATTTTTATTAGAAGATGAAAACGAGCAAGTGGCATGCAATTATAAAAGAATGTAATTGTGTTCATTGTATAGAGAAACATTTACGCCAGATGTGAGAATTACCCATAAGTATGATTTTTTTTTGTAAGTCACACATTTCTCGAAAGACAGGAATTTGATCGGCGTATTTGTTTCATTCTTTTCATATCATTCCCAGGACCCCGATAACAACAACAAGCAATGTTGTTTTGAGATGTCGCATTCTACTGATTTCTATCTCGATGTTCGTGTATTGCTTACTTTCTCAAATGTTTTCAAATATGTGCTTTTTTTGCTTGCATATTTATTAGTATTATAATAATTATTACTATTATTTCTTTTGGGTTTCTGTCGTATACACATTTTCTTCCGAGTCCCAACCAAAGACCTAACGAAATCTTTTCATGACATCTTCTACTGATAAAAAAACTAAGCTCGTACACATCTAAAATAGATAAAGCCCTCCGTAATGTGTGAGCTCTACTTGTGAATATAATATATTGTGTTTCTTTAAGGCATGGGCTACCAGGGAACCCTTTATTTGGTCTATTGGATCTCTTTTCACTCATTTCAAGAGCTCCAACTACAACTGGAATTATTGATGTCCTCATGGGCCGTATTTCCTTTTAGATTTCCATTTCAAAATCACCGTATTTTGATATTTTGTTGAATATCTTCAAAGATAGATAAAAATCGGCAGGAACTGCTATCTCAATAAGAAAGCACATTCTGTTCTTATGGTCTTTGATTACGATGTCTTGGCGATTAGCATTGATTTTTCTATGTGTATTGTAAAGTTCCATAATATTGTTACAGGTCTTTCTTTGGGTGATGCAGATACCATATTCTTGCAGTTTCCTTCTCGTAAAAGTTTCAGATTTCCAGTGCAGATATAATTATTATTACTGTTATAGTTGTAGTTGCTGATGATGATGTTGTCAGCTTTTTAAAACAAGTAACAAGCCATTCGTATCACGTAAATGTTGGCCACCTTTCATTCACTTCTCAATGTACTTGCTTTGAGGATTATTGGGGTTTTACACAAGTAACAACGGTTATTTTCAGATTGAGATCCAATGACGACAATTACGTCTATAGTCAAGCACTCTCCACAGTATTTTAGCAGTTTTAACAAGTGCGGTGGTCTGGAATGTATTGATGTTTTCCCGGGTTACTGGCTCATTGAGGATTTGAGCTCAAACTTTCCTGTCTATCGCAGTGGACTAAGAACGCCTAGCTGATTCTCAATTTCGGGCTCCATGGATCCCTCTTTTACTCGTCCGTGTGCATCATCATCATCATAATGTTCTTCTTTTCTTCTTCTTCGTGACTGCATTCCTTTTGCTAGCATTTTTCTTCTAATGAGTAGCCTACAATCTAATACCAACAAATTAAATTTCAATCTTCACGCATTAAAATTATACTTTTCCTCCTTGTACTGCATCATCATCATCATCATCATCATCATCATCATCATCATCATCATCATCACCATCTTCTTCTTCTTCTTCTTCTTCTTCTTCTTCTTCTTCTTCTTCTTCTTCTTCTTCTTTTCTTAATGGTGCCGTCATTCATTGTGCTAGGATCTTTCTTCTCGTGAGCAGCGTAACAACAAATACAATTTCAGTCTTCATACATTCCAAATATCTTTTTCATCCTCTCCCTCCATCATCATCATCATTACCTTCATCGAATTCTTCTTCTTTTTCTTCATCTTCTTCATCTTCTTCTTCTTCTTCTTCTTCTTCTTCTTCGTGGTTCTTCTATTTTTTGTGCTAGGATTTTTCTTCTCATGAGTAGTGTACCAACTAATACAATTTCTCTCTTCATACATTCCAATCATCCTTTTCATCCTATTCCTCCATCATCTTCATCATCATCATCTTCTTCGTCGTCTTCTTTTTTCTTCTTCTTCTTCTTCTTCTTCTTCTTCTTCTTCTTCTTCTTCTTCTTCTTCTTCTTCTTGGTGCCTCTCTTCCTTATGCTAGGATGTTTCTTCTCATGAGCAGCGTACCACCAAATACAATTTCAGTCTTCAGACATTCCAATTATCCTTTTCATCCTCGTCTCCATCACTATCACCATCATCATCATCATCATCATCATCATCATCATCATCATCATCATCATCATCATCATCATCATCATCATCAATATTAGATTTATTTTATTTCATAAACAAACAGAACATTTACTTCAGAATTACAGAATCAGCAAGAACAGCAAAAATATTTTATTGATAAACTCTTCCCAACTGATATTGTCTTCAGAGACAGAACTTAAGTTTAAACGTATATATGTTGAGATATTGCCTGTAAAAGTTAGTTCCTTACCAATAGTTTTTTTTTTCGGATTACTAATTGAATTCTTCATTTTGTTTTTCACATCGGCTTAAAGTTTCGACCAATTTCTCAGGTGTAAATGTTTGTAATGAATGGCGACTCTTTTCTACAGAAAATAAAATGGCGAACAAAAATAAAAGTTATACTAATTTAACAAAATATAGCCTTCCTATGAATACTGTTTATACGAAAGCTTTTGTTCCGGAACACCTTTGTGTGACTCTCCTCATTATGATTGACTTGATCTGATAGATTGAAATAAATAAGAAATTATCACATCTGTTAATGAAATCGACAGATTCCGCTTTGACGAACGGAACGTTGTCTATTCGCAAGTTCATTTCGGAAGATAAATTATTTGAACATTTATTCATTTATATATTATCTGTGTTCCTGTAATAATGTTCACCCTGTACAAGGTTCGTGAGTAACTGAAGGTAGATATTTTATATATTTACGGACTTCATTTTCTATCAGTATGCATGTGGTTTTCTCCCAGTATCAGTTCTGGATTTTTCTAAAATCCTTTCCAAATATATCAAGTTTATCTTATGTTCACGACAGTTCTTTGTATGATACTTTATCAATCACTTTTGCATTATCTATAATCTTCTTATGCACCGTGTCCCTTCAGGACGTAAGCAGCCATAGCCCTCCACTTCTTCCTGTCTCTTTTACCTCTTAATATGTTTTGTCTATTTGTTATTTCTTCCAAACCCTGTTCTGCCATCCATTTGCA
>OZ038505.1:9069438-9089438 GCA_964036315.1 Acanthosepion esculentum | reverse complement strand
GAGAAGAAGAGGATTAACACCTTTCCCAAGGGTATTAGCACGTAAGTGAATGTAATGGAATCGACTGAACTTAATCTCTGTCGGCATCAGTTTATCAATAAAACTATTTTGCTGTTCATGTTGATTCAGTTGTTTGGAAATAAATGTTCTATTTGTTTATGAAGTAACCTAAGTCTAATTCATAACAAAATTGTCGAATATCGTTTTCCATCAGACAAAAGAAGCAATAATTCAGAAAATGCCCCTAAAAATCTCCCATCAATAAAGGTTGTTCCAATAACTTGAACCGATTTTAAATGTGAATTAAGTTTATGCGTCTAATGACTTTTTTTCTTTTTCTTTCAGATTTGCCGGACATTTGAGCGATATTATTTTTCACATATAATTTCCATTACTTAAATAACCTGACCAAACAGAGAAATAAATAAATGTTCACTAATAACACTGATTTATTTACTGCTGAATTTTATCCATCTTAATGAAACACCCTTATATATAATCCGTCTTAATGAAACACACTTTATTTGAAATGCCTATATAGTTGCAATAAAATTAATCATGTTTCAATATCACTTGCTTTGTAAGGTGTTCGGTAAGTAATTACGATTCTGCCAGAAAGTATATAAAAAAATGTAAAAATATTGAAATATTTGAGTATTCGGAAAGTAATTATGTTTTTATATTCTGCTGTTCGGAAAACTATTATATTTTCTGAGGTTAAAAAATTGAAATTCATTGAAATATTCTGTCGTTTGGAAAGCTATGATATTTTCTGCGGTTTAAAAAGGAAATTAATTGAAATATCCTGTTTTTCGGAAAGTTATTATGTTTTCTGCGGTTAAAAAAGTCTAAAGAAGGAAATTAATTGAAATATTCTGTTGTTCGGAAAGCTATTATATTTCCAGCGGTTAAAAAGTCTAAAAATGGAAATTTATTGAAAGTTCTGAAAGTGATTACGTTTTACTAGAAATAATAAAATAATATAATGTTATTAAAAATCCGGATGTTTGAAAAGTAATTACAGTTTTACCAAAGCGAATATAAAATTTTATGTAACCTAAAAGTTATTTAAATAATAATAATTTAAATAATAATTATTTTCTGGTAACCGAGTCGAGAAGGCTAGAGATAAAGAGAAACGGCTAATTCAAGAGGAAGTACGCGCCAACGGTGAGGAAAAAAGATTATGCAAGATGGTGGGATTAAGCCAGCAGGGCGCATGGACACGATGGGAGAGTTTTTTACAGCGGAAGATAAGTTGGTCGGAGATCTGGCACTCCGACGCCAGTCGCATTAAATTTCTTGTGCAATCCGTGTACGATGTACTACCGAGTCCTGCAAACTTGCATATTTGGGGGGGGTGAGCGAGTCACCATCATGCCCACTCTGTTCCAGGAAAAGTACGCTGAAACATATCTTAAGCGCTTGCACAAAGGCACTTGGTGAAGGGAGGTACCGGTGGAGACATGACCAGGTACTAAAGAAATTAGCCGAGATAGTCGCCACAGCAATTAGCGATTGCATTTGTAAGCCCGAAACGAAGTCAATCTGTTTCATCAAGGCCGGTGAAAAATCTTCCACGGTGCGTAAGTCGTCAACCTGCATGCTCGCATCAGCCCGAGATTGGCAGTTAAGAGTAGACCTGGGGAAGCAATTGAATATCCCAATGCAGATAACGACATCGTCCCTGCGCCCGGATTTATTGGTCTGGTCGACTGTCTCCAGACAGGTCATAATGCTCGAACTTACGATACCTTGGGAGGAGAATTTGGAAGAAGCCTTTGAAAGGAAGCTGGAGAAACACCAGGAGCTCGTTGAGAGATGCAGAGATAACAAATGACGGACGACCTACCTCTCAGTTGAAATCGGATGCCGAGGTTTTGCAGGAAGATCTGTATGCAGTGCTCTAAGTCGGCTCCGAGTCAGGGGAATAAAAAAGAGAAATGCCATCAGGGCCCCATCCGAAGCTGCAGAAAAAGCCTCGAAATGGCTATGGATAAAAAGATCTGTTCCCTGGAGCTCTACGACGGGGATTGGTGGGCGTTGATAGTCAGTTGGGAAGGAAGAAAAAGAGATACGTAGAGCGATGACCTAAGTCGCTATTTGCGGGAGGGTCCGTTTATTTTTAATTTTTTAATTTTTTTCTCTTTTAAAGTTTTTTTTTTCCCCCTTTTTCAACAAAGTCATCTTGGTAGTCCTAACTGTGATTTTATTTTTTTTATTTTTTTCAGCATTCCTAGTTGGGAGGGGAGAGAGGAGGGGCAAGGAGGGAAGGAAGAAATGGGAGTGGTGGGAAAAGAAAGCAAGGAGCGTTTCTGATCATAATTACTATGACCTACGAACGTGGTCAATTTTTTTTTTTTTTGGTTAAGTAACACTTCATATGAAAGGAAACTTTTCTAGTTATTACTTACCTGTTATGTCAGACTGTTCGTTGATGATGAGGGTCGATCCGCGTGGTCAACCTAAGCTGAAGGAAAAAGACGAGTTCGCCGTCGAGTCTTTTTTTTGTATCGTCTTAGCTGAGGAGGAAGTGACGTAAGTCGGTGGTGATTGGTCAGCAGTGGCATTTATTTGAGGAGTTCATTTGTTGCGTGCTTCACGTATTTTTTTTTGTTTCAGGATCGCCTGCCGGAATAGTACTGTTTCGGTAGGGTCTCTTGGGCGAGCAAGTATGATGTTGGGAGACCCGAAACTTGCCATGACCCCAAGTCATAACATCACTGACGAGGCGATCCTGAGCACTCATGGGAGAGTTTTCATAACAAATTTAAATAATAGCGTGTTCTGGAAGTAATGACGTCTTAATTTAGAAGATATGTAAACAAAAGCGAATAAAATTTATTTTAATATTAGCTTAAATTTACTTCGTCTTTGCTTATATATTCTCCCAAGTCAAACGTCCTAACTTTCCGAACTTGTAGGTTGAATTTATTTAAATATAATTTATAAAATAAATTACCCTTGGCTTAACAACAAATTTAACAACATAGATAGAATTCATATATAACCCCATAAATCAAGCCCTACCCACATTTCTCACCCGCACAAGACAGAAATGCTTGCGGAGGTGTTGAAGTCTTACACTGATACACACACCCATACTAATATATACACTTACGCACATCATACACACTACCAAAGAACAAATGATAACATACACTGTATACACATACATCTGCTTCCTAGCAACGAATAAAACTGAAAAAATGACTAAGGGGATTATGAGTCACGTGAATCTCCACAGCCTTTATCCTAAAAACAACTTAAAAGAGGCCATTTGACCAACACAACGACTGACCATAATTAACGATAAAAAACAAATGAAAACTACAGATAAATTTCATTTTTTCCAGAAAGTCATTCATTCCTGTAGTTCACTGCTGCGAACAAGCATGAATTATTTTATTTCAGTATAAATTTATTTGAATATTAGCTTAAATTTACTACCTCTTTGCTTATATATCCTCGCAAGTCAAACGCTATAACTTTCCGAACTTGTATGTTGAATTTATTTAAATATAATTTAAAAAAAAAATGTAATCACATTACCCGGAAAAAAAGTCGGTAACAATATTTCTAACCTTCTTTGTTTCCAAACAGTCGGCTACTATTCTAATATCCCTTTGCTCGAAACAAATGAAAATCTCTAGCTGTTAAATCTGTCATGAATTGAGGACGTGCCGTGTGGTGTAAAGGATAACGACACGGCATGGACCATGATCGTCTATCAGGTCATCCCATAAGTTCTGTCCGAATTTTGAATAAAGAAAACAGGTGACAAAATGTTACATTTAATTACAGATTCAATCAACAATATATTTTCCTTGATTATCTATGACTTCCTTCCATCTATTAACAAGCTTACTAATTCCATTACTGTAAAATTATTTTGGCTTTGATTCGAAGAACTCACAGAAGCCAGTTTTAACCTCTTCCTGTGTTACAAAAGCTATTTTTCCCTAGTGATTCTGTAAGCTATGAAACAAATGGTAGTCTGAAGGAGCAAGGTCGGGAGAATAAGGTGGATGAGGAATTTTCTCCCAACCAAGTTCTTCGATCTTTTGTGACGTGATTCTTGCTGTGTGGTCGCGCATTGTCCTGATGAAACATCACCCGTTTTCGATTCACTAGAGCAGGTCTTTTTTCCCTCAAAGCTTGGTTCAAACGCTCTAATTGCTGACAGTACATTTGAGCATTAATTGTTGCATGAGGTGGTAAGAATTCAAAGTGGATTATTCCTTGGCAATTCCACCAGATTGAAAGAAGAACCTTTTGCCCATGAAGTTCCCTTCTCGGCTGTGGCTGGGGTCCTTGCCCTTTACCAAGCCACTGTCTACGACGCTTAACATTTCGATAAAAGATCCATTTTTCGTCGCCAGTCACAAGTCTATCCAAAAAAGGTGAAACAAGTTGGCGAGAATGAAGAGAAAAGCAGATGTCAACTCGGGATTTGAGGTTGTTTTCAGACAATTCAAGAGGCACCCATTTTCCAAGTTTAGGAACTTTTCCAAGTTGTTGAAGATGACGATGAACAGTTGTATGGTTTGAACTGAGAACCTCAATTGATAAAGCAGGATTTTCTTCAAGGGCTGCTTCAAGAAGCTTTTCATCAAAGTCAACTGGACGTCCGGTTCGATCTTCATCTTCAAGAGTGAAATCTCCACCTCTGAATTTTGCAAACCATCTTCTGCAAGTTCTTTCATTCACACATTCCTCTCCATAAACTGAGTGAATGTTTCTAGCCCCTTCGGCTGCTGAGTTTCCTTTCTTGAACTCATAAAGCATTATGTGCCTCAAATGATTCTTGGGTACTTCCATGTTAGCAGGGTTTTAATCAAACAAAATTTAATTTTATTGTTTTCTGAAATAAAATTTGATCAGTTTAAATGCATCTAAACATAAAAATAATGTTCAGCTCCATTAGACATTATAAAATATTCTTTAACTTTCGTTCATTTTAACAAAAAGTTAAAATTCGGACAGAACTTATCGGATGACCTAATACATACACGGCACATAAAGGAAGATGAGAATTTTGTAAGCCGAATTCGTTATTTTCATTTACCCGCAAATGCCCTTGGGAAATGCATGTATCCGTATCTTCTTCACACCTCCACCAGCTATGGGTTGAATAGCAGGACAGACTTGGTTGGCAATCAGTTTACCGCGGAAAGAAATGTCAACCTACTGAAACTCTTCTCCCTAGACAGGTATCAATAGTAAGCGACAGGATCGCCTAAGCGCGTATCACGTATGGCACTTAACTGACTGATTGAGGATGTCGAAAAATCTCCTATCTGAACGATATTGCTTTTCTGTGATTGTTTTTTTAGAGTGTTCTTACCAACGCATGACTTTTTCTATACAATTCTTCATTTACAATTTAATAGAAGTAGATAAGTTCGTCTATAGTCTGGTTCTCACATATCCTCTGTCTTTTGAACAATAGAGGTTTGTTACTTGTTTCCTGTTTAGGATTGGGGTTTCCAGTTACTTCTAAAGATTGCTTTAGCCCCGTATTACTAATGTATGCGGCTAGATACTGAAATTTTATTCACTAATTAATTATATTTTACTATTTTTCTCCCCTCCACCAATAGTAATAGATAAGTTCGCCTATCGTCCGGTTCACGCTCCTCCGGTCTTTCGAACAGGAATAAAGTTTTAGGATTGGGTTTCCTGTTCCTTATTGTTGTGACCAAGTAAAATGGTTAAATAAATAACAAAACAAGTGTTACAGGTATATGATATATTAAGAAGTAAGTACAACAGAAGAGAATTAAATGACTAGTGAGTGTGTGTCGTTACACCCACCTCGGCCCAAAATATTCCTTTACAACCTGCATAAACGGATTGAGGGTCTGCCTACCGACCCAGACAAAACTTTGCCCTTCGGCAAAGCCTAGTCCGGGTTCCTCTCCGATCAAGGCAGTGAGTTCGACTGATGAACAATCTGGTCGACTGTTATATTTAACAGTCCCCCCACGAGGAATGTATGTGGCACAAGGCCGAATTTAATTTGGTTTTCTCCGAAACCGTATGATTGGCCAATAATATTCCCTTAGAACCCGCATGAGCGGGTTCGGGATCTGTCTACCTCCCCGGACGAAAATTTACCCTGCTGCAAAGCCTCGTCCGGGTTCCTCTTCGCTGAGGCTGAGAGTTTGACAGCAATGAACAGTCTGGTCGACTTTTCCCTCAAGGCCTTCTCTCCTACTAATCTTATAGTAGGCGGGAGATTCTTTAGAGGGAGGACACCACAACACTTATAAAGTCTACAGCTCTATACTCCTAACGCTTGTCCTTACTTATGCTAATGCAACTCCACAAATCAACACTCTACCTCGAGTGGCAACTTGGGACTTGTATTAACATATTTTCCACCACTTGCAAGAATACCATACCAAAAAAAATGAAAGTTTTACATGACAACCCTTGTTTAATTACTGCTGCAAATGTTAGAACACCGTGTTCAGTTTTCAATCGAAAATTCGGAAGGAACACAAAGACCCTCCCTGTTCTCCCAAGTCTTCTGCGATGTTCATTGACAGTTGAACATGACCCAGCACTAGTCTCTCGCTCGTATAATGAAAGGCGGCTTTTTAAATTTGCTAATCTTCCATGAGCTTTGAATGTGAAACGAATGATAACCAACACACTGTCGTAGAGAAAAAAATGCTAAACTGATTCTCGAAGCAGCACCCTATCATTCAGTCTTGCTTCAGCCTTAGGTCGTTCATGGATTATATATAGCGTTGAAATACGTAATTACTTTTCGATCACGCTAATATTTCCATTTGAAATTCCTGTTTATTTAGAATAAAATTAATTTTGCTTCAGTGTCCTACGCGTTTGTATTTTCGGAAAAAGATTGCACGGGGCTATTTTCTTGCGATAACTTGTTTGTATCTTGAAGTGATAAATCGGTGTCAATTAACGATATAATTCTATTTTTTATGCTTTGGGGGATAGGAACCGTGCCAAACTAAGTGATAAAGCAATATTCATTTTATGTTTAGCTGTTATTTTATTTACTTATATTGCTTCTTTATCTTTCTGAATGATAGAATTGAATGTGCACATTAATCGCAAGAAAATGTGACAAGCGCGTTTACCACAATTGATTTTACAACCTATTGCTTTTATGTAGACGATTGGCCAGTTTTAAAAAAATAGCGGAAGAGGAAGAAAAAAAAAACAGGCCGTTTTGAATAACCCAAGTAAGACGGGCTCGAGGGATAAAAGAGAGAAAACAGGAAATGAATATTCTAAAACGTCTGGAATTAAGAAAAAAACTTTTGAACAAAATGAAGACAAATGATGAGAAAGGACATAAAGTGTTTAAAAAAATATCATCTCTCTCCACAACTTCCTATTTTTGTAGCTTTACGTAACTTTTGACACATTAATATCCCTCTTTGTCGGTGCTCTTTAAATCGATTCGTTTCACTACGGCTTCTTTTGCATTTAGCCTGTTCTGTGAATGTCAGGTCCTATCTCGGTATTGTGTGTCCCATAAATAGCATCTGCCTCTTTCTGTTTGAAAGTATATGTTTCTTTTGTTTTTTTTTTATTATTATTAAGCTTTTCACCCTAAGCAAGGCGGGAGTGTCACTAGGGGTTACAGGGAGTAGGAGCAAGATTAAGAGACGTGATTGAGGAAAGGATAAAGAGAAGGACGGGGAATTAGATCACGGCATCAGAAGATGTCGATTGACATTACATTTGAATATTTGCAGACTATAACTGTCAGGGAAGTAAGTAAGAGGAAGGGAGTTCCACAGACAGATATGAAACTATTGGAGTAGAAGAGACGGTTGTTCTATAACAGAATATATTATATAAGGAAATATCCAACCTTTACTGCCATATCTATCAGTTACGTGTCATGAGTGATACACGCTTAGGCGATCATGTATCTTTCGATACATGACTGAAGAAGCAGATTATTTTTCTACAGTAGGTAGCCATTTCTTTCTGCGGTAGACCAGTGGCCATCCAAGGCTATAGAATCCTGCTATTTACCCAGAGCTGCGGGGAGAAATGATTCATACCTTTCCCAAGGGTATTAGCACATAAGTGAATGTAATGGGTTTCATTGGAATTCGAACTCGGTTCTCCGATTCCTCAATCCGAGCCCTTACTTTACCGTCCCTCCTGCATATAAGAGATTATATATTACACAGGAGTTCAACATTATTTCATTGTTCCTCGCAATTTTTTTTTATCTCTTACTAGTTTCTGGAAGTCATCTTTCGCTATTGTTATGAGATTACTAATTACTGTTTCTTATTTTCCGTAGTCTGATGCTACCTTTAGAAACATTTTTATTTAGGCAATGTCTTCCCTTCAGTAAAGTTAAGGGTTTTATATTGTTATAGATTTATTAATTCTTCTTCTTCTTCTTCTTCTTCTTCTTCTTCTTCTTCTTCTTCCTTCTTCTTCTTCTTCTTCTTCTTCTTCTTCTTCTTCTTCTTCTTCTTCTTCTTCTTTTCTCTTCTATGTGTCTTTCCAAGATTTGGGCGATCATGCCTCTCCAAATTTTCCTCTCCTCTGAGGTTCGTAGTAATGCTTTGTACGGCAACACTGTCTCATTAATTTACAGTTGAGATATATGTAACCATAAGTTCGATTTTAACACTATCTTTTCTTACGTGTATAATTCTCTTCCGGTTACACGCAATGCGGCCATCTTAGATCTTCAAAAATTTAAATGCAATCTCTGTTGTTATCTACTGTCTTCCTGATTACTGTTCTAGTATTCTTGCTCCTTCATGATATGTCTTTGTTTTCTTACACACAGAGCGATCCCTTTGTGTCTTAGTGGCTTTACTGTATTGCATGGGGTGAATTGGATTAAGAAATATGTTTTTTTTCTTTCCATTTTCTCTAAAATTTTGTCATTGCGCGCATGTTCAGTCCATAGTATTCTCATCAACCTTGTGTAGAAAATACTTCTGTTTTCTTGATCTGTGAGATTATCCATCATTCACTATGGCCTGATAAACAATTTGTCTTTTTTTATATTTTGTGTTTCCTAAAGACGGAGGCGATCATGGTTCTCCACAATTTCTTCTCTTTTTTAGCTCTTAATAAATTTTGTCCCTTCCTTATTTCACCTAAGCCCTCCGTTCCGCTATCCATTTACTCAAGCCTGTCAAGTATGATATGCATTGCTCCCCCTCTCCCTCTTGCACTGTTGCACTCAATCTCTCCTGTGAGTAGCAGATTTTCTAAGTTCTCCTTAATTCGTGCTCCTCAAATTTCAACGGTCTCTTTCTGATGTTTCCTTTTTGGTTTCCATTCTCTCTATAACAAGGTCGTTGCTCATATTTTTCGTCCATGGAATCCTCAGCATCTTCCGGTAGAAACATATTTCTGCTGCTTCAAATCTGTTTGTTTTTGTTGATTTTTCTTTTCACGCCTATCAAGGCAATAAAGCCACTAGGATGCAAAGGCTTACTGAGGCTTAGAAAATATATAAAAAATAACTACTATTAATGAGAGAGTACAATTGAATTACAATATTTAAAAAGAGAGAAGATTACGATAGACTTGCATTTACATTTTTGAAGATCAATGTTAACTGGCGAGAAAGAAGCCGTAAGAGAGTTCCACAAGCGATAGAACTAACTTTTGGCATAGAACTTACAATTACATCTATCCATTTCAACTGTAAAATGACGAGACCTTGACGCCAATCTAGTACAGCGATGAAATTCATAAAGCCTAGAGACAGTAGCGAAAAGTTCATAAGAACAATTACTATAAAAGGATTTATAGAAAAGTTACAGCGATGCTACATTACGGAGGTAGCAAAGGGACTTACGCCGAGATGTCGGGCCAAGACCAATAACAGTGCAGATTTTTCTTCGGATTTTATCAAAAATCTCTAAATATATAGCAGGATCACCAGATCATATATGGCAGCAATATTTAATACATGGACGAATAGTTAACATATATATATATATATATATATATATATATATATATATATATGTATATATATATAATTTTTTATGTTTATACATTCTTTTTATGTATATATAAATAAAAAGAAAGAAAAGTAAGATATATAATCCGATGTCCTTATTGTTATTTTTTATTTTTATTTTTACAAAACAGTGCTCAATGTAAATTTACAGAGCATAAATTTTATAAATTAACTGATTTAAAATATGTTTTTCGCTACACAGTAATAACCATGTTTCAAATACTGAAGGTAAAAACTTCAAATTTAATTGTATAATTAAATTAAAAGCATCAATTATGAGTTACGTTCGAAAAAGAGGTTTATTTTAGCGAAGGTAGGGGTCTATTTTTCAACGAATTCTGAAAAACATTAAATAATTTAAGTAATTCTATTACATATACTTGTTTTAAAAAGAATTATAGTCTATTAGTAATTAAGAGTAAAAAGTATTTTAAAATTGTAGTTAAATAAAACGTATTCTAATCCAAACACCCCTAGAAAGAATCTTTAAATATACAAGTAAGAAAAATATCCGAAAACGTTTTGTCGTTAATTAAAAAAAAACAGTCCACATGCATTTAACGGATATCAGAATTCGTTGAAAAATATACCCCTCCCATCCCTAATCTTAACCTCTTTTTCAAACGTAACTCATAATTGATACAACAATAGTTAATAAAAATGAACACGCTACCGCCCCTGTCTGAATGATTGGATTTATCTGTATCCTTTGAAACAGGGAATTATGAATTTATATATGCGTTTAAAACTCAGTAAATTTTTAAAAAAAATTATTGAAATATTCACTTGAAGATGAAACGAACTAATGCTTTTAATTTAATTATACAATTAAATTTGAAGTTTTAGCTTCAGTTTTTGAAACATGGTTATTAATGTGTAGGGAAAAACCATATTTTAAATCAGTTAATTTATAATACATTCTATTTATAGATACAAATATTTAAGTAAATGATCTGTTTATAATAAACAGTATTAAACAACATTTACCGGCCTTAATGTACGAGAAACTTTCATAAAAAGAATTTCGTCCTCTGACAGAAAACGAACCCGCATCGCTATACAGAACCATTACATAGCATGACATGCCTTTAACGGATTGGGCCACGGAGGAGCGTCCGGACAAAACGGTTGGTTTTACTATCTTTAAACTACAAAACTAAACTAAAGGCACGTCAAGCTATATGACGGTTCCGTATAGAATACAGGTTCGATTCCTCTCGGAGGACAAAAATTTTTTAATGAAAATTTTATGGCGGATGGAATGTCGAACTGAACCCTTTATTTCGATCACTGAAGAAGACCGGAGCGTACAACGGCCGAAATGTTGTAATAAATATGGCGACAAAGATTAGGACAATAGTCCGAATAATGTAAATAATGTACATAATAATTCATCTCAGAAATATAGACATATATATATATATATATATATATAAAATCATTTTTGTGAAAATATTTCGTCTGATTAGTTAAAACGGTTTTAATAAAATAAAATAGTACAATGATCTTTTAAAGTTTCCGTTTTCGTAATAATTATATATATATATATATATATATATATATATATATATATATATATATATATATATATATATATATATGTCTGTGTGTGTGTGTGTGTGTGTGTGTGTGTGTGTGTGTGTGTGTATCACTGTGCGCGTCTCCGTGAGTACATCTAAATGAATTGTGTTAGTAAAATGAGTAAAGAAAGAACGAATGAATAAAGAAAGAAAAAGAAAAATGCTAAAAAGAAAGAGAACGAAGAAGAACGAATGAAGTTAAGACAATAAATAATGGAGGAAAAAAATTGAAATATATTTTAAAAAGAAACAAAATGAGAGAGGAAGAATGAAAGCAACAGATCCATAGAAACAGGAAGGAAAATGGTAAAAGAAACGCGGGAAAACAAACATTTGGAGAAATGAATAAAGAATATTCTGACGAAAAGGTTTGAGAAAAATGCGTTTTGATTATCGGAAAAAAATAAAATTTTTCCCGAACGCCCCACTACTTCATTGAATGGCAAGCCAGAGAAAGGAACAAGTTTCGGCAGAAAGCGTATGTAACGAGAGAACAGCGCTAAAGCCCGTAAACTGAAAATAAAGTCAACATAATACGTTAAAGTAAAAGAAAGATAAGTATAGTCATGAAGACTTGACATGATACAGAAAGAGAATGTCTAAAATAATATCACGTCATTATATGATAAGGAAAAAGAAGGTATAAAATAAGTGTAAATCATTATATGATATGGAAAAAGAACGGCTAAAATGATAGCACTGCCTTATATCGTATTGAATAAGTAAGGTTACAATAATAACACAACATGATAGGATACAGAAAGAAAATATGTAACATAATAGTACATCATTATATGATATTGAATAAGAAAATAACAGCATGCTATTACATGATATGGTAAAAGGATAATGAAAAGGAGAGAGAAATGAAAACATGTGATAAGATGAAGAAAACCAGGAAGTGAGAGATGTTGGTTTGTATCATTCGAAAAAAGAAAGGAACTATGTAAAAAAGGTCATTATATGAAATGGGAATAGAAAAGAAAAAAAAAACTTTAAAAGGACAAAAGAAACAAGAAAATCCCGTAATGATATATGTGGAAAATTATAGGATTAATAATGATACGATAGGGAATAAAAGGAGATGCCAAAAATATGTCATGATATGGGAAAGAAATGAAATATTAAAAATACGACATATTAAGAGTTAGAAAGAGAAACGAAATAACAAGACGCTATCGTATGATAATGAAAAAGAAAAGAATTATTAAAATTCGATGTGATATAAGAAAACAAAAGAAAACTAATTTCAAGAAAACCAGATGATATAATAAGGCAAAAGAAAAGAAATTGTAAAAAGACGCCATGACATGATAAGGAAAAGGAATTGTAAAGAGACGACATGATATGACAAGGCAAAAGAAAAGTAATAGTAAAGAAAATCAAGATATGACACGGAAAATGTTTTATAAAAAGCCATGATATGGGGAGGAAAAAGAAAACGAATTGTTAAAAGATGATATGATATGATAAGGAAAAATAAAAGGAATTGTAAAAAGACATGATATGATCATGACAAAAAAAAGAATTGTAAAAATACGACATTTGATAAGGACAATGAAACGCAATTGTAAAAAAAAAACGTCATGATAAGAAGAGTAAAAAGAAAGCGAATTGCAAAAAGACGTTATGATATGATAAGAAAAAAGAAATGATATTGTATAAAGACGTCATGACATGATAAAGAAAAGGAATTGTAAAATGACGACATGATATGATAAGGAAAATGAATTGTAAAGAGACTTCATGATATGGCGAGGGACGAGAAAACGAATTGTAGAAAGACGTTGTGATATAAGGAAAAAGAAAGCGAATTGTCAAATGTCGACATGATATGATAGGGAAAGGAAAGGAATTGTAAAATGACGACATGATATGATATGGAAAATGAATTGTAAAGAGACTTCATGATATGGCGAGGGACGAGAAAACGAATTGTAGAAAGACGTTGTGATATAAGGAAAAAGAAAGCGAATTGTCAAATGTCGACATGATATGATAGGGAAAGGAAAGGAATTGTAAAATGACGACATGATATGATAAGGAAAATGAATTGTAAAGAGACTTCATGATATGGCGAGGGACGAGAAAACGAATTGTAGAAAGACGTTGTGATATAAGGAAAAAGAAAGCGAATTGTCAAATGTCGACATGATATGATAGGGAAAGGAAAGGAATTGTAAAATGACGACATGATATGATAAGGAAAATGAATTGTAAAGAGACTTCATGATATGGCGAGGGACGAGAAAACGAATTGTAGAAAGACGTTGTGATATAAGGAAAAAGAAAGCGAATTGTCAAATGTCGACATGATATGATAGGGAAAGGAAAGGAATTGTAAAATGACGACATGATATGATAAGGAAAATGAATTGTAAAGAGACTTCATGATATGGCGAGGGACGAGAAAACGAATTGTAGAAAGACGTTGTGATATAAGTAAAAAAAAAGCGAATTGTCAAATGTCGACATGATATGATAGGGAAAGGAAAGGAATTGTAAAATGACGACATGATATGATAAGGAAAATGAATTGTAAAGAGACTTCATGATATGGCGAGGGACGAGAAAACGAATTGTAGAAAGACGTTGTGATATAAGGAAAAAGAAAGCGAATTGTCAAATGTCGACATGATATGATAGGGAAAGGAAAGGAATTGTAAAATGACGACATGATATGATAAGGAAAATGAATTGTAAAGAGACTTCATGATATGGCGAGGGACGAGAAAACGAATTGTAGAAAGACGTTGTGATATAAGGAAAAAGAAAGCGAATTGTCAAATGTCGACATGATATGATAGGGAAAGGAAAGGAATTGTAAAATGACGACATGATATGATAAGGAAAATGAATTGTAAAGAGACTTCATGATATGGCGAGGGACGAGAAAACGAATTGTAGAAAGACGTTGTGATATAAGGAAAAAGAAAGCGAATTGTCAAATGTCGACATGATATGATAGGGAAAGGAAAGGAATTGTAAAATGACGACATGATATGATAAGGAAAATGAATTGTAAAGAGACTTCATGATATGGCGAGGGACCAGAAAACGAATTGTAGAAAGACGTTGTGATATAAGGAAAAAGAAAGCGAATTGTCAAATGTCGACATGATATGATAGGGAAAGGAAAGGAATTGTAAAATGACGACATGATATGATAAGGAAAATGAATTGTAAAGAGACTTCATGATATGGCGAGGGACGAGAAAACGAATTGTAGAAAGACGTTGTGATATAAGGAAAAAGAAAGCGAATTGTCAAATGTCGACATGATATGATAGGGAAAGGAAAGGAATTGTAAAATGACGACATGATATGATAAGGAAAATGAATTGTAAAGAGACTTCATGATATGGCGAGGGACGAGAAAACGAATTGTAGAAAGACGTTGTGATATAAGGAAAAAGAAAGCGAATTGTCAAATGTCGACATGATATGATAGGGAAAGAAAAGGAATTGTAAAATGACGACATGATATGATAAGGAAAATGAATTGTAAAGAGACTTCATGATATGGCGAGGGACGAGAAAACGAATTGTAGAAAGACGTTGTGATATAAGGAAAAAGAAAGCGAATTGTCAAATGTCGACATGATATGATAGGGAAAGGAAAGGAATTGTAAAATGACGACATGATATGATAAGGAAAATGAATTGTAAAGAGACTTCATGATATGGCGAGGGACGAGAAAACGAATTGTAGAAAGACGTTGTGATATAAGGAAAAAGAAAGCGAATTGTCAAATGTCGACATGATATGATAGGGAAAGGAAAGGAATTGTAAAATGACGACATGATATGATAAGGAAAATGAATTGTAAAGAGACTTCATGATATGGCGAGGGACGAGAAAACGAATTGTAGAAAGACGTTGTGATATAAGGAAAAAGAAAGCGAATTGTCAAATGTCGACATGATATGATAGGGAAAGGAAAGGAATTGTAAAATGACGACATGATATGATAAGGAAAATGAATTGTAAAGAGACTTCATGATATGGCGAGGGACGAGAAAACGAATTGTAGAAAGACGTTGTGATATAAGGAAAAAGAAAGCGAATTGTCAAATGTCGACATGATATGATAGGGAAAGAAAATAAATTGTAAAAAGACGTCATGATATGGCAAGGGAAAAGAAAATAAATTGTAAAAAGACGTCATGATATAAGGAAAAAGAAAGTGAAATGTAAATGACGATATGATATGTTAAAGAAAAGGAATTGTAAAAACATTTGATGTTATGAAGAAAAAGAGAATTATTTGTAAAAAATACAATGCAATGATAGGGAAATATTAAAAAGAAAGATATAATAAAAGGAAGCAATAATAAAACCAAACCATACGAATAAATGAAAAATGAACGTAAATGATAAAAAGGATAAAGAAAAAGGCTTATTTGTAAGTAATTATCGCAAGGTAAAAATAAAATATCAACAAATAAGAAAAACGTCAAATAAATTTTTACACTAAAAGACGAAGAAAAAGCATGTAAGAGGAAAGTAAATAACTCTTAAGAAAAGCATAAATGAAGAAAAACGTAGTAAACGAGGGTAAAGAATAAAGGAGAAAGCCGAAAAAAAGAGAAAAAAGAAGAGGAAAGAAACGGAATTCATTCTGATGGACAGAACGAAGAAAATAGAAAATTAAAAAAAAGGAACTATATCATGAAACAGAAAGTAAAAATCAGCATAAGAAGAATATATAAAAGAAAAGTGAGGACAAAAAAAAACTGAAAAATAATAAGTAACGACACATTATGAAAGAAAGTTAAAATAAATAAATAAATATCTCGAAATCCATCCCGATCTTCCCAATTCAGCATAAAACGCTTCGGTAAATCGGCTTAATCGAACTGCTCTAAATACAATTGGGAGACATCGCGTCACGCTCGGACGACTCCATGTTTACGGTGACGCACAATTGCGAAAAAGACGCCCGTAGTTTTTTTCTACGGCTCCTCGCATCCAACGGAGACGAACAGGCAGTTGCTTATGATGCGAAATGGCCAATAAAAACGCAGATCGGCGCCCGCCATATTGTGGCCAAGAGCTTGAATTTTCCATCGCTGTGGTGTGCACAGTGTGGAAAGGTCATCATCAACGCGGGAAAATCCACCTTGACAGGCAGCCATGCATGGCGATTGGCGATTCTTCTCCTTCCCACCCTCGTCTCGCTTTTCCAAATGTGCACTCTCTGTCGGAGTCTCATGTATTATCATACTTTGTTGGCTCATGGGAAAATCTTAGTACGTGTTTCAATGCAGAACAAATATGTCTACTGATTCTTTTAATATTGTTCTATATAAGATTTTATTAAGAAATCAATGTTTTCGAGATAAAATTCGTATTACCCAACCGAATTTGGTACAATTTTCAGGTTATATTTATATGAGAAATGTATGAATTTCAATTTACATTTGATCTTATAATAAATATTTGCAATAACATATTTACTACTTACTTTATTTACATTATTCGGAATTGTTATCCTCATCCTCATTGCCATATTCACAACGTTTCGGCCGCTGTACGCTCTGGCCTTCTTCAGCTGACTTGAATTTCGAGCCGAACCCTTTATTTCGTTCACCAGAGTAGATTGTTCTAGTTCCACGTGCCTTGCCTCCTGCGGATGTCCCAGTTTTTCCCCTTCAACTCAACTCTCCAAGTTTGGTTCACCACTGCTGTGGCCTGGTAATGAACTCATAAAATCTTTGGGTCTAATCACTGGATCTAACCAACGTAAAGGACACATTGCCCAGTGGATAAAGACGTTGGTTAGATCCAGTAACTAGACCCAAAGAGTTGCGGGTTCATTATCAGGTCACAGCAGTGGTGAACCAAACGTGGAGAGTTGAGTTAAAGGGAAATAACTGAGACATCCGGAAGAGGCGTGGCACGTGGAACCAGAACAATCTATCCCGGGGAACCAAATAAAGGGTTCAGTTCGAAATTCCAATCAGCTGAATAAGGCCGGAGATTACAACGACCGAAACGTTGTGAATATGGCAATGAAGATGAGGATAATAAACCGAATAATGTAAATAATGTAAGTAATCATAATACCTCATCTCAAAGATATAGACAAACATATTTGCTGTTGTTGGAGTTCATACAACTCAAGAGTTGTACAACAATGATGTGGTGAAGTAATGTTCAACTTACTCTAGATGGCAGCAAATTTATAGGTTGCTATCTACCGTGATGCTTACGTCGAATTAATATCTATCATTCTTGTAAAAACTTGAAAAAGAATCTTTCGAGTGATACGTTGTATAACCAAGAATCTTTCAGATAAAACGTGTAAGTAGGCAAGAGATTCAGCGAAAGAACTTCACACCTTGACAAAAAATTTTCAGAGAAACAAAATTGCTGTAATGGCCATGAGCTCTTTCAGATATTGATATAATAACTTGTACTTAATTACAACATACGTAGATGACAATAGAAAAATATACGAAAGCGGTTCTGCGAAGCAATCAAATCTGTTGCATTTAAGGTGCTGTCGAATCAGTAATAAAGTTAGCTAATCCAACAGAATTAATGTTCGACAATTTCCCTAAGGAGGAGGTAAAAAAAAAATATAGAGGTAGTAGAAATGTGGTTTAGGAAAAGGATACTGAAAATTCCATAGATGGAATGAATAAGCAAGAAAGACGTCTTAGAGAAAATGACAGCTGAAAGAAAACTTGTACTCAGAATCAGGAAAAAAAACAGCTGAAATTCCTTGGATATATAAAGAGGAAGGAAGGCTTTGAAAACTTAACTCTGAGGGGACATATTGAGGGCAAGTTTGTGTGAATGGATGGCGGAACGGATTAGTAAAGTGTGCTTAGGTGCGGCACAAGGTCGAAATTTGGGGGCACCATGTGAGGATCGAACTCACTTTTCAGTCGTAACAGATCTTGCGAGACAAGCTTGCTATTCATTACACCACACCGTTGTTCCTCGGAAAAGTGTTAATAAAGAGATAAAAACGGCTAAGGGCCACACGAAATAGAAATCTGTGGAGAGCCTTGATCGCCTATGTCTCGAAGAGAAGGAGAAGAATAAAAGTTTATCATGGAAAGTAACCCAAAGAAACGTGAAAATATTAAAATTAAATATTAATCCAATTTTAAAATAAAAACAATACATGTATCAATTAATGTTTTTGCATAATCAAAACTGACTCAGATGATGACCAACAAAAATAAAACTAATTATCAATATCTTGATAAGGAGAGGTATGAACTGAAAATTATATGATATATTGTTCGCTGGTATATCTGCAAATGTTAGCAATTTCGTTCTCTCAGTACTAGTTTTATTGTGAAAATATTTAATTTCTTTACTCAGTGTCAGGTTCACCGTATATAATGTAAACGTATATTCATAGACTTTGTATACGGGATACTGAATTATAAGTTTATAGCGATTTCTTTCATGCACTTTTAGCAACTCAGCGTCTTTATATATATATATATATATATATATATATATATATATATATATATATATATATATATATATATATATATGTGTGTGTGTGTGTGTGTGTGTGTGTGTGTGTACTTAGGCAACATCCTTTCTTTTAAACACGTTGTATTAAACGCCGAAGACAACTTATTCCTGCTGATTTTCTTTTGTATTTTCTCATATTTTAGAATGAGACTTTTTATTTCAAAATTATGTTGGTATATATATTTTCCAAAAGACAACAGAGTACTTTCGAACGTCATCGTTCATCATCAGTGTCAATTTTTTAACTTTAGCCAATTGCCTTGCAGCGAAATTGTATTGCTACATTTGGTTCTTATAAATGTAGCAATACGATTCCGCTGCTAGGCAATTGGCTAAAGTTAAAAAATTGACCCTGATGATGAACGATGACGTTCGAAAGTACTCAGTTGTCTTTTGGAAAATATATATATATATATAAACGACTGACAAGTGGATGTGGTTGAGTTTTTTATATACTTTCTCACGTGTTCGAATGATTTGTTCTTTTCAGGACATAAATTATATAAAAATTGGCCGAATGTTTTCCAAGCGCTTTCGGTTATACTTTTAGCCATTATCAAGGATAACTTTTATTTTACTTTTAACTGAATATATGAATTGTTTTAATGTATTTATCTAGGTTTAGTTAGCACATTTTGGCCTTGTTCATAGTTAAGATTATTGAGTGCTGGCCTTTTTCTTTTTTATTAATAATTCTTCCATTATTCTTAGTCTAAATAATGGGTAAAAGTATAGCCGAAAGCGCTTGGAAAACTTTCGGCTTTTTTTTTTTTATAATTTATGTCCCAAAAAGAAACAAATATATACGAACATATGTGGGAAAAAAAAACTGAACCAAAGAAACTTGTCAGTCGTTTTCAACGAAACTTGCATAATGGAAGAATTGCTGACACAATATATATATATGTATATA
>OZ038505.1:8994438-9061938 GCA_964036315.1 Acanthosepion esculentum | reverse complement strand
CAGGCCGGTAAATGTTATGCATACTGTTTATTATAAAACAGAGCATTTACTTAAATATTTGTATCTATAAAAAGAATGTATATACATGAAAATATCTTTAAAATAATTGTCGATCTTTGTCCATTTTATAATGTGCATCGGTTTTTACTATATAGACAAACGAACAGCGGAAACAGAACTATTTAACATAAACACACTAGTTTTATGTCTTAGTACTTGTGTGGTCAACTATAGCTTGTATAACTATACTGTTTTCGGTATACGAATGTTAACATGTTAGTAGGAATATAACACGAAATCGTTTGCGTGTATAGCTTTGTCTATAGAACTGTCTTTACGTCCGCATGTAAAATCTACTTATTCCCAGCTTTGTAGGTATATATTTATTAATCACGCGACTGTTTCGCTGTGTGTGGCTTCCTGTGAGAACGAGTCGTGGTGGAAAGAAAGAAGGATTGGTATCGAATAGCACATAAGCCCATTGTCCTCTGGGAATTTCTCTTCCGATATTGAATGTTTGCTAAAATAACAATTGCTAAGCAGAGAAACAGTAATAATGTCTGTAGATTAGATAATTCATTTTAAATGCGAGCGGATTTTTCCACAGGGACCACAAATGCTTTCCTTCTTTCATTTACCTATTTTCGATTTCACTTCCTACTTCACGCCATTTCCTTATTTTCTTGTGCCATTTTGGGGGGATTTCTTCATGTTTCCTGTTTTTTTTTCTTTCGTTTTTTTTCTTTCTTTTGTTTGTATATGTCTACTTCCAAGGTTCTTTTCGACATTTCTGTTTGCATTTGTCGTAATTCTCTTTCATTTTGCATATTATCTCTCTTCATTCGTAGACTCTTTGCTTTTTCAATTAGTTTTCCTTCCGTCATTTCTTTTACAGCGAGATCACGTTGAAACCCCGTTTCTCGTACGATCCCCGAAGTTAAGCATTGTCGAGCTTGGTCAGCGCCTAGTAGGGTTGGCTTATTCTATCACTTCTTCTTTCAGTCTTTATTTGTTTACTTAATTATTCCTTTTTTATTCATATTTTCCAAAAGGACCAATAATATATTACAGAATTCTTTTCTAAAAATACCTATCTACCTACCTATATATCTATCTTCCTATCTATCTCTCTATCTCTCTATCTATCTATTACTATAAGCAACATTTTAGTGTATAAACGTATTTCAGAGGCTACCCCTGTTTTTTTCTTTGTTTTTCTTAAACATGGAATTTAATTACAAACGGCCTCAAACATACCCACTAAAATCGCACCTACTAAAAATAGTGTTCATAGCAACAAGAAATAATGTCGGATAAATTTCCATTCAAAAATAATTGCTATCAATCACTCTTCTAGCAAGCACACACACACACACACACACACACACACACACACACACACACACACACACACATACTTATATATATATATATACAAGTATATATATATATATATATATTATATATATATATATATATATATATATATATATATATATATATATATATATATAGCCGAATGCGCTCGGAAAAAACAATTGGACAGTTATATAATTTATCTAACGAAAAGGAAAAAATATATAAGATCACATGAGAAATTGTATAAAAAAACATAATCTCAAGCATCTATCTATCTATCTATCTATCTATCTATCTATCTATCTATCTATCTATCTATCTATGAAAACTGATGCCTATGTGTACAGGAACTTAGTATAGATTACCCTTGGCATCAATCATGTCTTTGCATGTTGAACAGAACCCACCTAAGAATATGAATTGTTTTTTCAATGTTGAACGAAGCTTTTCTCAAATTATGAAACTAGGATCAAGCATGGTTTTGATGTTGAATCAAACTTTCTGCAGAATATTAGTCTGGTATCATGCATGTTTCTTATGAAGAACAGAACCTGGAATCAAGTATGATTTCCACATGGCCCCAGCATTTCCTCGGTGTATGATTCAGTCTGGTAACAATGCTGAATATTGCATGGCTGGTCTTAGCTACAAAGTTCTGAATTGGTGGACCAAAAAATGTCGTCCCTCTGAATATTTTTCAATAGAAATAGCGATAGAGGAGAGATATACTTACGACGTTTCATCTGTGAGAAAAAGGCTGAAAGTTTGAAAATAATTCATCACTCGAAAAGGGTCTAACAAAAAGCTTTGAACTTTCTCAATGGTGGAAGGTCAGGATAGAGAACTCCAGCTCAGGCTTTTGCTTCGATCATTGGTCTTTTAAAGAGAGAACAAGGGAGGAGCAGTTAGGTACTCGCAGGGGAGTAACAAGGAACCGAAAAGATTTTCCGGCATCTGTAGTGATGTTTAGTCCGTGAGAAAAGTGATGTAAGGTTTAATGTAATTCATCGTCTACAAGGCAGTGTAAGCGCATTTGAAGACGGACAAGGCTGGAAGGTGAGTAGATCCAGCCCGGATATTAAAGTAATATTCAATAATGTGTCTTTTGTAATGATAGTGAATCTTGTTGACATTTGGAGACGAATGGACGTTTTAAAATCGTCCCCCACCCCAAGAAAAGAAATAAAAAACTTTAAGACACAAGGGGTTACTGAGTTTGAAAAAAATATGAGAAACGTAAACATTATCAAGGAGAGTGAACAATAAAAGAACAGGAAGTAAAGCAAGAGGCCGGAAGAGAATTTTACAAGCAAGTTCGAGAGTAGAAACAGTTACCATAAAACCTACAGTACATGCAACTGTAATTTTATAATACATTGCCGCTAATCTATTTCAGTTATGTGCCATGCGTGATACACCCTTAGGCGATCATGTATCTTTCGATACATTACTGACGAGGAAGATTTTTCCCGCAGTAGTTTGCCATTTCTTTCTGCGGTAGACCACTTGCCATCCAAGGCTATAGAGCCATCCAAGACTATAGAACCCGGTCTGTACTGCTATTTACCCATAGAAGAAAGAAGAGGGTTCTAGAGAAGAGCATTCATACCTTTCCCAAGAGTATTATTTCGTAAGTGAATGTAATGAATTCGACCGGAATTCGAAATCGGCTCTCCGTTTCTTCAATCCGAGCGGCTATCCATTACTCCACCGTGATTCCTTCTAGTACTGCGATTCATAAATCTATGTTCCAAAGAGAGGAACTGATCAGAAAAATTACTATAAACATACTTATAAGAAATACACAGGAAAGCTACATTACGGCGATGGGAAAGTGACTGAAGCCTAAATGCCAGGTTAGGACCAATAACATTGCAAATTTTTTCTTTAGATTATATCAAGAGTCTCTAAATACATAACTAAAACACCAGACCAGATATGACAGCAATATTCAATGCATGGATGAATGGAAGAATTATGAATTTATAAGTTAGATTCTGGTAAGAAAAATTGTCTAGCACGACACAGTGAAACAAAATTCTTAGCAGCATAACTATCAATTGTTTAATTAAAATCTTTTTACTTCCAGTCAGCGAGAAACGTTAGCCCAAAAGACTCAAGGTATCATTCTCCAAGAGTTTAGCATCAGCCATTCTGATGTAAGGCAGTAAAGGTTCTCTCAGCCAATAAAATAAAGCAGTATTTTAAAAGCGTTAAAATTAACAATCAATTTCTTGCACAGTTCGCAACAGATTGTAGGTCATTTCTGAGATTAGCTGCTAATTTGACCTTAATGGACCGCTTAGACTTACTACTAAGACAGGAATAAATACTTTTGTCATTAGCTTAGATACCAAGTTTATAACTGATGCCATCAGTAATGTCATTGATGAAAATTAAATCTTTTTAATAGAATTTATTAACCCATATATATGTATAGGACACTATTTTGTATGGCTGGAATAACGTTGACAGGAAGACATGTCACTTTCAGTCAATAGACGTAACTCTGTATGGCACAAAGCCATATATAAGATGATCTAAGATGGTTGGTAATTTCGATCGACTTATCTGCTGGCCATCCAAACTAATATGGCAGTACCTTGAAGTGAACAGTCACATTTGGCTTCTGATTGTGTGTGCACAGGTTGGTTGCCTACAGTATATATTTTGTTCTTCCTGTGCACTTAGATTCACGTAATCGCAGGTGGCAACGTAATGAGTTATTATCGAAGGTAATTGCTTGCTTCTAAAATCTGTACAGGCGCGAGATTGAAAAGGCATGCATTTAAAATCAATAACGTTTTAAAGGACATTCTTTCAGCCAAATAATTTTTTAGGTGTTCGATTAATGTCGAAACTTGAGATCGTTTCTTGGCTGTTTTTAAACTGCGAAAATGTTATTTCATAATCACTGTATATTTATTTTTTCGGAAGACTTCTTTTTATGTGACGTGTCCTTTCAGGGCGTAGGCTATCATGACTCTCCACTTCCCTCTATCCCTTGCAGCTCTCAACAAGCTCCATGCCTTCCTCTCCTAGACCACGTTCTGTCATCCACTTGCTTAAGCCCGCTAGGTATGTCATACATTGCTTTCCCTTGTTTCTCTTTCCCGCTATTCGACCTGTGCGTATCAGGTTCTGAAGCCCATCCCCTCTTCCTTACATGTCCCAGAAACTTCTGCTGCCTCTTGTTAAGTACAGGCCTCCTCCTTGTTTGCAACCTTTCTAAGACCCCCACCGTTGCTCATACGCTCGGTCAATGTTATCCTCAGCATCCTTCTGTAGAACCACATCTTTGTCGCCTCGAGCTTCTTCTTCATCCTTGAGGAGAAGGTCCAACATTCACTGCCGTAAAGGAGGGCAGATTTCATATAACAGCTCAGTAATCTTTTCTTTGTTACCAAAGAAATTCTCCTGTCTCGCAATACTCTGCCCAGCTTTTGGAATGCGTCCTTGGCCATCCCAATACGTCTACGGGTCTCAGTGTCGCACTTACCGTCCTCTGTCAAAAGGCTTCCATTATATTTAATCTTCCGCAGCTGGTTGATTTTAGTGTCCCCGACCTGCAAATCTGGGCTTGTCCTTTTACTGATGACCATGCAGCAAACAGCAAAGGCCCCTCTCTCCACAGCCATCGTATGGGTTATTATCGCTATGGTCCTGGGAATTGTTTCAATAGAAAATGTGGCACCGAATTCCGAAGGACACTGGATTAGCGAAAGATGACTACCAACGCTGAAGTAAAATCACGTAAGAATCGATGGAAAGAGCGCTGACCATTTGTGGTTGTCTGATTGGTTGTTTTATGGCATTCGACCTCAGTCGGTCATTTAACGCCAACAAAAGTTTGGTAGAAAAAAAACGATGTGTATATATACATATATATTTGAACCACTTTTCAATTACTCATAATTTTTAGTACAATCCAACTTTTAGGAAATTTACAATTTTGGATGGTTTTATTTTCGTAAAAAGTTTTTTTTTTTAAATTACTCACACGGTAATATTTTGTTCGCACTAGATCAAAATCTATACACTAACAGTATATGGTTTGGTTTGGTTTGGTTTGGTTTATTTTGGTTTGGTTTACGGCATATCAACCTCAATGGGTTATTTAATGCCGACAACATTTTTATTGCTGGTAATTTTGTTTTGTATAAAATCTATTTCTGGTAATATCTTTCCTTCAAAAATGCATTGCTGGCAATATTTTTTTCAGAAATGTATTGCTAGTTATTTTTTTTTTTAATTTATTGGTAATATTTTTTTTCCAAAATGTATTGCTGGTAAGTTTTTTTTTTCTTCAAAAAATTACTGCTTGTAATAATTTTTTACAAAGCATTTCTGGTATTAAAACTTATTTTTACACTTTCATAGTGTTTTTACCCCAGTTTGGGATCTAACTATTTGCCCATAGCTGGGACCCTAACAGGTGCTACCACTCCGGGTGAGGGCCGACCTAGGAACACCAGCAATTAAAAGGTGGTTCCACGCTCTTCAAAATGTCCTGCTCAGAGGCCTTGCTGCTGGATGTAGTTTATCGTCATACCCAGAACGGTGAACTTTTATGTAATGTCTTACTATATTATATAACAGTGAATACTAGACAATATCTTTACAAATGAATAAGACTTGAGGCAACGTAAAGGTGGTCCTACAAAAATATGTCTATTACCGATGAATAGGTGAGTAAAGAAGTTTTGAGGAAAATGGCAACAAAAAGGACGCTTATATTTAGAATTTGAACATAAAAACATCTGTCCACATTTCTGAGATGAGGAATTGTAACTATTCACTATATTTGTTTTGTTCAGTCTATTGTCCTCATGTTTATTGTCATATCATCGCCGTTTCGGCCGTTGTACGCCCTGGCCTTCTTCGGGATCAATCTATATATCTGAGATGAGGTATTGTAACTATTTAAACTATTTATATTTTTCGGACAGTTGTCCTCACCTTTATTGTCATATTCACGACGTTTCGGCCATTGTACGCTCCGGCTTTCTTCAGGATCTGTCTATATTTCCGATATGAGGTATTGTAACTATTCACACTATGTATATTCTTCGGATTGTTGTCTTCATCTTTCTTGTCATATTCAACATTTCAAACGTTGTTCGCTCCGGCCTTCTTCAGGTTATTTGAATTTCGAACCGATCCCTTTATTTCGTCCAGCGAGGTAGTTTTCCATGTACCATGTCTCTTCTGGATATCTCAGTTTCAGTTATTTCCGTATAACTCAGCCATGCAAGTTTTTGTTCATCTCTACTGTGGCCAGTTATTGAACCCACAGCTCTTTGCGTCAAGTCATTGGAGCAGTGCAACCAACAAAAAACCTAAAGAGATAGAATTTATAAAATATGTTTGCTTGCCTCATACTTAGTAGGATCGTTATTGTAAGTAAGAACGAAAGAAAGATGTAAGATAAAAGCGTTTAACGTCTTCTTCCGATAACTTATAAATAATGGACTATTCCTTTCTGATTGTGAGATTTCGATGAGAATATGAAAGAAATGAAGAAAGAAGAAGAAAGGAAAACGGTAAGAAACGTTTAACGTTTCCTGCTAATACCTCATAAATAATGGACTATTCCGTTCTTTTCGCGCGAAAGAAAGAAAGTAAGAAAGGAGAATGAATGAGTGAATGAATGAGTGAATGAATGAATGGAAGACAAATGTTTATAACGTCTTCAGTCAAAACTTCAAATAATGGACTATTCCGTTCTTTTCGCGAGATTTCAGTGAGAAGATGAAAAAAAGAAAGAAAGAAAGAAAGAAAGAAAGAAGAATGAATGAATGAATGAATGAATGAATGGAAGATAGATGTTTTTAACGTCTTCAGTCAAAACTTAAAATAATTGACTATTCCGTT
The DNA here is from genome assembly GCA_964036315.1 of Acanthosepion esculentum. Taxonomy (NCBI): domain Eukaryota; kingdom Metazoa; phylum Mollusca; class Cephalopoda; order Sepiida; family Sepiidae; genus Acanthosepion; species Acanthosepion esculentum. The sequence goes on along the minus strand of OZ038505.1, from coordinate 9,054,705 downwards.
TTGTTCGCGGGCTTTCAGCATGAAAACGAAAGACAGACGGTAAGGGTGTAGTGCTTAACGTCTCCTACCAATTCCTCACAAATAATGAACTATTCCGTCGTGATCGCCTTTTCAGTTAGAAAACGAAAGAAAGAAAGAAGTGAAGATAATCGTGTCTAAAGTCTCCTTCGAATAATTTATAAATAATGGACTATTCCGTTTTGTTTGCAAGGTTTAAGAGAGAAAACATAAGAAAGAAAGAAAGAAAGAAGCACGAGAAGACAGTAATATTTTAAGTCTTCTGCCAATACCTCATAAATAATGAACTATTTGGATTTGATCGCGGTTTTCCAGTGAGAAACTGAAAGAAAGATTGAAGTTTTAAAATCTGTTTCAATGAAATGGAAAAAGTTGTCAATTTCAAATCTTTTCATTTGTATCCCTTTACTTTTATTAAGCAGCATTCTTATTTATTAACAATGCGATAGGGAAATTTCTACGGATTGTTCATAGTCGTACAACTCGCCAATAGTTTATACAATCATTCGCTTAATTCTTAAGAATCATCAAAATCTTAAAATAGAAAAAAAAACTCGTGAATTAATAAGATTAGCACTGTCAGATATTTAGTTTTACATTGGTTCAAAATTTTATATCAGCCAATGTCACTGCGCATGCTTATAATAGAGTTTATGAAACTAAAATTTTATGACAAACGGTTTTAAATTTTCATATATTTAGTTTGTTTGAATATTTCTTTGGAAATATTATACGGCAAATGTTGGACATTTGAATGTTGGATTAAATCTCTTAGAAAATCAAGTAAATAATATTTTGCAAACAAAATATTATTTTAAAGCAATTCGTTATTTTTTTTTAACCCTGCCTATTTAAACAGACAGGCTATATATTCCTGTACACAAATGCGCATGCGTACTCACAGCTTTAAACACATACACGCATAAACGTATATGATTTTATTGTTGTGTAGAGAAAGAGATCACCCTTATCTATAAGTAGACAATGTTAAGCAAATTATGAAGATATTTATGATACAGGGTAACCATAAAAGTTCTGTCCGTTTTTTGATTAGTCATTGAATGAAGTTGAAATATATACGAAAGGCGTGTAGCAATTCGGACAGCCGGAAGTAGGAACATCAGACGTTATAAAAAACATGCGCACCGTGCCCGGCCATCAGTTATAAGCCGGACAGCTGTGAGAAGGATGGAAGTGTCTAGAGATCTCGTTCGGGGCTGTTTGCTTTACGACTTCAAAGTGGGCTTATCAGCACCTGCATCAAGTCGCCGCATATGTCAAGCGTTTGGGGATAGTGCTGTGGATGAACGTACTGCAAGGCGTTGGTTTCAAAAATTCAAGCCGGGAGATTTGTCTCTCCATGATGAGCATCGCAGTGGACGACCACAGGTCTTGAATGACGGAGTCCTGAAGGCGGCCATTGAAGAGGACAGTAGTCTAATGTGTGGAGAACTTGCAAGACAGTTCAACGTTTCCGATGAAACAGTTAGACTTCACCTACACCGGCTAGGTAAGACGTACAAACTGAGCAAATGGGTTTCGCAAACGCTGTTGGAGGTCCACAAGGGACAATGAGTGGCAGCCTGCGTATCGCTGCTTTCTCGCCACCGTACCGCATCCTTATTCAATCGAGTGATTACCAGTGACGAAAAGTGGGTTCCGTACTAAAACTCCCAAGCGTTCCAGACATTGGTTGTCTCCTCAGGATGCTGTCCCTCACACCACAAGCCCGCCTAAGCACCCACGCAAGATTATGCTTTGTGTCTGGTGGACAGGTCGTCAAGTGGTTCATTGTGAACTGCTAGCAACGGGCCAAACGGTTACTGGAAACCTATAATCTCAGCAATTGAAACGTGTGCAACAGGCATTGCGCCAAAAGGTGTGCTTTTCCTCCATAACTACGCCAGGCCGCATGTCATTATTATTATTATTATTATTATTATTATTATTATTATTATTATTATTACCTACAAAAATATATATTTGACCTGTATTTGTTTTAAATTCCGGGAAATAACCAATGATCTAAGGCAAAGGAAAGGGCTTACTTTTTTGTTTCTACTTTCTTTTTTGTTTATGCGCCATGTCCTTTCAGGACATAGGGGATCATGGCTCTCCACTCCCACCATCGCTTGCAGCTCTCAACAAGTTCCTTTCCTCTTCTTCCTCCCACCGACCACGTTCTGTCATCGCCAGGTATATCACGCGTAGTTTTCCCTTGTCCCGTGAGTATCAGATTCTCCAGGCCCTCCTTCCTCATTAAGTGTCCCAGAAACTTCAGCTGCCCCTTCCTGATGTTAAGTATAAGCCTCCTCCTTGTTTTCATTCTCTCTAATACCTCATCGTTGCTCACACGCTCGGTCCATGTTATCCTTAACATCCTTTTGTATAACATCTCCGTCGCCTCGAGTCTCTTCTTCATCTTTGATTTGACTGTCCAACATTCGCTACCATAAAGAAGGACAGATGTCACGTAACAGCTGAGTATTCTTTTCTTTGTTAACAAAGAAATCCTCCTGTTTACTTAACTGAACAAAAAAAGGGGTTTTGTTTATTAGTTGTTGAGTTCCTTTATCCTTCAACCACAACGGAAAAGTTTTAGATTTTTAAGTGCTTTGTGTATTCATATTTAATCTCCAGGGCTTTGTATTTTGTCAAAATTCAAAGAAGAATATTTTTTGGTACGCTCAAGTCAATCAATGCGCAAAGCTTTTCTGTTCAGTCTTTACTAAGAATGTCTGGACGGTTTGCTTGTATTGTTTGATTTATTTCGAAAGAATATCCCAGCGGATGGTAACCTCTTCGCCCTCGAATACAGATTCATAATGATGCCCCTGACAGTATGCCATTGCATTTTTTTTAATCCCATATTGATGACACATCTTCAAATGTAGATATTGACCCCTACTTCGTCATGAATGTCTCTGTATTCATTGGGGGTGGGAATTGAGCACCCTGAGATAAGGTGTCCAATAGATTGAGTGTATTCTTCACAAAACTTACATTTTGGGTCCGTATATAGTGTGATTATATATATATACATATATATATATGTAACGTAAATCATTCAAACGAAAAACAAATACTGAAGCTAATTATATGGCAAGAATCACTCTCGCAAACAATATTGTTTGCGAGAGTGATTCTTGCCGTAGAATTAGCTTCAGTATTTGTTTTTCATTTGAATGATTTACGTTACATAAATTGAATACGCACTACATAATTGATATATATATATATATATATATATATATATATATATATATATATATATATGTGTGTGTGTGTGTGTGTGTGTGTGTGTGTGTGTGTGTGTGTGTGTGTGCATATATATGGGATAACAGGTCAAGAATAGTGCAATACTGAAGAAATGTCTATAACATCACAGGCATTGAATCCATTCTAACAAAGACACAACTTACGTGGGTTGGTCATGTTATGTGGATGAATAAGCATAGGTTTCCTAAAACGGTGCTGTATGAACAACTACCAAACTCCAAGCGTTAACTTGGATGTCCATTCTTACGCTACAAAGACAAATTGAAAGACAACTTGAAACGTCTCAACTTTGATCTGAAAACCTGGGAAGCCCAAGCATCAAACCGAAAGGAGTGTCCTAAGACATGTTTCATTAAGTTAAAGGGTTTGGAAGAAAGTAGACTGAAGCACTATGATCAGCTTCGTCTAGATGTGAAGCAGAGACACCATCAAAATCCTGCTTTAACAAATTTCAGTGTGGCCTTGTCGCCCGCAGCAAGGCCGGGATAGAATCGCACTTAAGAAATCACAAATGGAATGTCTTTCACTTACCCATTTTCTCCATAATAGACCCTGCTAACCTGAAGATGTGTAAAACGAAAGGCACTATCCAATGGTGACCCTCATTTATCGTTCACGATAGGAGATTCCATTATATATATATATATATATATATATATATATATATATATATATATACACACATACATATGGGGGTGCGTATGTGTGTGCGTGTTTCATTGAATAATGTAGATCGAAAGTAATTGGTTTAACAAGATCTATGACACCCACCTTGATGAAACGTCAAGAAGCTAATTAGAGAACTAGAAATGTTTATTTAAATATACATATGTCTATATTATTCAATGTAACATGCTTGAATGAAGATATGCTGCCTATATATATATATATATATATATATATATATATATATATATATATATATATATATATATATATATATATATATATATATACTAGCAGCGATAGCAGGTGTTGCCAGGGGAAAATAACTTCAAAATTAAGAACTGTAAAAATACGTTCTTTCATATATTCCATCATGAAGAACACAAAAATGAAAATAAATTACACACCAGGAGAAAGTAACTCTTACTGGTTACGACATTATAGGTTAATGACACCTGTCCTATCATCTTTTTTCCCCCAAGTTAACTCCGCATACCAATTTATCACCCAGAATGTAATTGGCTGGCTGCAATACAGATTATAAGGCCGCAAACCAATTCTACTTCCAGTGACCTAGATTGACCCTGGAGAATGAATTTCATTTTATCTCTCTTACCAATTATGAGACCAAAAAACATTTTCCTAGTTAATAGCAAATATCTCATCATTCTGCAAGTAATTGATTCATTTGGCTAGTAATAGCATGATGTGGCATGCTATGACCTTCATTGAACACAAATAACATCATATATATATATATATATATATATATATATATATATATATATATATATATATATATATATATATATATATATATATATATATATATGTAGTCTAAGATCCGGATACATAGATGTTTGCGATTACACATTTCTATACATCTCTCTGATTATAAATCGATTTAAATCCATCTTGCTTAAACTTTCTGAAAAAAAAATCTTCAGTTCTCTTTGAAATGTTTCATTCACTGCTTCAGGTTTCTCACTATGATTTTTAACCAAGACTTCGTCAATAAACCTTCAACATGCTGCAGTTAAACAGAGCCGAAGACAAATTAAATAGACAACATCAGTGAATGATCCTGCCATTACCATGCTTTCAAGTGGGTAACGTAAACATTTTTGTCTTCGCAACGCATAATTTTTGGTCAGCCTACCTCTTATTTATGTGCTGTGTCCGCTCAGGACAGAAGCGATCATGGCTCTCCACAACTTTCTTTCCAATGTAGCTCCTCATAAACATTGTCTTTCTGTTATATCTCTTAATCCCTGTCCTCTCATCCATTTACTCAAGCTCATTAAATATGTTATGCATTTTGCACTGTTCCTCTTACCCTATATATTTCCCTATGAGTATCAGATTTTCCAAGCCCTCCTTCCTCATTATATGCCCCAGAACCCACCTTTGTCTCTTCCTGATGTTAAGTATTAATTTCCATTTTGCTTTCATTTTCTCCAAAACTTCGTATTTATTCAAATCTTCAGCCCTTATATAAAATCACAATTCTGTTGCTTCAAGTATCCTCTTCATCTTAAAGGAGATCGTCTAGCACTCACTGCCATAGAGGAGGACAGATATCACATATTTTAGTACTCTAAACTAGCGAAATATTCCTATTTCTTATTACTCTGCTTTGTTTTTTTTAATTCTTCCTTGGCTATCCCTCCCTATACGCCTTCATATTTCAGTCTCGCTCATTCCTCCCTCTGTTAAAACGCTTCTCAGATATTTAAAGATCCGCACTTGTTAGATTTTGTTACGTCCGCTTTGTAATGCACACTTTAAGGTCATCCTTTTGCTAACAATGATGCATTCTGTCTTCTTGCAGTTGATATTTAATCCTTTCATTTCGTTTTATTTCACTCCGTTCTGTAGGAGATGTTTGCAACTTTCTTTCTATCAACACTGTGTCATCTGCATACCATACTTTGTTAAGATTGTTATCGCCAATAATGTATCCTGATAGGACAATTAGTTTTTCTCAAAATGGCCTCGTCTTATACGTGGAATAAGTCCTGTGAGAAAACACATTTTTACTTACACCCATTTCAATTGCAGACTACGGTTAACATAGGTCCTTCATTATTTTCATATCCTTCCCAAATGTATAAACTATGCTCTGCAGCTCCAACAGATCATTGTAGCGTATTTTATCGAAAACCATAACGTAATTAACATTCGTTCGACAATAGGACAAATTCCTAAAATATTTTCTAAATATTGTTCTCAGGGTTTTATCTAGGCAAATGATAAATTTCATTGATACGTAGCAGATGCATGACTGCATACAGACATATATAAGAAATTGTAACTTTAAAATATTTTTATTGTCATTTTTATTTTTCATCTAATTAAATGATTACGAATGTTTCCGTGTATTCTGGATGTAAAAATAAGTCCACGTAGCATAGCTGCAGAATATAACAAAAGTCTCTCTGAGCGCGGTGAATAAACAGAAATGTACCTGAGCAGGTATTCAAAACAGGGACAGACTTCGTGTAATCGGAGATAAGTAGCCGGCCATATATATATATATATATATATATATATATATATATATATATATATATATATATTAGAATATTGCAAGAAAGAAAATGTAAGAATCGCTACACAATTACAGTCATGTTCCAACGCATAAAGATGTGTCTCCTCAGGTGATTGTATATTACTGGCGAGTGAATGATTAACTTGGTGACAAAAGCAAAATATATCCTCATTTTTTTTTAAACAGACATATCAAGCTTGAGGGCTTTACTCCGATCAAACAATCGGATATGACCTACGTTAAATTAAAACTAAGCGAAAAAGAAAAAAAATAGAAATTATTATCTTAGAAATATATCATGAAATAAATAATATTGCTCTACAATGTATTGAGCCCTCTTTTAAATTAAATGTTACGAACGATGGAAGTTTACTCTGTTCGTTCGCATCGTACCCATATATATATATATATATATATATATATATATATATATATATATGTATAGAGAGAGAGAGAGAGAGAGAGAGAGAGAGAGAGAGAGACTAATGTTAAATGTATATAAATATGAAAAAATCGAAAAATATGAGCAGTAAATTGCTGATACTCACTGAAGAGTGGATGGACATGTCGGCACACGAAACACTGGAGTTGAAATGCTGAAGGTAACATTAATCGGGTAAGTGCCAAACTTTGACTCACATTTACTCAACATATATATATATATATATATATATATATATATATATATATATATATATATATATATATATATATGATGAGTATATTGAAGTCCATACCTAGAGGCCTCACTCTGTCTCATGATAAAATGATAAACGCAATCATCAGGCCATGAAGATTGCGTTTAGCATGAAACAGAGTGTCGCCTCCGGGTGTCCACTTCAATATCCACTTTATATTTATTTACATACGCTCTGTCACTGATATTGAGCAATTTAACACAGAAATATCGCATATATTAAAACTATATATATATATATATATATATATATATATATATATATACTCCACTTCGAATTAGTGCCCTTTTGAAGACATAAACTTTATCCAGCGCTGATTCTGTTGATGGGAGTATTCGCGGAACCCCGTTGAAGAAAGCGAACAGCTGTCATGGCGCATTCACTCAGGTTACCTCAACGTCTTGAGATCTTGTTCTTTTCAAGTAGTATTTGATTTTTGAAGTGTTAAATGTCGTAGAGTGCGAGATCTAGAGAATATGGTGGTTGTCAGATATCGCAGATGTTGTGTTTGGCTAAAACTACATCACCAGTCATGGCCACACTGATGGGGTGTGGTGTGACGACCACACTCTACACACCTCACTTCCAAGCCCTGCTATAAACTACGGAAGTTATAACTTAATGTATGTTTTCAAGGTCAATCTGTACCACGCGGATTCACTCTGCATGCTTTAGCTCCGTTTCCATAACAACAGACACGGATCTTCAGGTGAAACCTAGGTAGATTCTTCTTTGGATTTTATCAAGAATCTCTCTCTCTCTCTATGTATATATTAAAAAAACAAAAATCGAAATACTATATCAAGACATTTTAAAACTACAACTTAATAATGAGGTATCTACCACCTCTGAATTGCAATATTTATTAAAAGCTGAAGCCTTGAAAAGCAGATGTAACCTTCAACATACTTCCTCATCTCTTATGACCTATAAACTAAAAAACGCTGCAAAACAATTTAAAAACCATCCTGACAAAATTATACGAAAAGCTGATAAAACTAACATGTTTGTAGTAATTGACAAAATTGATTATTATAACAAATTACAAAGTATCCTCAATGACCATACTAAATTTAAAAAACTAAATAAGAACCCTATTAATGAACTAAAAACAAAAACTAACAAACTTATAACAGCTAATAATGCTCAATGTGATAGCCTAAAACTTCCTAAAATTATAGGAGACTATAAGCCTGGCTACCTATATGGTACGGTTAAAATTCATAAATCTAACTACCCTCTTCGTCCCATTATTTCTCAAGTAACCACTCCTATTTACCAATTGACAAAAATTATTAATAAATTAATAACACCATATCTACCTAATAAATATAATATTAACTCTACTCATGAGTTAATAAAAACCTTACGTACTCATAAACTGAATAATGGAATACTAGCTTCCCTTGACGTGGAAAGTCTATTTACTAACGTCCCAATCATTGAAACTATTGATATAATTACTAATTACATCTATAACAACCCTCTTATGCAACCTCTTAAAATTAATCCTAATATACTCAAAAAAATCCTTCACAGGTTCCTTTCTATGACCACCTTAATAATATTTATTTAAAGGTGGACGGCGTCACTATGGCATCTGTCCTTGGACCAACATTTAGCAATTTTTATATGACACATCTTGAAACACCTAGCATATACCTACGTTATGTTGATGATATCCTTATACTTGCTAAAAATTTTGATGAATTAACCTTTTTGCAACAAGCCTTTAAAAATAATTCAGTACTTAATTTTACACATGAACTAACTAAAGATAATAATATCCCTTTTTTGGATGTTTTAATAGATACTAGTAATGACACTTTTACCACTTCTGTATACAAAAACCTACAAGTGATAACAATTGCACCCTCAACTATCTTAGTGAATGCCCCATTAAATATAAACGGTCAATAATTTCTAACCTAGTTACAAGAGCAAAACTTATCTCTTCTACCAATAAAATATTTCATAAACAATTGAATAACATCAAGCAAACCCTTATTAATAACGGTTTTCCTAACTATCTAGTTGATAATGAATTTGATAGATACTTCTCAAACCTAACAAGAGATACACCAAGAAAATTATCCTCAATTACCCTCTTTTACAGAGGACAAATGCATAGAGAATACAGCATGGATGAAAAGGCCCTTAAGTCTATAATACACCATAATGTGTTTCCTGTTGATTCCAACAAAGCCTTAAAACTTAATATATATTATAGTAAATTTAAAACCTCTAACCTGATAATGAGTAATAACCATTCTCCAGTTGCTGCGGTTGTTGATAGAACCAATGTTGTGTATGAGTTTAAATGTCCCATGGAAGAATGCTCTTCTAATCCACATACATATATTGGATTTACAACCACCCGGCTCTCCAGAAGATTAACTATGCATCTAAATAATTCTAGCTCCATTAAACAACATATTAAGTCACATACTGTTTCCCTTATGCAATCTGATATACGTAAAATACTTATAGAAAATACTAAAATTATAGATAAACATACAGACATTAGACGCCTTAAAATCTTAGAAACATTACATATTAAAAGCAAAAGACCTCTTATTAATCGTATAGATTACAATATTTCTGGTAACATATTACAATGTTTATAATATATTTAAATTTTATAACGTATTCTTCGATCTTTTGGATTGTATAATAAAAATCTTTTTCACGTTGTCACATGATAAAAATCTTCGCCCTGCACGTGATAACATCATCGCGTCTTTTGAATTTAAAAGGATTTTAACGTTTATTTAGTTTGTAAAAAAGTAGCAACATGATTACGCTACAAGATAATTGGCAAATGTTTGCTAAAAAAAATTTTGACTAAAAATATTGACCCTGAAGATGAACAATGATGTTCGAAAGCGCTAGGTCATCGTACGGACAATATATATATATATATATATATATATATATATATATATATATATATATATATATATATGCATGTTTAAAATTAAAAATTGAAACCCTCTACCACCCCTTGTCTAGATGAATGGATTTATAGGTAACCTTGGAAACCCTAAATTTTGAATCTTTCCAGTGCCGTTAACAACTGTAAATTTTAAAAAGTAAGTTACTCCAAAATTCGCTTGATGAGGAAATGGAACTAATGTCTTTGGTTTAATAACAAAATTAAATTCAGGGGCTTTAGCTTCCATTTCTGAAACATGGTTATCACTGTGTAGCGGTAAAACCATATTTTAAATCTATTAATTTATAATATATATATATATATATATATATATATATATATATATATATATATATATATATATATATAGTCCAAAGAAAAACAAAAATCATGCGAGTAATAAAGGTAAAACGTAGAGTGCTCAATACGCTAGGTAGAGCAGGAATAAATGAAATAAATCCTAAAGAACCAGGAACAACCTACCTAGGTTACACCGACACGGATATTCAGGTGAAACCTAGGTTGGGTGTTCCTGGCTCTTTACGATGTATTTCATATATATATATATATATATGTGTGTGTGTGTGTGTGTGTGTGTGTGTGTGTGTGTGCGTGCGTGCGCACGCGCGTGCGGTCTGATGGAAACTTTTATTTTGGCATATTTTATGGATCAGTCGGCGTCATCAGCAATACAGTCTTATTTCAGCTGTATGGTTAATAGTTCTCTCTTCTTAGCTTTACTAATCTGTCAAAGAGTTTTTCCGGCTTAATTTCTGATTTTGCCATCAATACAGTCACATGCACGTTCCACTGTGCATCAATTTTCATTCCTCCTGAGTTTTTGTTTTTTATTATTTTTTCTCTTTTAATAACGCATCATAAAATTTTAAAAATAATTCATTGGTACTATTGTCTCTTTGTGAAAATAAGGCTGGAAATCTATGCATTGCCCTTTGTTTTATATGGCACTGAATACTTGACAATATTCTTACAATTAAAGAAGGAACACGAGGCTACAGAGATGAGGTCCTACTGACGGTTGCAAAAACACATTAGTACAATATGAGTTCTAACAAATATGAGAACGAGAACGACACTCAAGATTAAAATCTGTTCTAGAAATTCTGTTGCATACATGTTGTAACCTAGAAAGGGTTACTGGATGAATAACCAAAACGGAGGTTGGAAATGTAATGGTGATCTTTATAACATCAGCAAAATACAATACTCGCCAGCACCCTGAATTAGGTAAACCACTTCTAGTTGAAGACTACTTAGACATCATATCACCCCGACTTACAATAGTGTCCAACGTATTTATGAGGACTGTGACATACCCATTAGTGTTCATAGGGTGTATAAAACCTTTATATTTCTTTGTTCCGTCAATGGTATTCTGAGAATACTTCTAACGAACCAAATTTCCGAATTCCCCTTTTCATCTGCGAGGAGATGGTCCAGCATTCACAGGATCATTCACAAAAGTTTGCCGTATAAGTGAACTGCTGCCTTCCCCTGCCCGTTTGCCTTTGATATATCCTGTGAGTATCAAATTTTCCAAACGGTCTTTCTTTTTTATGAATCCAATAAATTTCAAGATTCTTTCTGTTTCTAAGTCTCTTTATCATTGAATGATTGATATCATATTTTCAGTACACTTTTCTTTGTTTAGCTTAGCCTTAAGGACATATAGTGCTGAAACACCGGTTTTCGTACGATCAGCCAATTTAAGCAACGTTGACCCTGGTCAGTAAATAGATGGGTAATCACTTGTGAATACCAGGTGGTGTAAATCTTGGACGGTTTTATAAGGGATAACAGCTCAGAATTGTTAATCGGAGAGCAGAGTTTAAATTCCAGTTGAGTTCGTTATATTCACTTACGCGCAAATACAATTGAAAAAGGTATGAATCCACTTCTTCTCCGCGAACTATGGGTTAATTAGTAAGACTTGTATAACTTAATTCTTATTATCTCCCCCACAAAATGATTTTACAATTTAAAAATATTTTCTGGTTTTAAATAACATGCTAAGGGTTAGTAAGCCGTAGAAAACGAATCAATCAGTTAATCTTTGATTATCTCAAAAATTATTTAAACTGATTAATACCTAGCTTAAGTTTGGGAATTCGTGTTTATCGTTTGAAATGCACTAATTGCCTTAACATAAAATCGATCCCGGTTTGTCCATTAGTTTTTCAGTAATTATAACTTTTACATTTTTTTTTTAAGCTTATCACCCCAAGCAAGGCTGGAGGCCACTAGCACGCAAGGGTTTACAGAAGGTTTGGAGGAAGAGCAGATAGGAGTGGTAAAGGAGAGGATGTGGAGAAAGATAGTGGATCGATCAAGACAAGGGGATTACAGAAGATTTGGAGCGAGAGCAGATAGGAATGAAAGGGGAAAGGATATAGAGAAGGGAAGTGGATCGATCAAGGCAACTGGAGATGTCGATTGACGTTACACTTAAATTGTTGGAGATTGTATTTGTCATGGAAACAAGAATAAGGAAGGGAGTTCCATAGGCGAGATGTGCGAGACATGAATCTATTGGAGTAGAAGAGACGTCTACATCTAACAGTTTCAACGGTGAAGGGGTGGGAATGGGATGCCAGCCTCGTAGGACGTTTAAATTCATGAGGCCTAGGAATCATTTGTTCACGTTATATCTCTTTAATATATTCCATGTATTGTTGTATTTGTTAAACGATTTGAGGCAACAGATGTGCGGTTCTACAGAAGAAATATCAGAATGCAATTGACTGAACCCAGTTGTGGGCGTCTGTTCGTCTTCTCCACTACGATGTTCAAAAGTTTAAATGCAGCATTAATCACCTCAGCTGTCTTCCTGAACACGCTTCTTTTTATTGTCTTTGTGGAAACAAAAATATACTTATACTTAACATGAAAAAGAAACAGTTGAACTATCTAGGACACATAATGAGGAAAGAGAGTTTGGAAAATGTAACACTCAGAGGACAAATTAAAGTAAAAAGGGACAGAGGAAAACAGCGTATCACTCACCTTGAGGGCTAGAGGAAATGGTGTTCGAAACAGGTATTAGGCTTGTTTTGGTTTGGTTCAATTTGTTTTACGGTATACCAACACCTCCATGGGTTATTTAATGCTGGCATGATTTTTTGAGATACGTTCGCATTATTAGAAAATGTACTTTTTGTAGATATCAGTTTGTAGATCAAGGTTCGGTGACGTATTTTTGCAAAGAGGATTTTTGTCGTGAATAAAATGTATTGATGGTAATTTTGTTTCCAAAAATATATTGTTGGTAATATAATTTTCAAAAATGAATTGTTGGTGTTTTTACTATAAAAATCTATTTTTATACTTTCATAGTGTTTTGACGAAAGTTTGGGGATTGAATATTTTCCCATAGCTGGGACCCTAACAGGTGCTACCACACCGGGTTAGAGTGGACTAGGTGACAATAGTAATTAAGTGGTGGTGAAACGCTTCTTAACCCACACCCCCGCGATCACAGGTCTTACTGATACATTCTAAGCATGTTTGGTGTGAATTTAAAGCATATATATATATAAAAATACACACACACATACATACACACACACATATATATATATATATATATATATATATATATATATATATATACATATATATATATATATATATATATATATATATATATATATATATATTGGGGATTGAGGTATCTGAGTTAAAAGAAGGGACAGAGGAAAACAGCGTATCACTCACCTGGAGGGCTAGTGCTACTGAATTCGAATTTCGAGTTCAGTGCATTCATTTACGTGCTATTACCCTCGGGAAAGGCATGAATCTATCTCTCCCTCAGTTATCGCTAAATAGCAGGATACTATTATCATACCCAAGACAACGGAGATTAGGAATGATGGCAAAAAGACAAATATTTCTAAGAATTACAGAAGACGGGAAAGGCTAAAGTTCCTGATCACCCCCATTCTGAATGGACACGGTCCATATAAAAATAATGAAAGTTAATACATATTTGACGTCATGAATTTGAATCCTTATTAAATACTACACGGTGTATGCAGTTCCTTTATTCCTAAATGATTATTATTTGGGGAGATTGTTATATTTATTTGGATATTTCCTGTTTTATTATTTCGTTTATTCATCCATACTTTGAATTATCTTTTCGGCTTAAATATGTCGTTATTTTATTTTCTGTGTCAGTATCTGTTTCTTAAACGTTTTTGTAATGTTCTTCGTTCGTTTCTTGGCAATTATTTTCAGGTCATTCGATTCCCATTATGGTAATCCACTATTTTTCATTCTTAAAAATACCAACGCATGCGCAATACAAATATCCATTTTATCCATTTTCCTCTTGCTTGATTACATTTAGAAAGATCGTAAGAGCTTGATTTTTTTCGAATTTTTCCAACTTGCTTTTGTCAGCAACATTTATTTTCATTATTCATTAAATATATATGAAATTTTGTTAGCTTTTCGCTCTCTCTTGGTATATATATATATATATATATATATATATATATATATATATATATATATATATATATATATATATATATATATATAAAAATCACGAGACGGATCCCGTAAATCATTAGAGTTGTACGGACACGACATGTACTTCATTTGAAGTTGAAGGGTTCTGACTTGGATGAAATAGCCTGATAGAACACAAACCTCTCCAGACTGATGTGAATTCAGATTTTTCCTTCGCTCAGCCAGGTTTATACACAAGACTATAGAAGTCAGTCTATCCTGCTATTTACTCATAGTTGAGGGAGGAGAGATGGATGCATACATTTCCCGAGGGTATTCGAATTCAGTTCTCAGATTCCTCAAGCCTCAATATATATATATATATATATATATATATATATATATATATGAAGAAATATATTCTTAAGGTGTGCTATATTTATGGGATAAAGTGCTCAATATCAGAGATAGAGCGTGTGTAAATATAAAAATGAACATTGAAGTCAACACTTAGAGGCGACAGTCTGTTTCATGCTAGACGCAATCGTCAGGCCGCGAGTGCTGTTATTTTTCTCGGCTATTTATATATACGGGTCAGTGGTGTATTGTGGGTGATCTATTTTGCCGAAAGTCGTTTATTTGCTTATTTATTTATTTGGGTTAAATTATTTTGCTTGTCATTATTTATTTATTTATTTTTTATTTCTTATCTTATATATTTCATTTTTTATTTTTTTTATTTTAATCGATGTTTTTATTAACGGATCGAACCAACGCCTTTATCCCCTGTGCCATGTGGCCTCAATGTGAAAGCAGTGGAGAACTTGTCCCGTCTTTCTGGTAAAGAATGTTATATCTGGTTCGACAAGATACTTCAGGTCGCCTTGGTATGAGCAAACTAGTTAGTGTACCCAGCCGTTCAGAGCACAACAGAAAAAGGTCTGTATCTTTACATGTCGTCAAGGGACGGCAGCAGAAAAATATTATTGTTATCATTAAGTTTTGATTACTCAGGAATTATGGCAGAGAATATAATGGTGAAACAAGTCGTCCCTTGAAAGTAAGGCCGGAGGAACCTCAAAATGCCGTAATGAGTGGCGAGACAATGAAATCGGGCATGGCTGATCTTATATGGAGGGAAAGCTATAGTCATCAGTCCCTGTGGAATAAGGTGAAAATAGTGAACTAAGAAAATAAGCCCTGATCTAGCTTTCTCTTTTGAATGTGTTACATGTCTTCGTCGTGACCTCTGAGTAAGATCGGAGAGTACAACGGCCGAAACATCGTGATAAAAATAAAAAAAGATGGGGACAATAGTCAGAATATAAATAGAGCAAACACTGATATAGATCTACATTGAGTTAATAACTTCGTCTAACGCAAGGAAATTCAGCTCCCTGTACTCCGCCAGGAATTTTTTGTCGCCAGAATCGATCCTACAAATCTACAAATCAACCATTCGCCTTTGCATGGAGTATTGCTGCCGTATATGGTCCGGAGTATCTTCTGTTTGTTTCAAGCTCTTCGATATAATCCAGACATGGATATGCAATGTAATTGGTCCTGATCTGGCATCTCGTCTGCAGTCGCTCTCTTACAGACTTGCCGTCGCCTCTCTCTTTCATTTTAAAAAAATACTTTCACGGTAACGGCTCCGATGAGCCGCTTTCGTTGGTTCCCAGACTCCATGAATGTAAGCGCTCAACTAGGCTGGCATCTCGCTCACACCCTTTCACTGTCGAAACTGTTAAATGTAGCCGTCTCTTCTACTCCAATAGCTTCATGTCTCGCACTTCTCGCCTGTGGAACTCCCTCCCCATTTCTTTGCCGGCAGCGAAATCATAACGGAACGGTCTTGTGTTCAATAAATCGAAGATAAAGATTATATTTATGATTTTGCGGTAGATAAAATTATGGCCGTAGCGGTCACATATTTATGCCTATCTATTGTCCGCATCTAATTGGCATTTGTGTTGACCCCCCCACACACACACACACACACGCCCGCCAACCAAACGGCTGTTCACGAATGATATTTCTCTTCGCTACGTTTTATTGGCTCTATTTTTTAATCGCCCATATAGCAGCGACAAATCATTTCTAAGTAAATGTTTTTGAATACACAGAAAAAATGGGATAAATATCAATGAATAAAAATGAGTTTTCTAAAAAGGCAAATCAGAAAGTCAGATGTAACTAAATAATTAAAATTATATATTAAAATGACTACTGACCTGAGATGGTTTGGTTTAGTTTGGTCTGTTTTGTTTTATGGCATATCAACCACAGTAGGTCATTTTATCTTCCTGTTTCCCTGATAGCTATAATCAGCACGTCAGATATAACTAAATAATTAAAGTTATATATTAAAATGACTACTGACCTGAGATGGTTTGGTTTAGTTTGGTCTGTTTTGTTTTATGGCATATCAACCACAGTAGGTCATTTTATCTTCCTGTTTCCCTGATAGCTATAATCAGCACGTCAGATATAACTAAATAATTAAAGTTATATATTAAAATGACTACTGACCTGAGATGGTTTGGTTTAGTTTGGTCTGTTTTGTTTTATGGCATATCAACCACAGTAGGTCATTTTATCTTCCTGTTTCCCTGATAGCTATAATCTCCAACTATTCAAATGTAATGTCAATCGACGTCTCCAAATGCCCTGATCTATCCCCTATCCTTCTCTTCATCCTTTCCTCTATCACTCCTATTTGCTCTCGCTCCAACTCTCTGTAAGCCCTTGCGTGCTAGTGGATTCCCGCCTTGTTTGGAGTGAAACGCTTAAAAAAAATACTTAACGTCTAGTGAACGGCAGCACAGGAATATTATTGTCACCATTAAACTATATTTGCGCAGGAATTTAACGTTATATATTTTTTTATCATTTGTTTCGTTGTTATCAGATTCTTCCATTTTCTGTTATTTTCAAGATGGTGGACAGGAAATGCTGTTACTTGCATTTGATAAGCACATTTCTACGACTGCTCCAAATCTCTGGATATGAAGATAAACACCAACCGGCAGCAAGGCCTCTGTTCAGCAGGGTTTGAGAAACGTGTAACCATCTGTTAATTGGTGTTCTTCCCAGGTGCACCGTGACCCGAGGTGGTAGCATCTATTAGGGTCCATACTATGGGCAAATAGTTAACTCCCAAACTTTGGTCAAAACACAATGATACTGTAAAAATATGTTTTTATAGCAAAAATACGAAGTAATACATTTTTTGAAAAAAATATTACCGGCAATATATTTGAATCTCAACAAAAAAAAACTCTTTACAAAAATGCATCAATGAAACCCCATTTCCAAAAAGCTGATTTCTTACAAAGACTACATATTCTCTTCATGCGAACCTATACTTAAAATCTTGTCGGCATTAAAAATACCAATGAGATGATGATATGCCGTAAAAGTAAATAAACGAAACAAAACCAAATATTTGAAATGATTTATCAAAATTTTGTGTTTTATTATTTATTTTATTAGTATCTTTATTTCTTCTTTTTCCTCTTTTTTCTCTTTTTTCTCTTCCTTCTGACGTTCGTTCTTTTCTTTTTTTTCTCTCTCACTTTTTTCTTTTTCCTTCTCCCTTTTTTCTTTCGATTTTTCTTTTCTTTTTCTCTTTCTCCTCTTCCACTGCCATTTTTCTTCTTTCATTATTGATTTATTCTTTGCTTTCTTCCTTTCATGTTTGCTTATTTTCATCACATATTTTCTCTTTTAGCATTTCTTACATTCATTTATATTCCTCTGTCTTTTTCTTTTTCTCTCTTTATTTTTTCCTTTTTTTCCTTTTCTTCTTTCTTACTTTCTAAATTGTCTTTCTTTCTTTCATTTTCTTTCTTGCTAACTTTTTTATCATATTTTTCTTCTCATTCAACATATGACTTTCTTCTCTCTTTTTTTTCTTTGTTCTAAACATTTCGTTCTGTGTTTCTCTCTTTCTCTCACACCTTTTTTTTAATAATGATATTAATTCTTCTTTCTTCTTTCCTCCTTCATTCATTTTTCGTTCATCAATTTCTTCTTTCTGTTTTCCTCTTTTTCTTTTATTTTTTCCTTCTCGCTCATATATGTACTTCTTTCTTTCCTTCGTTCTTTCTTTCTTTCTTTCTTAATTTCTTTCTTTAACGATTGATTCCCCTCTCCGCCTCTCCCTCTCACTTTCTCTCTCGCCCGCTTCATTTCTTTCTTGATTGACTACTCTCTCTCTCTCTTTCTCTCTCTCACATGCTCAAACAAGCAAACACACACACACACATAAACACACACACACATAAACACACACACACACACACACACACACACACACACACACACACACACACACACACACACACACACACACACACACACACACGCACGGAGAAGTTGAGTTTTTGCCTTGTTTTCCTGTTTAGGACTGGGTTTCCGGTTCCTTCTAATATCTTCTCAATCGCTTTCAATCCCAGTAGACAGTTGCGTCTTAATGGCATTATCGCCATGCTTGGGGTGAATTGATTAAAGAAACACACACACACACACACTAACACACACACACTTCCTTTTTCTTGATTGTTTCTTTTTTTCTCGTTTTTCTTCATTCTTTATTCCTATTCTCTTTCTTTTCTGTTTTTTCTTTCTTTCAACTTGATCGTTTACTAGCATTGATTCTCTTTCTTAAGGGGTCATTTTTTTTGTCTTTTTTGCTCTTTCTATTTTAACCCGTTACAAGCAGGTATTTTGGCAAATACTTTACGCTTTCTCTTCTGAATGTTTTACGTGTCCTCGTCGTCTGCATTTTCTTTACTCTCCATCATTTTCTTTCTACTTTATACACTTCTTCGCTCCCTGCGCCTCCTCATTCTCTATTTCATTCCCTCTTCTCAGTTACGTTTATCCTCTTCTTCACTAATTGCTCGTTTTATTTTTTATTAATTATTCATAATTATTCATTCCTTTCATTATTTATTTAACTTACGTTTTCTTCATTTTCCAGATTGCTTTCTCATTGCTTTGCGCGTTATTTTTTATCGTCACTCGTTTTATTTCCTCGTGCCATTTTCCATTTCTTCTTAATAATCTTGTAAAAAAACAAAACAACTTATGATTCTCTTCTTCTGACACCCCTTCTGTCTTCTCGCTCATAATTGTCTATCTTGCAACAGTCAAACATTATCACTGATAAAATCATAATCATTATTATACTTAATAATGATTTGGATGATTGTTCTGCAACTGTTTTCTGCCATTTAGCAAAGACAACAGCAGCATTGATCGTAAGGAAAGTAGATTGCAAAAGGAAATCACGAAATAGACTATGAAACTGCCCACCCCCGTGCGAAACAGACATTACGAGAGGAAGTTCAATGCTTTTAAATCAAACATAGAATCAACATGGACGACGACGATGCTAGAGAAAATTGAGTCATGGTTATGACAAGTAATTGCTTAGTAACAGTCGCCATTTTCTTTCCTTTTTCCTGCGCATTACCTTATGTTAGTGATTTTGTATTTTGTGCTACTCTCTTTTTCCTTATCTTCCTGGATAGGAGTTGGGCTTTGCGCTCTTGCGCATGCGTGAGCCAGTCGGATGTTGTACCTGCGGGCAAAGTAAAAGCGTTCCTCTTTAAGATGGTAAAAGCGATAGAGAGAGTTGCGAGCTAGAGATGGAAAGATTAGAATTCCATTACTTTTTTTTTCTTCTACTCACTCCAACGAATTCTTTCTTCTCGCGTGTTCTCTCTTTCTTTTCTCTTATCTATGCGAATCTTGTCTCTACGACAACTACGGAACGAAAAAAAAAAAAAAAAGATAACGATAAATTTCTGTAGTAAGCTTATCGTGTGCGAACAGCTATGTTTGAAAGAAAGCTAGTTAGCGGTTCGAATTTTCACAATGGCATCACAGAAAGAAAAGAAGCAATATATAAAAATCAGACTAAACAAAAAAATAAAATAAAATCGTATAGTAGCTGCTCCAATCGCAAGGTAAGATGGAACATATTGATAAACACGTGAAGATCACAATTTCGAATGAGATTAGCATACGTTGGAGTGAGAATTCAAGAAAATTAAAAAAAAATAACAATGTTATGACCTCGATAGAGAATGAAAACTACAAATGACGAAAAATAATCGTACTGTTTGAATACAAGTGTTTATGTGAGTACATATAAAATATATAGGGGATTATCGGATAAAAGAATCAACGTGGTAACAAATATATGGGGGTGTAATGTAGAATTCAGAGAAGGGAAGTTAGTCAACCTGAACCGGGTGGTAGTGAAAGAAAAAAAAGTTCAACGTCATATGTTTTCTAAGCATTTTTTTAAAAAAAACATTGTTTTGCCGACCTTAATGCAATGCGAACTCATCTCATGAGATAAATTTTCAAGATCCCTGCGAGAAACCTCGAGACTGGCAACGTTCTGTAGCCGCATTTATGTGTGCCTTCCAGCACGTGCCGTGGAGGGTGCAAAACAAAACAAAAAAAAAACTGTCCTTTTGTGTACAGTGTCTAATAGCGACTCGCATGATGACAGTACTGAACAAACTCGGTTCTCGAGCGTCTCACATGTCGAACAAATCAGAAAATCCGAGATGAAAATGCCTCGGTTTTCGAACAGAAAATCCACGATGAAAATGCCTCGGTTATCGAACAAAATTTCGATTCTTGAACAACTTTGCCGAACCGAGTTAAGCCGAACGGAATCATTTCTGAGTCGACCGCCGTGTTGTATAAATTCGTGTGTTGCGCTGTGCGTTTCTTTTCCAATTTTATTGTACTGTGCCCTTTTTTCTCTTCATTAGTCTTCAGTCATGGCTCCAAAGAAAGCTAGCAGGGATACTGGTAAAGGAAAAAGAAAAGTTAAGAGAAAAAACAATTGTTGATGATATTGTCTCTATGATGATGATGATAATGTCTCTATGATGATGATGATGATGATATTGTCTCTTCCGACTCAGTTTCATATGGCAAAATCAACGATACTATAATATTCTTATAAATAAAGAGACGATCATGTCTTTCCTCCCTTATTCCAAACCATGTGGATTAATGGATAGCGGCTCGGATTGAGGAATCGGAGAGCCGAGTTCGAATTCTATTCGAATCCATTACATTCACTTACATGCATTTTTTTTTAATGTAGTGAGAATGAGTTCGTTTCGAGGGATGAGCCTTTTTATCCAAACAAAAAAAAATGTAGCCCTATAATAATTCCAAAAGTGTAGGTCATATAAATATTCGGTTCAACCTCGGTTCTCGAACGTCTCACATGTCGCACAGAAAATTCGAGATGAAAATGCCTCGGTTATCGAACAAAATTTCGGTTCTCGAACAACATTGCCGAACCGAGACGAACTGATCGAACCGAGTTAACCCGAACGGAATCATTTCTGAGTCGACCGCCGTGTTGTATATATTCCTGTGTTGTGCTGTGCTTTCCTTTTCTAATTTTATTGTACTGTAACTTTTTTCTCTACATTGATTCCTATTGGAAAAATAGTTTCGGTTTTCGAATATTTCGGCTTAGGAACGGCCTTCAGGAACGAATTAAATTCTTCAACCGAGGATCCACGGTATTAGGATATTCATTTGGACAAATGATTTTTATACTGCATACGACTACCTAAAAATAAAAGGAATGATTGCTGCTCTTCCAGGGGTTTCTTTCCTTTAATTATAATTTCTTTCAATTCCAATTAAGATACAAACGATCATATTATATCGACATTTTTTTCAATAAATGATGTATATTTTTCGCTGAGTATAATTTAACGATTCACGCATTCTTCATCAAATTTGTTCTGTTTACGCTCATTTTTTGAATTCAATTTTATTTCATTAAAAAATCTCCACTTTTAAAGATAACAACATCGCTACAAATTTCTAAGATAATTTATCTAACAGAATACATGTAGTCATAAAATCAGAATGATTTTTGTTTATGCCGTTTCCCTTCAGGATGTAGGTGATCCTGACTCTCTGCAACTTCCTACAATTTATAGCTAAGTGTTATTTATCCTCTTACTATCACTCCTGGTTCCTGTTTTCCATCCAATGCAAAAGCCCGTTAGGGAGATTGCTTGGAGTTTTCCCGCACTACCCTTGTTTTCATTTGACTGTTAAATTCTCTAGGGCTTCTTCTCTTATCATGTATCCCATGAATTTCAACTGTGTCTTTTTATAGTAATATGCATGTCCTTGTTCGTATTTTTCTAGTTTGGGTTCGGTCTGGTTATTTATGTTTAGCGGTATATCAACCCGTTCCTGTTATTTAATGACGTCATCTAAATATGAAAATTCAAACTTTGTAATTAATTAAAGAGAATGACATTATTTCCGGATTAAATTATATTTATTTTCATGCATTTTTTACCAAATAATTTTACAAAATCAAACGAGGAGTGAAAACTTGCTTTTCATTACAAGAAATGAGATTAATGATAGCAATATTTTAAAATCTTTTGGCAATGTATTCTATGTCTTCAAATTTATTGATAGTCTTTGTCTTATATGAATGTACAGTTGGTCAATTTAATACAAAATATATTGTTGGTCATTTTACTATAAAAACATATTGTTGGACATTTTGCTATAAAAATGTATTGGTCATTTTACTATAAAATGCATGTTGTCATTTTATTATAAAATGTATTTTTGGTCATTTTATGATAAAATGTATTGTTGGTCATTTTATTATAAAATGTACCGTTGGTCATTTTATTACAAAATGTATTGTTGGTCATTTTATTATAAAATGTACCGTTGGCCATTTTATTATAAAATACATCGTTGGTCATTTAATTATAAAATGTATTGTTGGTCATTTTATTATAAAATGTATTTTTGGTCATTTTATTATAAAATGTACCGTTGGTCATTTTATTATAAAATGTACCGTTGGTCATTTTATTATAAAATGTATTTTTGGTCATTTTATGATAAAATGTATTGTTGGTCATTTTATTATAAAATGTACCGTTGGTCATTTTATTACAAAATGTATTGTTGGTCATTTTATTATAAAATGTACCGTTGGCCATTTTATTATAAAATACATCGTTGGTCATTTAATTATAAAATGTATTGTTGGTCATTTTATTATAAAATGTATTTTTGGTCATTTTATTATAAAATGTACCGTTGGTCATTTTATTATAAAATGTACCGTTGGTCATTTTATTATAAAATGTATTTTTGGTCATTTTATTATAAAATGTATCGTTGGTCATTTGATTATAAAATGTATCGTTGGTCATTTTATTATAAAATGTATTTTTGGTCATTTTATTATAAAAATGTATTTTTGGTCATTTTATGATAAAATGTATTTTTGGTCATTTTATTATAAAATATACCGTTGGCCATTTTATTATAAAATGCATCGTTGGTCATTTTATTATAAAATGTATTGTTGGTCATTTTATTATAAAATGTATTTTTGGTCATTTTATTATAAAATGTACCGTTGGCAATGTTATTATAAAATGTATCGTTGGTCATTTTATTATAAAATGTATTGTTGGTCATTTTATTATAAAATGTATTTTTGGTCATTTTATAAAATGTATCGTTGGTCATTTTATTATAAAAATTATTGTTGGTCATTTTATTACAAAATGTATTGTTTGTCATTTTCCTGTAGAATGTATTGTTTGGTGATTTTATTATAAAATGTATTTTTGGTCATTTTACTATAAATATGTATTGTTGGTAATTTTACTATGAAAATGAATTGTTAGTAATATTCCTATAAATAAGTATCTTTGGTAATTTTTAAAAATATATTTTTAAAGTATTTTTATTCTTTCCTAGTGATTTGATTTGTGTTTAGAGGTTAAGTATTTGCCTATATCTGGGACCCTAACAGTTGCTACTACACCATGTCAAGGTGGATCTGGGGACAACACCAATTAAAATGTGCTGGCACTTTTCTTAAAACTTCGTTATTGCTCACATGGTCCCTTCATAGCATTCATCCATAGAACTGCTTCAAGTGCCTCCTTCATTATCAAGCATTCTGGTTACTTTTCTTTCTTTCTAGCGATATTTTCCTATGTCTCAATATCTGTTTGTTCAGAAAATGGTGTCCGATATTAAAACAACATTTATTTAAAATTCATTAAACACTGTTAAAATCAGCCAATGCTAACCTCCAGGCAAGTGAATCATTACACCTTCTCGGGCAAACATACTCAGCTGGCATGAAATGGAAAATCTATATGGAATCCATTGCTAGGTCAGCTGCTAAGAAAGTCAGTTCACTCTAACGGGAGAGAGATTTTTTCTCTTCGGAATGTATATTACATATCTATATATCTACAATTTGTCCATGTTTAGAATATTGCTGCCACATATCGTCCGATGCCCCTGTTATTTACCTTGGGCTCCTAAGTCTTAATTTCTCTTGAGGCTGTTCATGTTCACTTATTCATTTAATATCCCTGGGACCCACCAGGAAAGTGACTCATTGCGCCTACTCTGGCTAACATTCTCAGTTGTCACGTCAGCTATTTTACCGTGTCGTGCTAGACATTTTTTCTCTCCAGAATCCATCATATATATCCATAAGTCTACGCTTTGTCTATTCTTAAAATATTGCTACCACATATGGTCCGGTGCCCATGTTATCTACCTTCGGCTCTAAAGTCTTAATTTCTCTTGAGGCCGTTCATGTTCACTTAGCATTTAATAGCCTTGGAAAACTCCAGGAAAGTAAATCCTTGCACCTTCGCGGGCAAACATTCTCAGCTGACATGAAGTGGAAAGAGTTTATTGAATCCATTGCTAGGTCAGCTGCTTAGAAAGTCTAATCACTCTGTCGGGAGAGACATTTGTTTCTCTCCAGAATCTATCTTACATATCTATAAATCTACCATTCGGCCATGTTTAGAATAATGCTGCCACATATGGTCTGGTGACCCTCCTCTTTATCTTAAGATCTTTGATAAAATCAAAAGAAGAATCGGCAATATTATCGGTCCTGATCTAGCGGCTCGGCTTCAGTAACTACCCACCATCGCAATAGCTGTGTGTTTTCTATAAATACTTTCATGGTATTTGTTCGGTTAATCCTTTCGCTATGGTAGCTAGACCTTTTGAATTTAAGCGCAGCACTAGACTAGATATAGCCGTAAATTTTACGCTGAAAGTTTATTTTCTCACACTTCTCGATTGTGGAACACCCTACCAACTCCATGCTTGCCAGCCAACTTTAATCTGCAAAGATTTAAATGCAATGTCAATCACTATCTACTGTCCTCGTGATTACTCTTTCCTATTCCCGCTCATTATTGATGTTTCTGTTCTTAATACTTCAACACACTGTAAACCCTTGTGTCTTAGTGGCTTTACTGTCTTGCATGGGGTGATACTGATTAAAACTGTCATTCTTTTGTATATATACATCTCTCTCTCTCTCTCTCTCTATATATATATATATATATATATATATATATATATTTTAGAATTAGACATAGCCCGACAATTTATTTAAAGACATTTATATTATGTTTAACGTTCTTTTTATAGATACATGTATTTAAGCAAAACAGAGCATTTGCTTAAATACATGTATCTATAAAAAGAACGTTAAACATAATATAAATGTCTTTAAATATATATATATATATGTATACGGAATTAACTACCAATGAATACAGTATTAATCACACTATTAAACACACAGACACACACATGTGCGTACGCGATTTCTGATTCGATTCCCGAAATTTACTTTTAACAAATCAAACAATCGCAAACAAAAGCTAACTTTTATTCTTGTAAATGAGGAAACCCTTGAAAACTTGAAAATTTTGACGTAAATTTGGAAGCGGAAACGTTTATCTTTGAACTTCCGGTAAGAACGTTTTAGAAAACCTTCATTAATTTTCCTGATGCACATCATTTCTGTGGTCTCAGAGCCATATGTTCCAAAATTTGGACACTGCCTCCGGAAGAAAAGAATGCTCTTTGGCAAGATTTGGCAAAGGAGCGGACCTCAGAGACTTCTGTGGTTATATGTGCCAACACAGAATAACCCGATCATAACTTGCCAAAATGGTGACTTTCCTATATTTTACTTGGCGTGAAGTTTATACTATCAAAAAAGATTTTATGTAAATTTAAGCAAATGAGCAAATACCACTTCCTCGCTCTCAAGAAAAATTGGGACAAAGATGTTATCAAAACATGAATATATATATTCTCCTTTTTGTATCAGTTACACGTGCTAAATTTAGGTTTTGCCGACTTATGTAGATATTTACTAAAATTTGTTTTGCTTGGTACAAGGACAAGCTGAAGAGACACACGAAATATCAAAGTCAAGTTTAAGTTAATGATCATCTCGTAAGAATTTTACACTGCTTATAATAATTCTTATTCTAAAATATGAAATATCTTAGGGGATCTGTCTATATTTCTGAGATGAGGTATTATGTACACTATTTACATTGCTCGGATTACATCCTCATCTTTGTTGGCATATTTATCACAACGTTTCGGCCGTTGTACGCTCCGGCCTTCTTAAGGTGGTTGGAATGTCGAATTGAACCCGTTATTTCGCTCGCTGGCTTAGAAAGTTCTAGTTCTACGTGCCATGACTAATGGATGTTAGTTATCCTTTATCTCCTGCTAATTCCCTTCTCCAAGTTCTCCACCGCCTTAACCAGGTATTGAACTCAAACTTTTTGGGTCCTGTCACTGGATCTAGCTAACGCCTTTATCCACTGTGCCATGTGTCCTCGAGGACACATTGCACAGTGGAGATAACTGATAACTGACATACATTAGACATCGTCATCACTAGTGATCACTGTAAACACCATGATGGTGACTGAATATATCATGCAATTATTTCCGAATCATCTGTACTGTCCTCAGATTGACACTCCAAAACTCTGAAAGTTCGTATTGGAACTGACGCCTCAAATACCAGCCAGAACAGCATGCCGAGTCTAAATTTCAGGCAGAAAGCATTGCGTCATCGTGCTCCTTTTCTCACAGACGGTTCCCAACGGACACTGCTATACTTTGCAAAAATCAAAAGCAAGCAAAACGCATGCGCGAAATTAAAAATATAAAATGGCGATAGTTTACCTATAGCAATCTTTATATCACGTAAAATCGGTTGTCTATATCACAAAATAAATCCCATGAGTAAGAACCGAGGGTAATAGATCTACCGAAGCTAGTGACTCGGTATCTATATACCCCTCTGAACTTTTAAAACTAGGTCAAAGGGGTGATCAGATGCAAGTCACTTATCAACTTCCTGTTTAGATGTGCTTTCAGAAAGTGTAGTATCACCTACATAGATGCTTACTGATGGATTGAGAATGTTCCTCGGCAAATTGTTATTAAAAACAATAAGAAGGAAGATCGAGCATAGATACTCGGGGGACGTCTTCAGTTATCCCATAAGCTTGGAATACGAGTACTGATGATGCCTATCCGGAATCCATCGTAGAAATTCAGAGCGGTTAATAGATAAATTCAAAACACTTTAAAGCACTCGGGGTCTGGATCAGTTATAATAAAATTAGCATATGTATAAAGTTGAACACAGAACAGCTTGCGGTTGTATGTCACAAGACATAAAAATTGAACCAAATATTCGAGTTATGTTCTTAAATAGTCACGTCAGATCTATACTTGCATATGTTTGTCATATATTGTGTCCACATCATTCAGATTTTTTTTTTATCATTTCACCTCATGCAAAGGGGTAATTTTGAAGATTGTTGGTGGCAGGGAAGCAAGAGATCGAGAAGGAATTCCACATAAGTTATTAGAAGAAAATGGACGGTTGGAGCTTGATAGTTCAGAGTAAAGAGGTGAGACCTAGTTTCCAATCTAGTAGCACGCTTAAATTTATGCATCATCGAGGCACCTTGCAGGACAACTCGTCAGAATAACTGTCATGGAAATACTTGTAGAAAAGACAGAGCGGGGTCACGTCAAAAAAGTGAAAAGATGACTGATATCAAGAGGCTAGGTCAGCATCGATTACATTTCAGACTGTTCTTTAAATTTTTTTCCAGAATTTTGAGATATATAGCAAGCATACCAAACCAGATATGACACCAACATTCTATGAGCGGAAGAATGGTAGATTAGTAAAAGTTCAAGTTGGATTCTGGCGGGAAATATAGCTAAAATATAGAAAATCGACTTTACTAGGAGCTGATTCAATATAATCATTCATATCAGTTAAAAACGTGAGCTCATTAAGGTGCAAATAGTTGCTCTTCTGAAGGTTAGCATCAGCCATATTGATGACAGGCAGAAATGGTTCTCTGTTGTGATTAAAGTAATGTAGTTTTGTTTTGGAGGCGTTGAAATTTGAAAGTCGTAGTTTCCAGGTAATCACCGATTGTAGGTCTTTTTCGAGAGCAGTTACCAGTTCTAATTTTTCGCATCTGTCGGTCTTGCTACTAAAACATAAATAGTTGTGTCATCTGCATAGATACTTGGAATTGATGACATCGGAACTGTCATTAGTGAAGATCAGAAACAGTGTAGGCCCGAATATAGATATAAAACGGACTGGATCCATGTCCATTCAACATGATCTTCATCATCCGATTGTTATGAAAGAATTGATCAGGCCAAATCTTCGTCAAGAAACATCGCAGTCCTTGAGCCTTTGGAGAAGGCCGGCATGGCTAAATTAAATTCTGTATAAAACTGTTTTTTTATTCTCACTTCTATGGTGTAAATAGTTTGAAATGGTTACATCCTGTAAATCCTAAAGTAGATGTCCTTTCATCAAACAACATAGAGTAACAGTATAAAATCAGAAACAAAGATTATTATCAATTAACAAAATCCACATTGCTTGAAGGGTTCCACCAGTATCAGCAACAACAAAGATGGTGGGTGGCATAAAACTAGGAAGGCAAACATGTAGCTTTATTTTCACACTATATCAAGCAAACGGTTCAGAAGGAAACTCAAGTCATTACAAGGAAGAGAGATACCTGGTTACGTACTTCATAAGTCAAATTTTTTATCAGATTTTGAGAGATACGGATAAAAGCTTGTGTAAAAAGAAAACTTCCGCTAATAATCTCACTCAACAGACGTCGGTTCTCTTACAACTATGTCACGCACAAATCGGGGTATCGCTTTTACAAATGAAACCCAAATTTTAAGGACCGAATTTAATAAATCTGCCGAACTTAATAACATTTTCAATAGGCGTCGGTTCAGTTGATATTAGGTCACGTATATATCGGATTTCTAAACGACATATTGAACCCAAATTTTAAGGGCCTAATGTAATAATGCTAATACCTCTTTGTGTCGGCGTTGGTTTTGTTAGAACTCAGTCACATGCAAATTGACTCTCCATACCAGATAGTGAACCCAAATTTCAAGCCCCGAGAATAGCATATCTACCGAATCTAATAACTCCTTGAATAGGCATCGGTTCGGTTAGAATTATGTCAGTCACAACTCGGTTGAGCATACTAGAAATTATCCACAGATTTTGATGGTCAAATGTAATAATTCTACTGAATCTAATAAATCCTTGAATAGGCATTGGTTCTATTCGAACTATGTCACGTACAAATCGGCTTTCCATATCTCAAATGGATCCTAGATTTTATGGGCCGAATGTACATTACAGGGAAAAAGGTTCGCGCTACCCTCCTTTCTTTAAAATCACCTTAAAATGAGGTATTTCTATATTTTTAAAGGAAAAGATAAGGTTTCAGTAACTAAAGTGTATTCACTTTTATTTTGACCAAGAAATAAACACTTAAGTATAACAGTTCTCATACAACAGCATAATAATTTGTTTTTGTCAATAATACCCACAACCGGCCTTAATTAATGCTTTACAACTTCTTGGTATTGTTTCCATGATTTAAAAAAAGAAGGTAGATTGCTGAATTTCTCATGCATTCTTCAAGCGCTAAAAAAGCTCACTCTCACTCGTTGCGTATTCTTTTCGAATTATCCTATCCAATTCGACCCATACTATTCAATGCTAAAGAGCTCAGTTGCTTGACGCAGCCACGTAATAATTTCCAAAATGTTGTTCCTTTTTGACTCGACGTAATTTTGGCATAATCTAGAAGATGATTTATAATCTTTGTCTTGTAAGGAAATAATTTTCCAATTATACCTAAACCAGATAGTACAGCATATCTTTGCAAAATCTAATGATAATTTTCTTTTTCCATGATTTCCTTGACCTGAATCAAATCTCCGGCACTCTCACCCCAAAACACACCAAACATAAACAGATCCATCACCATGTTGAACTGTTCGAACAACGCATTCATCATCCAGACTTTCTCCTGGCTTCCTTCTCACATACAATTTCTTCTTACTAACAAAATATTTAAGTTTCGGTTCCTCTGTTCACAATATATTTAGCCAATGTTCCAATATCAAGTTCTCAGCATTTATATCCATAACACACTTTTCTGATTATCCCCCTCCTGTAACTGGAGTTTCTTGATGGTTATGCGTCTCGCTGATCTAAGTCGATTTTTGACATTTGAGAATTCCACTGGTTACACAGATGTCAATTCTGAAGAAGTTTTCGTTCTATTTCATTTGCTCTCAATAATCAAGTGTAATCTTGAATAATAATAATAATAATAATAATAATAATAATAATAATAAAATAATATTCTGCAGCAGTTTTCACCTTTGATGCTCAAGCTATTTATCTGTCAACATTTACGCCAGTTTCTAGCGGCCGTTGTAACGAACATTGAACTCTATGTCTAGAAATCTTCAACTTATTGGCAATTTGTCTTCGAGAGTAGCCTTCTTTGAATAAAATTTAATTTTTTACCTTCACCTCAATGCTTAACTGCTTTGGTTTTTGCATTTTGCGCAAATACCTCCAAAATGAAAAAATAAATTTAAAAATGAAGAAAATAAGATCGTAATGGCTCAACTGTTCTTCTTTTTTCTCTTTAAGCAGACAGCTACATACGTTTTGTTTCCAAAATGAATCAATGCTGAGTTAATAATTACGACATGTATTAACATTTAACTTAGTTGAAAATTTCAGTAATCTGAATAATCTACTGAGGGTTTAATAATGAAAAAAAAATTCTCATACAAAATATCACGACACATGTCACAGTGGATAACAGCGTTAGTTAGATCCAGTGACAGGACCCAAAGAGTTGTGAGTTCAATACCTGGTTAAGGCAATGGAGAAATTGAGGAGGAGAATTAACAGGAGATAACTGATAACTGACATCCATTAGATATGGCACGTGGAACTAGAACAGTCTACCCCAGCGAGCGAAATAAAGGGTTCAGTTTGACATTCCAACCACCTGAAGAAGGCCGGAGCGTAAAATGGCCGAAACGTTGTGATAAATATGGCAACAAAGATGAGCATAATAGTCTGAATATTGTAAATAGTGTACATAATATCTCATCTCAGAAATATAGACATATATATATATATATATATATATATATAAACACATTTAAACACACACAAAATTTTAGCAGACTCCATTAGAAATATACTAGTAGAAAACATAAATATATTAATTGCTTCCACCTGTAAAAAAAGGTTAAAAATAATGGAGGCTTTAATAATAAAAAAGAAAAAGCCTACCCTTAACAATATTAACTACGAACAAAGCCACAACGTGCTAACCGTATTTGGAAATTAAAACACCCCTACTACACACTAAGACATACACATAATGCACACACTCAATTAAGCTGAAAAATCAAATCATCCTTGATAATGGCTAAAGGTATAGCCGAAAGCGTTCGGAAAAATAAAACATTTGGACAGTTCTTACACACCCTTTGTCCAGCAAAGAAAGCTCTTGTTCGTACACAAGAAAAATTAAATAAAAAACTTAACCGTAGTACCTTGTCTGTTGTTTTTAATGAAACTTGCATATATATATATATATATATATATATATATATATATATATATATATATATATATATATATATATATATATATATATATATATATATATATCAGAAATATAGACAAAATATTCAAAATTTAGCAAACTGTATTGTAGACAGGCAATTCCAATTCAGACGGTTTTGGTAGTAATCGGAGCCTGGAGAAATATTGGAAAATAAAAGCAAGTATAGTTAATGAAATTTTAAGATGTTTTTCTTAACGAAATGCAAGCAGAGGCAACATTTCTTCCTTGAGTTTAATAAATCTAACGAAGCTAATAACTGTTTGAATAGACATCGGTTCTGTGAGTACTATGTAACTCACTAATCAGTTGTTCATGGCAGAAATTGATTTTAAGTGCTGAATGCAATAAATCAAACGAAACTTATAACAGATCCATTTAATATGTCAGTACATTTAACATGTATTTTAGTAGACATTTTTTGAGATATAAAATTATTATTAAAATATTAATTTAGTCATAGATTTAACTCCATTCACCTCAAGCAAAGATATGATGTCACTGAGATGCAAGTGTTTACTGGAAGGGGAAGAAAATGAGAAGAATTTACTGCGGAGGAAAGACAAAAAATTAACGAGTTTCAGTAATAGAGAAGATGGTGATTGACGTTGCATTTTATAATTTTGAAGATTGTACTTGCTGGGATAGAATTCCACAGGTTAGAATTTGGAAGAAATAAAATCTATAAGAATAATACTTGCGATTCCATCTAGCTATTTCAACAATAAAACAATGTGACCTACTAGCCAAGTACGTTTAAATTTATCCTGTCGAGGTAACAAGGGGGGTGTCCATTAAAACAACTGCCATAAAACGTACTTATCGAAAAGACAGCAGGCCACGTCTCGGCGATAGTAAAGTGAGCGAAGTGGACCGATAACATGAGACACCCTTGTTTGGATTTTCTCGAGAATTTCGAGACACATCGCCTGATCACCAGGCCAGATAGAGCAGCCAGATCCAATGCACTAACGAATGGCAGATTTGTAAATGTGCAAGATGGATTCTGAGGAACACATTTTCAAGCACAACACAGTGACAGAAACTTCTCAGGAGCTGACCTAGCAAGTGATTCAGTATAATCGGTACACTTCGTGCTATTAGAAAACTAATGACGCACAACGACATTATATTCTGGGGGTTCACATCAGGCATGCTTATGT
This sequence comes from Acanthosepion esculentum, assembly GCA_964036315.1. NCBI lineage: Eukaryota > Metazoa > Mollusca > Cephalopoda > Sepiida > Sepiidae > Acanthosepion > Acanthosepion esculentum. The sequence goes on along the minus strand of OZ038505.1, from coordinate 9,020,986 downwards.
AGGGCAAAAACGGCTATGTATGATGATTAAAGGATAGCAGGTTCTTTTAGGGGGTAATATATATATATATATATATATATATATATATATATATATATATATATATATATATATATATATATATATAAGGCAAATTAATTGTTTAATAGATGTTAATAATTTCTCAATTAAATTTTTTATCAGGTAATAATTTCAAGAATGTGAAATCGTTTTTCTCTTTGAATTTTACCCCAAATTACCTGAAATTCAGAAAAAATATAACATTTATGCCTGAGGATGGTAAATGTTTTTATAGAAAGTACTTGCAAGCAATATGGACCGAACAACTAATCCATTGTACAATTAATAAAAACAAGGATCGTGTCGTTCAGCGAGGGGCCAATGAGTTCATGCCTTCTTAATCTGTTAGCGAAGTGAGTTCAGCATTAATTACATTAACTTCATTGATTTATTCTCTGAATGACTATTTTAAATATTAATTAACCTGCATTATTTAATAATATATATATATATATATATATATATATATATATATATATATATAGATAGATAGATAGATAGATAGATAGATAGATAGATAGATAGATAGATGTTTCTGAAATCTTATCGCTTCAATCGAACCACAATGGATTCAAAAAGAAATTCTAATGTTTACTTATTTGATCCGATCCTGGAAATGTTTCAGGCTGACAACATTGACTATATATATATATATATATATATATATATATATATATATATATATATATATATATATATATATATATATATATATATTTCTCACTCCTGCACACAAATCTGAAGATGAGAAAGGGAAAAGAATATATGAAAACAGGGAAAGAGTTTTCGTTGTGAGGAAATACAAGCTAAGACATTTGAGGGAGACAAAGACGGAGAGAATTTTGTTCGCTTCAGCGAAAGAAATCAATAAACCAAGGGAATTTGTGAATGATCGGACACTGTCGATCTCACCTGGAGGCCGACCATATCGTTTAATGCCGAGAGCATCCAACCTTATGTGCTATTTCGAGACGCAGTACGATCGCAGTTGGGTCACTCGGCGTTGTCCGGTCAGCTCGGAAGGCGGTATCGTGTGTACGCCGGAAAACAGGTAACTGAAACACTAATTGCTAGCCTGACCTTCTGTAGTTTGAGTTTGATGTCACTAGGCGGTCTTTGTTGAGTTTTTGGAGTCTTCGCAAATAAACGGATTTCAGGGACCCTTCCGGGCAGCCAGGGCTTTAGCTACTAAGGCAGGTTCAATCAGCTCGCTACATCAGCACGCACAAAAGAGATTCACTGATGGCATCCAGTCAAAAATAAAGGACAGGGAACAATCTTTTAAAAGTGACTTAATGTAGGATTTTTTTTCTTTTGAACTTCGAACTAGAATATGAATTAGGTTTGATATTCGGAATCACTGCTTGCCGTATTCTTATAAAGACTTAACGCAGTTATTTCTTTCTAATGGGTTCAATTCGCATCTCCGGTTTCAGAAAATTAGTGAACTCGGCTTAAAATAATGGGTACAGTGACAATCACAAAATAAAAAAAAACAATGATTATACTTAAAATATAAGAAATATCTATGGATGTACAATATCTATATACATATCTACCTCTCTATTGCAAACAGTTCATCTCTCTCTCTCTCTCCATTGAACATTTTTAGATATTTAAAACAACATGCCTGCCCGCGTACTCAATTCCGGAAAATCCTTGTTGACAACACAATTATACTTAAACATGGAAACAAACATTATAAATCCTTGAAGCTACATACTTAAAACAGTTAAAACATAACCTGAACAAATTAAACTATGGAATATCCACAAATATTCTTAGATGACTATAATTTATAACAGAAGCCATTGGTTTATACCAACGGCTTCCCATACTTAATACTTCCTGTTTTTCACTCTCGCGTGGTCATGTGTGATGTCACGAGCTGCGATGGGATTTTCGCTTCCTTGTCTCGTAAATACGAGTTTGTCGTTACTTTGAGCTTATTCAAACAGCATGGGTGGACTAACATTGTGGTTTAGTCTGTGTGTTGTTTGATTTATTGAAATTGTCATCTTTGAAAATGGCTTATGTAGGCCGAAAGCTTAGACTGGATTTAAACATATATCAATATTGTGTTTTCCTTTCGCCTTTCAACGATAATGTGATTAAGCTTATCAGACAATATGAAAGGAACTTACTTAAAATAAAAAGACAAAACCTGTCTATATTATTTAATGAAACATGCATTAATATATATATATATATATATATATATATATATATATATATATATATATATATATATATGACACTTTCTCTCAGAATTTCTTTCTCTCGTTTTCTCTTTATGCCTTTTTCTCCTCTCCCCCTTCCATATTAATATATCTTCCGTTAAGTTAACCTATTTAATGTGACAATGTCTGAATTTCATCAACAAATTTCAATTTGAGAGAATAGAAATGTTACATCTAACTCAATCATGTATCTCTCCCCCCTCACTTCCCCACTTCTTTAATTTACATATACTTAGTACTGCCCGTCGAAAATGTGTAAATTTCTTTTTTTTTCGTTTCAACCTTTGGATGTAAAATCTGATGATCCGGTGTCCTTTAAAAGGGCTGTGGTGAAATAATTTATTACATGGAACCTTAAAGTGGTCTGTTTTTATTTTTAGTTAAATTATTAGCTCTGATTTATATTGAGCTCTCTGGATTTTATCTTCCTTGGGTCTACCCATACGGATTACCTAGTTTTTCGTAAACTAAATATACATACATATATATATATATATATATATATATATATATATATATATATATATATATATATATATATATATATATATATTACCACTCATGATAATAATAGATAAAAAGTAAAAATGAAATACTGGCTAGCCAACAATGCTAATATGCATCCAGCTTTAAAATTTACACAAGAAAAGGAAATTTATTCTTCTCTTGTCTGTCTTGATGTTTTGGTCAGCAGATCTTCGTCGGGTTTTGCTACGTCTGATTATTGTAAACCGACATTTACTGGTTTATATTCAAGTTGGGATTTTTTTGGGGTCCCGTAAAACGTACAATTAATTTAACTAAAACCCTTACACATAGGGCTCTTATGATCTGTTCTAAAATTAAGTTAGATGATGAACTTAGATTTATTACCACTACTCTCTGTAAAAATGCCTATCCGTTGGGCTTTGTTCAATAAATAATTAAGAATAAAATTGCTGAATCCAATAAAGTCAAATCTACTATAGTACAAAGATGGATTGTATACTTGAGCCTTCCTTGGCCGGGTAATATCAGTGATAGATATGCTAGGAAGGTTTCCGTAGCGGTTCGACATTGTTACTTTGCCGCTAGTACTTGTGTAGACATTTCTGCCAAACCTGTCCTTCCATCCATGCGGAAGGATGTTCTACCTCCACATCATAATAGTTCTTTAATTTATTATTTTAAATGTAGCTGTGTTTCATGCTACCTAGGGAGAACGACTCAAAGGCTGGACGTCAGAATAAAGCAACACGTTCCAACGAAAATCCGCAAACTTAAGTACACTCCTTCAGACATTCTGACCAATACATGCCGGCCTTCCATCGTAGAACATCTGATAAATAGACATAATTGTGCTACTAGTTTCAGTGTGGAATCCTTTACCATTCTTAGCAAGTCGCACTCAAATTACCACTTAAAAGTATTGGAGGCCATTTATATTTTATCGTTGAAGCCTTCTCTGTGTAAAGAGAAGCACTTCGTACTATGCCTCCAACTAATTCCCATCTAAGCAATATTTTTCTCTCTCTTAATACATATTGGCCATCTCTTTCAAGTAATAACTCTGTTCAATGTATTAACCTCGATTTAGCTCTGTTGAGCGACGTTCGAAGCCGGTTATCTAGCCCATTTTTCAGTTTTACTTTTTATCTATTTGTTGAAACTTGACTAATGCATGGAATAATAATGCAAACACAAAATGTAGTTAGAATAAAATGTATTGAAACAAGAAAGTGTACACAATATTTACATATAGTCTTTTGTATATTTCTGGGAAGACCGTTCCTGAAGAATGTGTTGACTAAGTCGCAGTCGGGCAGAGTCTCTAGTTGGATCTCTTGATTTGCCTCCCTGTCTTCCGGTACCAACCATATTTATATCGTCGGTACTCCACTATGCAAATTAGGTGGATCCTACCACAACACTATTATCATCATGAGTGGTAGTAAAAATAAATTTTGTCTTTTCATGACGATCATAAAATTGTGTACCACAAACCATATCTTCACACACACACACACACACACACACACACATATATATATATATATATATATATATATATATATATATATATATATAATACTACACAAATTCATTTTCGCCCTGGGTATGACGTTAAACTGCATCCGTGTCCTGCGTAAGACGCTAAACTACGTCCAACAGCAAGGCCTCTTATCAGGAGGTTTGAGGAGCGTGCAACCACCTCTGAATTGCTGGTGTTCCCAGGTCCACCCTGACCCGTGGTGGTAGAACCTGTTAGGGTCTCAGCTATGGGCAAATAGTGAACTCCCAGACTATATCCACGTCCTCGGTATGAAGATAAACTACATCCGCGTCCATGGGTATAACGATAAACTATATCCGCGTCCTGGGTATGATAATAAACTACATCCACTTCCTGAGTATGGCGATAAATTACATCCGCGTCCTGGGTATGATGATAAACAGAAAGACCGTTTTTGAAAAAGTAATGTCGGCGGCTATACGTTTTTGGAAAAATAGTATTACCAGCTATACGTTTTCGAAAGAAGAATGTTGTCAGCAGTGCGTTTTTGAAAAATTGATTTTACCAGCTATACGTTTTTGAAAAAAATAATATTACCAGCTATACGTTTTTGAAAAAATAATATTACCAGCTATATGTTTTTGAAAAAAATATTACCAGCTATACGTTTTTGAAAAAATAATATTACCAGCTATATGTTTTGTTTTTTGTTTTTTTAAAAATTACCAGCTATACGTTTTTTTTTTTTATATTTTAAATAATATAATCAGCTATACGTTTTTGGAAAAATAAGCAATATATTTTTGAAAAAAAAAAGAAATATATATATGACCAGCTAAACCTTTTTTGAAAAAAAGAAAAATATTACCAGTGATACATATTTGAATGAAAATCATTACCAGAAATAGATTTTTTGAAGGAAAAATATTACCAGAAATAGATTTTTTGAAGGAAAAATATTACCAGAAATAGATTTTTTGAAGGAAAAATATTACCAGAAATTGATTTTTTTTTTTAAATATTGCTTACAATATTTTTTCGGCATTAAATGACCCATTGAGGTTGATATGCCGTAAAACCAAAACAAAGAAATTCATTTACCAACCGCCTCGGCCACCAAGAACATTTGCTTATCAGTCAAGGCTAAATTGTGACTTTATGGGAAATCCTTCTCATTAGGGTCTTTCGAAATATTCTTCTCCACTCAGTTTCGTATACAAACGTAAAAAAATGCATTTGTCTAAACAAGTAATGGATTTTTTTAAATGCATTAATCCGATATTTGAGTAGAAGCTCCGTCTATTTATTTATGTTATAAATAAAAAAATGAAAATTTACAGAGTTTAGGCGGAGACGTTAGTAGCACGGAGTTGAAGCCTGCTATATCAGGAACCGGAAATCCAATCCTAAACAGGAAATAAAAGATAAACCTCTACTCTTGTTAAAAAGACTATCAACTTCTATTGGAGGAAAAAAAATAGTAAACATTGTTTCAGAGCTTAAGTGAAAATTTGAGAAGCATAAATTTGAAATAGACATTCGAAAGAACCGGAAACTCATTCCTAAACAGGAAACAAGGGATAAACCTCTACTGAACATTTTAAAAAACATTAACCTATTTCCGTTTAATACGCCGAAAATTTAAGTCACTTCGCTTCCTTAATAATTTGCCTTTCCTTACACAGTAATTGTCTAGAATATTTTGGAGTGTTCTCTAATTTAAAATTTGAAATTTAACGATATTTTCCTTCAACTGATATCTGTGTATCAATACACGTCACCAAACAACATCTCTATGCTTAAATAAAGTTAATAAAATCATTCTAGGAGCGTTGGCATAAATCGTTTTACTCTTTCCTTTAATCTATATATAATCTTCAATAAATAAGAACTATAAGATTAGACATCTCCTCTCTAACAATTCTAAAACAGTCCATGAATTCAATTGCCTATTAACATTCGTTTTTAATGGTTGCTATGGTTTTGAGAACAAAATGGTTAAAGTTGAAAAGACCTCGAATAAAAGAGATGTATCCTCGAACCCAGAAGATATCCTGTCTAAGCGTGTATGTAAAATCTGCAGAAAGATTTTTTTTATCTCATGCCTTATTTAGTACTCATCTAACAACACTTGACAATCGGCAGTCTAATATGAACTTTCTTCCATACCTGCAAAGGATGTTTCTTTTTTAAATCGAGTTCACTCCAATAAAGATAGCAAAGTCACTGAGAAACGAGAAGATCTTGGGTGAAGAAGAATTAGAAACGGGAACAATTGCTAGGGATCGAGAACAAAGGAAGAGTTGTTGGAGTTTTGGAGTACCTTATGTACTAGTGAGCCAATCAAAATGAGCTGACACATTTTATAGTTCACCAATAGAAGATAAAACCAATCAGAAGGCTCAAAATATCCAATCCGACGTGTATAAAGGCGGCCATGTATTTTTCCGCGATAGACATTGCCTTAAATTTTTGAAGATTAAAGTTAGCTGGAAAGCATGGAGCTTGAAGTGCGAGAAAAGAAACTGGTAATATAGAATTTAAGTTTATCTACCCAGCTCGGCTATACATTGGGGAGACACCGTCGCTGGTATATTACTGCGCTAAAATTCGAAGTGTTTAGTCATCTTAGCGGTAAGTTCATTCGAACAGTGACCGTAAAAGTGTTTATAGAAAAGGGATGCAACCTGACGGCGATGGGAAAGTGAGTGAAGCCGAGATGCCAGATCGGGACCAATAATATTGCTGGTTCTTTTTGGATTTTATCAAGGAAAGGTTTTGTGGTAAGATTTGCAAGTCAGACGCCTGGCTGAAGCGTTACATGAGAAGAAAATAACTTTCAAGAACCTCACACGTCTTTCGTGTGTCACATGTGTAAATAATGCACAAGTGAAGCTGGTATATATACCTACCCATACGTAAATGTGCTTGTGTTAGTGTATGTATGTGTGCGTGTGTTTTTTTTTTGTATGCATGTTTCCATATATGCATAAATAAATCTGAATACACACACATGCACACACATATATATTTATATATCAATCGAGAGAGAGAGAGAGAGAGAGAGAGAGAGAGAGAGAGAGAGAGAGATGGATGTTTGTGTATATATGTGTATTTCGTGTGTACATCTATATTTTCGCTAGCAACCATCGTGACTGCTTATAGGGCATATTCAAGTAGAGATCACACAAAATTATACGCTCTTTCTCAGAAACTGTAACTCAGATCTGCTTGCCATAGTTGCAGTATAAACTATAGGTAGGTATTGAAGGATCAGAAAAATGCCTGAACTGGAATCTACAACGGGGATCAGTGATCTACACTTGAGCACTAGTGTATTCAGAAAACGAGTAATCAGCAGATAGATAGATAGATAGATAGATAGATAGATAGATAGGTCTTCTATCCACGGATGTTGTATGGGATGTGGGTAAGTGGAACAGCAAGAGCAGAATAAAGAAAAGCCGTAAAATCGCGGATGAACTCCTCAGAGTCAACGGCCATCTATCCCTACTATGGGTTAAATAGTCTTACAAACCCGTAGTTATTAAAGGACGGTGAGTACCGCTGAAGATATGCTCAATCGGTGTTGCTTTTAGCCAACAAATGTGAGAAAACCATAAAATGTGGATTTGGAGATAGATAGATAGATAGAGAGAGAGAGAGAGACAGAGAGAGAGAGAGAGAGAGAGAGAGAGATCAACAGACTGATAGATCTATCAGTGTTGATATCTATCTATCTACCTATCTATCTATCTATCCTTCTACCTACCTACCTACATATCTATCTCTATATCTCTCTCTCTCTCTCTCTCTCTCTCTCTCTCTCTCTCTATATATATATATATATATATATATATATATATATATATATATATATATGTATATATATATATATATATATATATATATATCACAGTCCCTTCATAGCTATCTATTTATATATCTATCTGATATGAACAAACTGCGGTAGATAGATAGAGAATTGAGAGATAGATATCAACACACACTGATAGATCTATCGATCCGTCACACTCTGTTCATATCTATCTATTTATCTAGCTAGCTAGCTAGATAGATAGATAAATAGATATGAACAGACTGTGATAGATAGATAGATAGATAGATAGATAGATAGATAGATATGAGCAGAGGCTGTAATAGATAGATAGATAGATAGATATCAACAGACTTTAATAGATCGACCCTTCTATCTATCACAGTGTGTTCATATCTATCTATCTATCTATCTATCTATCTATCTATCTATTCCAGCCTCTGCTCATGTCTATCTATCTATCTATCTATCTATCTATCTATCTATCTATCTATCTATCTATCTATCTACCAGATAGTTAGATAGACAGACATTCTTATGAAATTCCCCATACATATTTATCAAAGGATAAGTGGATGCCTGTTGTTATAGACACGTATATATGAACTTCTATCAGATGTAAATGATATAAAGTAAAAAATTTCCTTAAAAACACAGACAAGAGTTAATAATTAGAACAGTTTTGCACAAAAAGTCCTTTTTTATAGATTTTTAGGTGCATAGATAAATGCTAGTGGGGAGAAAATGATTTACACGTAGAGAAATTTAAAAACTAAAAGTGTTCAAACAGACACACACAGACACACACACACACACACACACACACACACACACACACACAAACTACATATTCAGGGCCGCTTACACACATAGAAATACATTACTTAAATAATTATTTTGGCGTGCAATATCTGTCATCGTAAATGTAGTCTCGGCTGAGCACTTCTTATTGATAGGAACAATACGTCGTTAATTAAAATCGGTTTTACTGCCGTGAGACAAAATCATATAAAACGCTAGTGATCATTTTTTAGTAACCAATCAGTTTGCCTAGTTTTCGAATTGTGTATTGTATTCGCCTTCATTTTTATTCTTCAGAGCGTGCAATTTTTTTAGAATTTTGTTCATGTTAGACATAAACATATAAATATGTAAAAAAATATCAATGGGTTGAGGTATATATATATATATATATATGTGTGTGTGTGTGTGTGTGTGTGTGTGTGTGCGCGTGTGTGTGTGTGTGTGTGAATATCGCTGCGATATTCAGTCTGTTTATATCTGTTATTGACCAAGAGTTAGTGGATAATCCAGATTTTACAGCAGGATATAGGAACGATTCGTTCAATGTTATCTTCAGAGATCAGCCCGCTCAATATTTGCGTTGATTAGAAGCGGTCTACATTAAGTTACATCAACCGTCTCCGTGAAGACAGAAAGAGCATTTTGTTGGCTCTCTCCGTCTTTTAGGATGAATGTGAGAAAGAAAATTCCATTTTATATTCACTTGAAACCATTTACATTAGCGTTTTTTGCTCGTATATTTCACCTTTTCTTTCTTTACCCTTCGTTTTATTCAAGAGTTTTATTTTATTTATTACTAAATTCCATTTTCTCCTGATTATATTTTCTAGCAGAGCGAATTTTACGTGTTTTCTTGGTCAATTAATATTTACCAATGCAGTCTCTTTTGATGTGCTGGCTGAAAGTAATCTCGCAAGAAAGAAGATTGTGTATAAATTCTGTGACAACAAATTTCTGTTTGAACAAATATATATACGGTATGTAACAGCAAAATTGTCAAAATCGTGTAAATTGTCCAATTGTTAGATTAACTATTGGATCGTTCTATCTTAGAAATGATTAAAGATATCTTACTGGAATTCCACGAGGCTTTTATAACACTACAGGACTCTACTTTGAACAATAACTATGTATTTAGTTCTAAGTTGAAATGATGATCCCTCTTCCTGTTGTGACCTCCTGATCCAGTTTTCCTCAATACTGTTTTCTCATCTCTAAACTTATTCACCGTTCTCTTCAGGATTCTTGAATGGACTATGAGCCAGAGTATGAATGCTGGTACCATTACTTAATGCCTTAATGATCTTTTTCCCCTCACCATTGACCAGTTGCAAAGACGTAATGGAACAGACACAAAACGATTTTAACCTGTTCTTTTTGTAGTTGAATAACTCAACTGGTTTTCAGTGATTCTTACAAACAAATGGTGACAGGATGGCTAAACTCAATTAGTTTGGTGTGTTTTTTCTTAGAAATTAAATATTTTATGGAATTATTCCATGCTGTGGAATTATCCCATATATATATATATATATTGTGTATATTTAGGCAGCAATTTTTCATTAAGGCATGTTTCATTTAAGCAGCAAGGGCGGACTATCATTGTTGTTTCCTCTGTGTGTTGTTTGATATATTGAAATTGTCATCTTTGATAACGGCTTATGTAAGCCGAAAGCTTAGAATGGATTTAAACATTTATCAATATGGTGTTCTGCTTTGGTCTTTCAACGATAATGTGATTAAGCTTATAAGACAATATGAAAGGAACTTGCTTAAAATAAATCGACAAAACTTGTCTATATTATTTAATGAAACATGAATATATATATATATATATATATATATATATATATATATATATATATATATAGGATGTTTGATTAAGAAGGATTATATATAAGGGTGTTTCATTAATACGGATGAAAGCAGCAGTAAATAAATCAGTGTTTTTGGTGAAGAATTATTTATTTCTCTAATAGATCATATTATTTATGTCATGGCAATTATGTGTGAAAAATAATATCGCCCAAATGTCCGCCAAGAAAAAGAAAAAAATCATTAGACGCTTAAACTTAATTCTCATTTAAAATCGATTCAATTTATTGGAACAACCTTTATATAGGAGCAATTCGACTTATGACAGTGTTCTGTTCTTACGATTTTCCGTGTAACTCGTAATGGATCCGCGTTTTCCGTGAATAAGCACTTTCGTCACTCGCCTATGACAACGCAATTATTAAGTAATAATCTAGAACGTAGCTTATTCTCTATGACATATGTTAACATTAATTAGTGCTAAAAACACACGTAGACCAAACATATACATATAATGAAATGAAATAATTGATTTAAGCTCCTTGTATATTTATTGTCAATGATTTCTTTTACTCTCGATAGATAAGATGACAGTATGCAAGATCTCTCTCTTTCTCTCTCTCTCTTTCTCTCTCTCTCTCTCTCTTTCTCTCTCAAAAGTCACATTATCACTGACAAACTTGTAAATTTTATGTTTATTTACCAAATGGAATCATGTTTCTATGTGAAATATACTATTAATAAATTGTATTGGTCGAATTATGAAAGATGATGTGTTGCAAATTTTCCTTGGTTGCTATTTCATAAGTGAATCCTGAACGCTCCTACCCTACCATGAGGTGGCTGCTGATGTCTCTAAGACTCATTTCACACAAAAAGACATGTTGACCAGCATCCCAATACACAGCAAATTCTGCCAATGATGACGATGATTATTATTATTATTATTATTATTATTATTATTAAGAAGAAGAAGAAGAAGAAGAACAAGAAGATCAAAAAGAAGAAGAAGAAGATCAAAAAGAAGAAGAAGAAGAAGATCAAGAAGAAGAAGAAGAAGAAGAAGAAGATCAAGAAGAAGAAGAAGAAGAAGAAGAAGATCAAAAAGAAGAAGAAGAAGAAGATCAAAAAGAAGAAGAAGAAGATCAAAAAGAAGAAGAAGAAGAAGATCAAGAAGAAGAAGAAGAAGATCAAAAAGAAGAAGAAGAAGAAGAAGATCAAGAAGAAGAAGAAGAAGAAGATCAAAAAGAAGAAGAAGAAGAAGAAGATCAAAAAGATCAAAAAGAAGAAGAAAAAGAAGAAGAAGAAGATCAAAAAGAAGAAGAAGAAGAAGATCAAAAAGAAGAAGAAGAAGAAGAAGAAGAAGATCAAGAAGAAGAAGAAGAAGAAGAAGATCAAAAAGAAGAAGAAGAAGAAGAAGAAGAAGATCAAGAAGAAGAAGAAGAAGAAGATCAAGAAGAAGAAGAAGAAGAAGAAGAAGAAGAAGAAGAAGAAGAAGATCAAAAAGAAGAAGAAGAAGAAGAAGAAGAAGAAGAAGAAGAAGAAGAAGATCAAAAAGAAGAGGATGGAGAATAGTAATACAAAGACAGAAGGGAGAATAGAGAAGATGGAATAATAATAATAATAATAATAATAATAATAATAATAGATAAGATGACGAAAAGCAAGATCTATTTCTCTCTCTCTCTCTCTCTCTCTCTCTCGCTCTCTCTCTAACTCGCTGGCTCTTCCTCTTTCAATATAAAGAAGCAGAAGCCAATCTGGGCTAAAAAAGAAAAAAACAATCGTTTGTTTGTTTTTTCTTTCGTTATTTTATTGGAAATTTAAAAAAAAGAAAAATGTCCTGATGTCATGAAGGGAAACTCAATATGCACAGACATATGCACATTATTTAAGCAACTGCTCCTGTACTCTCTAAACTCTACAACAGAGAACAATTTGCTGTATTTGACTTTCCAGCTTGTTAGAAAACCTCTTCTGTAGTCCAAGTTTTTAAGAACACTGACGAACTATCTGATCATTCAAACTATTGGCCTATTAGATTTCTACCTCTTTTTAGCAATGTGCTGGATACTACAGGGTTTTACAAAAGGTCGCGTTATCATTGATAAACTTGTAGATTTTATATTTATTTACCAAATGGAATCATGTTTCTGTATGTGACAATATATTATTAATAAATTATATTGGTCGAATTATGAAAGATGATGTGTTGCAAATTTTCCGTGGTTGCTATTTCATAAGTGAACTCTGAACGCTCGTACACTACCATGAGGTGGCTGCTGATGTCTCTAGATCCAACGCAATTCTCATTTCACACAGAACGAAATTTTGATTAGCACCCCAATACATAGCAATTTCTGCCAATAACGACAATTATTATTATTATTATTATTATCATTACTGTTCTTCTTATTATTATTATTACTATTATTACTATTATTATTATTACTATTATTATTTTTATTATTATTACTATTATTATTATTTTTATTTCCTTTGATATATGCCGTTTACAAATTTCTTTCTGGGTCCCGCCCAGGGAACTAAGGTTAGAAATGTTATCATGACACTTTCCACTGAAAAAATAATTACATAGATAAAGCTCTTCGTAAAGTGTGGGCTGTACTTGTCAGAATAATTTTTTGGATCTCTTTGAGGCATGGGCTTCCAGGGATCCCTTCAATTAGTCAACTGGAATCTTTTCCAACCAATCCTAAGGCTCCAACTACAACAGAGATTGTTGATGTTCCCATGTGCCACATTTTTGAGATTTCTATTTCAAGGTCCTTGTATTTTGATAGTTTTTCGAATATCTTCAAAGATACATTGCAGTCTGCAGGGACTACCATATCAGTAAAGAGGCATTTTTTTGTTTGTCGTCTTTAATAATAATGTCTGGGCGGTTGGCTTTGATTGTTCTGTCAGTGTGTATTGTATAGTCCCATAGAATTGTAACAGGTCCTATCTCCGTAACCGGGTCTGGGTGGTGTTCGTACCAGTTTCTTTCAGTTTCCTTCACGTAGAAGTTGCAAATTTTCCAGTGCAGGTATTGGTCCACTCTGTCATGCCGGGTTTTATATTCAGTGGGTGCCAATATCGTGCAACCTGATACAAGATGATCAATGGTTTCTGGATATTTATCACATAATCTGCATTTTGGGATAACACAGTATTTTAGTTTTATTATTATTATTATTATTTTTATTTCCTTTGATATCTGTCGTTTACACATTTCTTTCCGGGTCCCGCCCAGGGACCTAAGGTTAGAAATGGCATCATGACACTTTCCACTGCAAAAAAAAAATAAATAAATAATAATTACATAGATAAAGCCCTTCGTAAAGTGTGGGCTGTACTTGTCAGAACAATTTTTTGTATCTCTTTGAGGCATGGACTTCCAGGGATCCCTTCAATCAGCCTACTGGAATCTTTTCCAACCAGTCCAAGGGCTCCAACTACAACAGGAATTGTTGATGTTCCCATGTGCCACATTTTTGAGATTTCGATTTCAAGGTCCTTGTATTTTGACAGTTTTTCGAATATCTTCAAAGACACATTACAGTCTGCAGGGACTGCCATATCAATAAGGAGGCACTTATTTTGTTTGTGGTCTTTAATATTTATTATTATTATTATTATTATTACTATTATTATTGTTACTATTATTATTATTATTATTACTATCATTATTATTATTACTATTGTTATTATTACTAATATTATTATTATTAATACTATTATTATTATTGTTATTATTATTACTATTATTGTTATTATTATTACTACTATTAGTATTTGTATTATACTTACAGAACTGTAATTGTCGATTATGTATAGTTAAGAAAGTAAGAGACGAAAACAGTTACAATCATTTCCGGCACCATCTTTTTCTTCAGTGACCAGGAATAGACAAATGGTATTGACCCAGCGACGAAATAGAATTGCTGCGAGCTATATATTAGAGGCAGCAATTTGCGGGGGATAAAAGAAATAGAGTGAAAAAAATATATATACTCCAATTATTTCGTCCATTCGGTTGAATTAACGAAAAATCTCAAATGACGTCTTTGGCTATAAAATTGTTAATAAGCACACAGTTCCTTTCCTTCCAGTTCGAGACAAGAGACTCTTTAGTGGAAAATATAGGATATTAATTATAAATTGACATAGAAATAATGTTAAGATCGAATCAGCCATAAGCGATGTAGAAAGCCATATATAAATGGTGTTCTAAAAGTCGCATTAACATTGATAAACTTGTAAATTTCATATTTATTTGCAAACTAGAACCATGTTTCTGTGACAATATATTATTAAGAACTTTTATTGGTCGAATTATGGAAGCTGATACCGTGTAAATTTTCCTTGGCTGCTATTTCATAAGTGTACGTTTTCTGTCGCGTAAATTTTGGGACACCCTGTATAATAAGTTCTGAAGTGGTTAATCATCTAATACGCAGGTCGTTCTTCCAGACACTAAATATGACTGTCGATTTTCTTTCGCTTAACAATTATTACTGAAATTGTCTATCAATCATTAGATAAGAATGGCAAAACCCTGTCTGTTGCTTTGACATGCCGGCCATGTACACGAGTTCAAATGTTATGGTATCTCTAGGCGAATGCTTGAACTGATTCACTCATTCTTTTCAAATCGCTAAATGAAAATCGTCTTGAACGGCCACTCTTCTGGTTCTTTTTACATTAATGCAGGTGTCCCCAAGGGCTCTTCACTTGGACCTATGTTGTTCTTAATTTTCAGCAATTGGCAGCTGATCGACAAAATGATCTATAATCTGTTGTTAACTGAGACAAGTAATGGCTTCTTCATTTTGGCACTTCCAAAACGAAATTGCTTTCGATTATTCATCTGGAAGACCACTTTTTTTCCTTCTATCAGTCTGTCTGATGCTATCCTCCAACAGAAGCTCTCGTTACGCCTTCTCGGGCTAAGATCCTCGGCTGACATAAAGTGGAAAGACTATATTGATTCTATTGCTAGGTCAGCTGCTAAGAAAACTGGTTCACTGTGTCATGCTAGACAAATTTACTCTTCGTAATCTATCTTACATATGCATAATTTTACCATGTGTCGATGCTTTGATTATTGATGACACATCTATTCTGCTTCTCGTTTAGAGATTCTTGATAAAATCCAAAGAGAAATCTGCCAAATTATTGGTCCTGAGCAGGCATCTCGGATTCAGTTCCATTCCCACTGTAATACCGTAGTTTCCCTATTTTTGTAACAAATACTTCCATGGTAATTATTCTAATGAACATTCGTCTGTGATATCTAGACTTGATGAATTTAAACTAGACTGTCGGAAAGATCCCATAATTCTACAGTTAAAATGGATAGATTAAAGCGACTTTCGGCTTTTTGGTTTCCAGTCAATTTTGATATTCAAAAATAAAAATGCAATACCAGCTGTTATATTCTATCTTCATAATTCCGGTGTTTTATTTTTATTTATTTTTTGGTTCTCGACTCTGAAGGATGTTTTTTTTTTCATATTCTTCCTCCCTCTTTGCGTCTTAGTAGATTTATTGCCTTGTATGGGGCAAAGTTATATATATATATATATATATATATATATATATATATATATATATATATATATATCAAGAATATCAAAATATGTGTACAGTTTATTTATATATATATATATATATATATATATATATATATATATATATATATATATATATATATATATATATATATATGGAAAGAGAGAGTGAAAAAGATAGGGAGAGAAAAAGAGAGAGAGGAAGAAAAGAAAAAAGAAACGAATAACAAAAAATAACAAAGAGAAACAATTTGGATATAATGGGAATCAACACGGCATGTTGCATTTAGAAACGTTATTGGATCTAAATATCTATTTTATTTATCTCGTTCTATTCATATCTCAGTTATAATGTATATGTATGTATCTGTCTGTCTATCTATCTATCTATCTATATCTATATCTATCTATCTATATATATATATATATATATATATATATATATATATATATATATATATATATATATATATATATATCGATCAGTTAATATATATCCATACGTGATGATAAATTATATATTGAATGTCTTGCAATATATATATATATATATATATATATGTATATATATATATATATATATATATATATATATATATATTTATGTATTGTGTATATTTCGGCAGCAATTTTTCATTAATGCATGTTTCATTAAATAATATAGACAAGTTTTGTCTATTTTAATTAAGTTCCTTTCGTATTGAAAGATGAAAGGAAAACACCATAAAACATTGTCAAAGATGACAATTTTAATAAATCAAACAACACATATACGAAACCACAATAATGGCCCGCCGTTGCTGTTTGAATTAACTCAAAGTAAGGACAAACTCTTTTTTACGAGCCAAGGAAGCAAAAAACGCGTCGTAGATCGTGACGTCACACATGACCACCCGAGAGTGAAAACGAGAAGTATTTAGTATGGGAAGCCATTGGTATAAACTAATGGATTCTGCTGTAGATTACAGGCATTTAAAAATGTTTGTGGAGATTTCATAGTTTATTTTGTTCAGGTTACGTTTCAACTGTTTTATGTATATAGCTCAGTCTACCCCAGTGAGCGAAATAAAGGATTCAATTCGACATTCCAACCACCTGAAGAAGGCCGGAGCGTACAACGGCCGAAACGTTGTAATAAATATGGCGACAAAGATGAGGACAATAGTACGAATAATATAAATAGTGTAGATAATACCTCATCTCAGAAATATGGGCAGATAATGAAGAAGGCCGGAGCGTACAACGGCCGAATCGTTGTAATAAATATGGCGAAAAACATGGGGACAATAGTCTGAATAATGTAAATAGTGTACATAATACCTCATCTCAGAAATATAAACAGATACTGAAGAAGGCCGGAGCGTACAACGGCCAAAACATTGTTATTAATTTGGCGACAAAGATGAGGACAATAGTTCGAATAATGTATAGTGTACCGACGAATAGAGTACATCGATTGAAAACTGCATACTTAAATAATTGAGTACATCGATCGAACACCCCAAATGTGAACGAATTGAATAGATTGGTCGAATCACGGTAAAGTCTAAGAATTCTTTACAGTTATTGGACCCAGCCAACGTAGACGACTTGAGTACAGCTAGTGATCCTCGCAAACGTTGATGAATTGAGTACATCTTTTGAACTCTACGAACATCAGCGAATTGAGTACATCGAATGCACGTCACAAAGTTCGAATAACTGAGTACATCGAATGAACTCCGCAAACGTCGACGAAATGAGTACATCGATTGAAATCCGTAAACGTTGTCTAATTGAGTACATCGGCTGAAATCCGTAAACGTTGTCTAATTGAGTACATCGGCTGAAATCCGTAAACGTTGTCTAATTGAGTACATCGATTGAAATCCGTAAACGTTGTCTAATTGAGTACATCGATTGAAATCCGTAAACGTTGTCTAATTGAGTACATCGGCTGAAATCCGTAAACGTTGTCTAATTGAGTACATCGGCTGAAATCCGTAAACGTTGTCTAATTGAGTACATCGGCTGAAATCCGTAAACGTTGTCTAATTGAGTACATCGGCTGAAATCCGTAAACGTTGTCTAATTGAGTACATCGGCTGAAATCCGTAAACGTTGTCTAATTGAGTACATCGGCTGAAATCAGCAAATCTCGACGAATAGAGTGCATTGATTGAACTCTAGCAACGATCGATAGATCTCCACAAACGTCGATTAATTGAGTACATCAATGAAAACCGCAAACGTCGACTATTTGAGTACATCGATCGAACTACGAAAACACCGACGAAAAGATTACATTCATGGAATACTGCAAACGTCGAATAATTGTGTAGATCGATTGAAATCCGCCATCTTCGACGAATAGAGTACATCGACAGAACACTGCAAACGTCGACGCAATGACCACATCCAGTGAACGCTGGGTACTTAAATAATTGAGTACATCGATCGAACACCTCAAATATCACCGAATTGAGTAGATTGATTGAATCGCGTAAAAGGCGACGAATTATTTACATTTATTGACACCAGCCAATGTAGACGACTTGAGTACAGCTAGTGATCCCCGTAAACGTTGACGAATTGAGTTCATCGCTTGAACTCTGCAAACGTCGAATAAATGAGTACATAGATTAAACGCCCTAACGTCGACGATTTGAATGCATCAATTTAACGCCGCAAAAGTCGACGAACACAGAACATCGATTAAATTCCGCATATGTCGAATAATGGACGACATCGATTGAACTCTTCAAACGTCGACTAATTGAGTACATTCGCAAACGTCAACGTATAGTGTTCATCGATTAAATGAATACATCTATTGAACTCAGGAAACCTTGACTACTTGAGCATATGGATTATATCTGCAGACCACTTGAGTATAGCTAGTGATCTCCGCAAACGTTGGCGAATTGAGTACGTTCATTGAACTCTGAAAACATCGTCGAATTGAGTACATCGATTAAACACCGCGAAATGCAAATAATTTAGTACATCGAATGAACTCCCCAAACTTTGACGAATAGAGTACATCAATTGACCTGCACAAACTTCGTCTGAGTACATACATTAAACCCCGCAAATATCGATGAAGCGAGTTCATCGATTGATCTCCCCGGACTTCGAAGAATTGAGTACATCAAACCCGGTAAAAGTCGACGAATTGATTACAAATCCAGAACCCAGCAAAAGTCGACGAATTGAGTATGCTAGTGAACCCGACAAACATCAAGTAATTGAGTACATCGATTCAACTCTACAAACGTCAATTAATTGAGTACATCGATTCAACTCTACAAACGTCAACTAATAGAGTACATCTAATGAACACATTCGAGGAATTGAGTACATATAACGAATTCCGCAACGGTCGTCTGAGTACATCGTTTGAAAGCCGCAAAATTCATGGAATTGAGTACATCGACTGAACTCCGCAAACGTCGAAGAAGAGTGAACATCGGTTGAAGACCTCAACTGTCGATTAAGTGAGTACATTGATTAAACACCGCAAACGTTGACGAAGAGAGTACATAGTTTGAAGTCCTCAAACATTGACGAATTGATTACATCGATTGAACTCCGCAAACGTCGACGTATTGAGTACAATGATTGAATCCCGTAAAAGTCGCTAAATTGATTACAAATCCTGAACGCTGCAAATGTCGACGACTTGATTTACAGCTAGTGAACCACGCAAACATCAACTAATTGAGTACATCTATTGAACTTTGTAAACGTTGACGAACTGAGTACATCGATTAAATTCCGCAAACGTCGACGAATAGAGAACATCGATTGAATCCCGTAAAACTCGACGGATTGATTATTATTAATAAATTCTGCAAACATCAACTATATGTGTATACTGAGTGAATCCCGCTAAAGTCGACGAATTGTTTACAGTTGCTGAACCTCGGAAAAGCAGATGACTCATGTAATGCTAGTGAAACGCGCAAAATAAACTACATCTATTAAACACCGCAAAATTTAATGGATTGACTACATCGACTGAAACCCCGTAAACGTCGAAGAATTGAGTTGTCATTGAACGAGAATCTGCAGAAATACCAATGATTGTTTCCATTTCTTCGCGTTACCATCGACCAGAAGTTCCACCAGTTTAAAAATAGACGTTGTGGTAAATAATTAAACCACATCTGTAGATGTTTTTAATTTTTAGAATTATTTGAATTTTTTATTTAGATCTGACCTAAAAACCATTCAATGTACAAAGTTTGGTTTGATGTTCGTAAGCATATGGCCACCTTACTTTGAAACACCGCTTAGTCTAGGATTACCGAGTTTAAGCAATACCCAGCCTGGTCAATGCCTGGATGGTTGACCGCTTGTGAGTATCAATTGCTGTATGCTTGACCGTTCTGATGATGTACTGGATAAGAGCTCGGAATTGTTCATCGGAGAGCCGAATTTCGATTCCCGTTGGGTTGATTATGTTCATTTATACGCAAATATCATTAAGAAAGGGATAAATTCACATATTCTCTCCCTAACTATGGAATTATTTTGAAAAATTCTATCAGTAACCATTATATATATATATATATATATATATATATATATATATTGATGCATGTTTCATTAAATAATATAGACGAGTTTTGTCTATTTATTTTATGTAAACTCTTTTTATATCGTCTGATAAGCTTAATAACATTATCATTAAAAGAAGAAAGAAAATCACAATATTGATACATATTTTTTAATCCTATCTAAGATTTCGGCTTACATAAGCTATTATCAAAGATGACAATTACATTACAATATATTAAACAATACACGGACAAAACAATAATGATACTTTGTTTTTGTTTACATGGAAAATATTAAGTATGGGAAGCCGTTGGTATAAATCAATGGCTTCTGTTACCAATTATAGGTATTTAAGAATATTTGTGAAGATTTCATAGTTTATTTTGTTCAGGTTAGGTTTCTTTCTTCGTTTAATGATAATGTTATTAAGCTTATCAGACGATATGAAAAGAATTTACATAAAATAAATAGAAAACACTTATCTATATTATTTAATGAAACATGTGTGAGTGTGTGTGTGTGTGTGTGTGTGTGTGTGTGTGTGTGTGTGTGTGTGTGTGTGTGTGTGTGTGTGTGTGTGACGTCACACATGACCACGCGAGAGTGAAAATGAGAAGTATTATGTATGGGAAGCCTTTGGTATAAATCAATGCCTTCTGTTATAAATTATAGGCATTTAAGAATATTTGGTGAGATTTGATAGTTTATTTTGTTCAGGTTAGCTTTCAACTGTTTTATGTATATAGCTTCAAGAATTCTTAGATATTGTTTATTGTTTTCATATTTAAGTATAGTTGTGCTTTCAATGAGGATTTTCCGGAATTGTGTATGTGGCCAGGCATGTTGTTTTAAATGCCTAAAAAATGTTATCATTCAAATGTAGTGTCAAGCGTCGTGAAAGCGAGTTTGTCTTGTGACCAACATAGATATATTTTAATCCGTTGGAGATACAATCTCCTTAAGGGTACTTGAATTTGTAAACTATGTTGGTTTTTTGCAAATCGCTAACCGGGAGAGAATAATCATTGCGAATAATACTTCTCGTTTTCACTCTCGCGTGGTCATGTGTGACATCATGAGCTGCAGCGGGATTTTCACTTCCAGCGTCTCGTATGCACGAATTTGTAGTTGCTTGGAAATCTTCCATTTAAAGAAAAACATTATTGTTTTGTCCGTGTATTGTTTAATATATTGTAATGTAATTGCCATCTTTGGTAATGGCTTATGTAAGCCGAAAGTTTAGATAGGATTAAAAAATATGTATCAATATAGTGATTTTCTTTCTTCTTTTAATTAAACTTATCAGACGATATAAAAAGAATTTACATAAAATAAATAGATAAAACTTGTCTATGTTATTTAACGAAGCATGCATCAATGAACAAATACTGCCTAAATACACACACACGCGCGCGCGCACACACACACATACACACACACATATACTCTTGACACAGCGCAGCACTACCTCCTCAAGGCATTTGATGTAGGCTGCTGTGTTGTGTCTCAGTCCTTGTGAGAAGATGAATGAAGACAGAACATCGCCATCACTAGTGATAGCTCCAAACAGCCTGATGTTGACTGGATATATCATAGAATTCTTTCCGTATCATTTGACCTGTCCTAAGATTGACACCCAAACACTGAAAAGTTCGTATTGGAGCTTCTGGTGCAAATACCAAGCATACAGCATGTCTTTTCCAAGATGCTGGCGGAGTGAATTGCGTCATAGTGCACTTTTTTTCTCAAAAACAGTGCCCAACTGATCCCACTATACTGTGCAGTCGACAAAATCAGAAACAAACAATGCGCATACGCTATATATATATATATATATATATATATATATATATATATGGGATAAAGTGCTCAATATCAGAGATAGAGCGTATGTAAATATAAAAGGGAACATTGAAGTCAACACTCATGGGCGTCAGGCTGTTTCACGCTAGACGCAATCGTCAGGCGGTCTGGCGAATGCGTCTAACATGAAACAACCTGTCGCCTCTGAGTTTTGACTTCAATGTTCACTTTTATATTTACATACGCTCTATCTCTGATATTAAGCACTTTATCCCATAATTATAGCACACCTTAAAATTATATTTCTTCATATATATATATATATATATATATATATATGTTTGTGTGTGTGTGTGTGTGTGTGTATTTATGATGGACTCTCCCAGCGATTTCGATGTATAACGGTCTGACAACCTCATTCAGTTTTTTCTGTGTTTGTGTCGTATTTGACACTTCAGCCGCGATCCTGACCTACATAGAAGTCCATGTATTGTGCAACACCGATGACCTCGAGATCTAGCGAAAGGAATATTTGCTGATTTTTTTCGCCGTTGTCTTTCGTCTGTTAGAAGTTCAGTACAACTGATTTCGAAATTTGTGATACCACTCTGGTACAAACATCGCCAGTTATTTCTCTTTAGGACAACACGTATGTAAGCCGCAACAGTAATATCGGACGTATGGAAGTTTGCATGGTTAATAGACAGCGCAATAATTATTTGGTTTGGTTTGGTTTGGTTTGTTTTACGCCATATCAACCTCAATGGGTTATTTAATGTCGACAACATTTTTTATTGCAGGTAATATGTTTTTCTTCAAAAATCTATTTCTAGGAATATTTTTCCTTGAAGAAATCTATAGCTGGTCATATTTTTTTCAAAGAATGTATATCTGTTTTTATTGTTAGTATTATTTTTTTAAAGTATGGCTGATAATAATTTTTCCTTCAAAATTATTGCTGAGAATATTTGTTTTTATTACAAAGTATTTCTGGTATTAAAACCTATTTTTACACAAGTCAACTATTTTCCCATAGTTGGGACCCTAACAGGTGCTACCACCCCGGGTCAGGGTGGACATGGGAACGCCAGCCATTAGGAGATGTTTCTATGCTCCTCAAAACCTCCTGGTCAGAGGCCTTGTTGTGGGACGTAATTTATCGTCTTAGCCAGCACGTGGATATAGTTTATTGTCATACCCAGGACGGTAATAATTATTTGGTTTACATACTTAAAGCGAAATTATTCCATTTGTTTTTTTTTCTTGAGGCCAATGCATAATTCGATGAATATATGACAAAATATCGATGATGAACTTTCGTGGGGATTGCTTATATTCAAGGTTAGCATTTTATCGATTTCCCCCAAATTCAACATCCTGTATATCCCCCCCCCCAAATAAAAACGTCAAAAAGAACTGGAGTAACAATAAAATACTGTTTTAGTTAGAATTTACAAGTATATTTTTGTACTTGCAGTCTTTGTTTATGATTTAATTTATCCCATCCCATCACATGAGTGGCCGGTTCCCTATTTAATTTTCATTTATTAAATGTTCCAGTTAATTTTCTTTTATAATGATGTTCCGTTATCGTTAATTAGTCCCGTATTTTAAATTGGAAATATTATGAATTAAACATTTAGGCATTTAATTATTCCGTGAATTCTATATAATATACGTTAGTGGGATGAAAAGTTCCTAGGCTGACTATGATGGAGGGGTGCGATAACCGAGATATCTTGCACGCCTTCGTTTCAGCTCTTATTAATAACAACAGGTAAAATGGCATCTGACTATTTAAAGAAAACTTAAATTGTAAGTTTGAGTGAATTCTCTTGAAATTGGACAAAATTTTGCATCTTGGTGTTATCGAATATCTGTAGAGAAACGGTTTAGCCCCCAAAGACATTCATGTTGATATAGTTGCGTCATTAGGGGATGATGCTTCAGTTTTATCAGCTGTGCACGAGATTGCAGCTGAATTTATGAGGAGACGGGAGCGGCTTCATAATGATCCAACATCTGATCGTCCTGCAATTGCCCCGACCCAGGAAAGCATTGATCGTGTTCACAATATGGTGATGGATCAGAGGATATTGACAGCAAAGCACATTGGCAATGCTATTAGCGTATCCAGTGAAAGAGTAGAGAATATTTTATACAATGAATTTAGCATGATAAAGGTTTCTGATCAGTGGTTGCCACGTCTTCTGACATCTGATCAAAGGTGCACCAGACCGATCATATTGTTTCAGGCAGATCAAGCTGGTTTCCTTGAACCTTGGATAAGCGTTGGGTTTCACTTTGAGCCAGAGGCAGTCCTTGAAGTGGAAACAGCACTCTAATCACCTGCTCCAAAAAAGGCCAAATCGTTTCCTCTGCAGGGAATGCGATGATCTCAGTTTTTTTTAGGATGCAAAATGCATTGTGTTTATGACAATCGTCAAAGGGGCCACACCATCAATGGAAAGAACTATGTCAACTGGCTGAGACAGTTACGAAAATCTCTCAAAATCAAACGTCCTGGAAAACTGATGAATGGGGTATTTTCTCATGAGGACATTGTTCCAGCATACAAATCCTTGTTTTCACTGGTTGATGCGCGTGATTTTGAATTGATTGATCACTCTTCCTACTTTCCTGATTTGGTGTCGTCTGACTCTTATCTGTTCCCCAGTAAGAGTGGCCATTATGACAGTGAGTATAACGCAATATTTGCTGCTACTGCCGAACGTTTTGACCAACAGGACGAAAGAGTCTTCACCAATGAGATCCAAGCACGGCAACACCGTGTCTGGACTGCAAGGGGATGCATATGCTGAAAAATAATAAATCGCATTTAGTAACATTCCATCAGAGTATGTTGGTTAGACTATGAAGCTTTCAGCCGAACCTTGTTTTTATTTTCCCCACAATCTATTTTCCTATTTAAATTCGCAAAGATGGATCGACTGGTTGGACATTATGTGGTTTCGAGTATTTTTAAAGCACGAGGATTAGTCAATTTGTATGTTAAATGAAATTTTCTTACATCCGGAAGATGGCGCTATTGTCGTCTTCTAAACAAAAAATAAACTACTAGAAACTTTATAAAACAATTGAATTTGGAAAAATATCTCTACTTTAAATATGACTTTAACAAATTGTACATATCAAAGCATTTTAGAAATTTGTCAAATGGAAAACGTTTACTTGAAAACAGATATGTTTAAGCGTTTCGCCTTTCTAGGCTTCATCGGATCCTAAAAGGACAAAATTAATATGTATGCTTAAATAATGAATCATAGTACCTTTTACATAATCTGGCTAAAGACCTTAAACATATGCAGGAGTTACCGGACAGTTCGGATCCCATTCCAGGTTTCTGTCTAGATTAACTTTCATCCATAACTTGATATGACGGCAAACAGCGAAGGTTTAAAATAAGGGTTTTTTTTCTTGCTGAGCTCTCGAGCTCCAAAGGAGCTTGTTATGAGGCGCCAGATCTCCGCTTTCACTCATTTTCCGGCTTGGAACTGGACTTAATTGTCAAAGCTTATTTGTAATGTATGCCAGGGAAGCATTTTATAAACAGTGTGAGATTGTCCTAACTATCATCTCTAGTTATGGCAACACTTGGGAAATATATACAATGTACGTATATAAACATTATATGCATTACAAGTTTTAAAAGCTCCTGAAGAATTAACGTTTTTTTAATATATAAAACGTTAGTAAACAAATAACATATAGGAAGAAAATGAGTAAATACCGTCACGAGGTTCGAGCGTGACACTCTGGAATTATCAATATATGTTTTACACCAGGTGTATAAATAGCAGTATCAGGATACTGATTGCGGTGTTTATTGAGTGACTATTCAGTGGCAATATCCAGT
>OZ038505.1:8981938-8991938 GCA_964036315.1 Acanthosepion esculentum | reverse complement strand
AGACGATAAAGAAAAAATTCCGATTTTGAATATTTTCTCATCTTTTTCCCCATTTGGTCAAAAGTCTTAAGATAAATATTATTAGTCCTATTATTTTTTATCTCTCGGATTCCTTTCATCACCTTAATATATCTCCATATTAAAAGAAGCAAACTTGTATCAGTTTTTATACTATGTATACCATAATTCGCCATGTATAATACGCCTTTATCTATAATATACCTCCCTAAAATTGTACTGAAGGCATGGGTAAATACTTCTCCTCACGCATAATACGCAACACTTGTTTCGTAATCAAGCCCTATAAATTGTACCTCTCCAATTTCATTAGGGCCAGCGTTTCCTACTCTTATTCAAGTTGTAATTGAAAATATTTATCGAAATTTCTGATCATCGCAATTCTAAAAGGAAACGGAAATACCTATATTGTGCCTACTGCGCAGACTCATTAACCTGTTTTTGTTCGATAAAATGTGCAATCTACCAGATCTATATGTAGTTTTTCACCAAAAAATGGAATTAAACATAAAATAATATTATCTTAATTTAATTTTATAATTCTTATTTTATTTTACATTTGTAAATATTGTTACTTGTCAAGAATAAAACTATTCGGTAATAGTGAACTGAGAGCCGAAAGCGCAGTGTCACTGCTCTTCGGACTAGAAATTCCACTCTCACATGCCAAACGTCTTATGAATTGAGTTGGATTTTTCTAATTGATCTCTTTAGCACTAAGTTGAAATGATGATTCCTCTTCCTGTTGTGACCGGCTATTCCAGTTTTCCTCCCTACTGTTCCTTGAAATATACTTGACATCATTATGGGGTCGCAATCGCCGAATATTAATATCAAATTGTCATATGTTTGTATATATATATATATATGAGAGAACGACCTTTTTTTAATATCTCAAGAACAGTATTGGGAAATTGGACCATAAATTGGAATAAGTTTACTTGTGACGCATTTCGTCCTTTAAGATTTGTCGGAATAAATTTGTTATGTTGGTACGACTGCACATACGGACAACAGAGTGGTGCTTGTTTTTTTTATGTAGCCGAATTCATTTAGTCTCTTTTTCTTTTTCATAGCGTCACTTTTGTAAGTATATATTCCACACTGTGATAGAAGATCTGCCACGAATGGAGAAATGATGTAAGTGTCAGAGCGCAAATTTACTGTAGATTAAGACATTCTCTAGACATTTAGGTCGTAGTTATTATTTTATTCTTTGATCAGAGTAGGATTTTTATGGCAAAATAGTGGTCAGTTTCGTTACGCGATTTTCTTTCAACACTTCACTTGATAAGACGCAAAAATTGTTGAAACAAAATGGCTATTTTTATAATGATTTTATGACATATTTATGTTAGAATTTTCGAATAAATCATATATATATATATATATATATATATATATATATATATATATATATATATATATATATATATATATATATATATATATATATATATATATATATATATATATATATATATATATATATATATTTAAAGACATTTTTATGTTTAACATTCTTTTTATAGATACAAGTATTTAAGTAAATGCTCTGTTTATAATAAACAGTATTAAATAACTTTTACCGGCCTAAATGTCCGAGAGATTTTCATAGAAAATTTTCGTCCTCGGCAGGATTCGAACTTGTATCCTATACGGAACCGTCATATAGCCTGACATGCCTTAACCGTTTCGGGCACTAAACTAAACTAAAAACAATGCTAAACATAAAAATGTCTTTAAATAATTGTCGGTCTTTGTCCATTTCATAATATATATATATATATATATATGAAGGAATATAGTCTTCAAGTGTGCTATATTTATGGGATAAAGTGCACATAGAAGTCAACACACACACATATATATATATATATATATATATATATATATATATATATATATATATATATATATATATATATATATATATATATATATATATATATATATATATATATATATATATATATATATATATATATATATATATATTCAAGTTTAGCTAAAGACCAAAGAAAGTGCTTTGTTTATACTTTTGTCATTTAATTTTTACGTTTCGAGTATTTTTTTCGCTTTTCGTTGAAAATTTTAACATAATTTTTTCAACTTCTTCTGAGCGCTTTCGGCTCTCAGACACTATTACCGAATAGTTTTATTTTTGCGTTGATATGTTTTTTTGTTTTGCTTTGTTTTGTTTTGTTTGTTTTGTTTTTTTTTTGTCTAGTGTATGCATTCTGCCTTCTATGCGAGCATTCCAATGTCGCATCTTCCCGTGAAAAAAAATAAAACAAAAACGACATGACTCCCAAAGGCACGTAAAGACGCGACACTTGAAAATTATCAAACAAAACACAATGGATCCACACAGACAGAACCTTATCAGCAAAAAGATAAAAATGTATTGATAATGACATATGAAAGCCAATGCGCTCAGTAGACAATGTTCAAAATTTTCCAGAAAAATAGAAAGATAATCTGCCGAAAAATTAAATAAAATATCTAAAACATAAATCTTCCTTTCGTCTAAACCTGCATTAATTAAAGATGTTGTCTTTATACCCCAAATAGACGTATATATATATATATATATATATATATATATATATATATATATATATATATATATATATATATGTAAGGAGAAATATAGTCTTAAGATGTGCTATATTTATGGGATAAAGTGTTCAATATCATAGATGGAGTCTATGTAAATATCGATATAAAATTGAACATAGAAGTCAACACTCAGAGGCGACAGGCTGTTTCATGCTGAACGCAATCATCAGGCTTGACGATTGCGTCTAGCATGAAACAGCCCGTCGCCTCTGAGTGTTGACTTCTATGTTCACTTATATATATATATATATATATATATATATATATATATATATATATATATATATATATATATATATATACACCAACACATACGGACACACAAATATAAAGCCATACATATATGCGTGTGCTTTTTAATATTAACTACGTTCATTGTACAAGTTTGCCCAATATCTGTCCTATTTTTACAAGAGCCAATTGAAACAGTATATGTAGAATTGCTTTCCTATCTGACCAACCCAATACACAACGTGTCTCCATGGTCTTGTGAGTGAGTAAGCATTCTTCCACACTACGTCGCCTCTTCCCACAGACATAATGACGTATATCTCTCACAGATCTCTCACTATTTCCTTGAATTCTTTTCTGAGCAGCGACATTAATTACTTTCAGCTAAGGCCAGCCATACCACTTCTACAGAGTCGAATTATTCAAATTCCCATCGTACTGTGTTAGTAAGTCGTACAATTCATTCGTAAAACTTTCTCAGATGTACCGTAACCATCTGAAATAGACTCCCGAGAAAATGCTTCCCCGACGACTACAATCCTAAGATATTCATGTCTGGTTTCAATTTTCATACAAAGCCTTCTATAAATCCTCAACAAACCTACTTGTGGCAAGCAAATAGACCAAAACTATCAGATCTCTTCAATAATATAACTCATGCGGAAAGACATCATATGGATAGGTGTCGTCATATCTGAACAATCCAAAACAAAAAGTATCTCCATGATCTTGTGAGTAAGTCAGCATTTTTCACACTACATCGCCTCTTCCCACAGACATAATGCCTCACGTCTCTCACGGATTTATCATTATTTTCCTGAAACATTTTCTGGCCAGCGACATTTATTACTTTCACTAATTATTCATATATACAATGCTGTCCATTAATATAAAAGGTTATTCTGAATATTATGATAATTTAAAAGCCTACAACATTTGTTGATCTATAGGATCATTAATAATATTGAATGGGTTCATGTTTCTGAAACAATTATACTTATATATTTTATAAAAGGTGAACTCTATATTACTCAACAATTGCAGATTAAATTTTGGCGCTTTATAATGTTATTTTAATTTTTGTAAACCATTTTGCGACAAGCAAGGCAATAGAGCCACTATGACGCAAGGTGTTACTGAGTGTGAAAGTATATAAGAAAAGGAAAAACATTATTAATTAACGGGAACAATAAAGGAAACAGAATTGATTGATGCGTTTTCTACGGCTTATCAAATATTTGCAGGTTATTTAAAGCCAGAAATGTCTAGATTGTAAGTAATCTTCGTGTAATGACGTTTTGAGTGATATAAGTTTTACTAATTAACCCATAGAGGGGAGGGAAATGAAGTGGATTCATCCCTTTCCCAAGTGTATTTGTCCGTAAGTGAATGTAACGAACACGACAGAAATTGGAACCCGGCTCTCCGATTAACAATTCCGGAACATTATCCCTTACACGACTCGTAAATCCAGGTTTACTGCACCTGACATTCCTCCATTTACGTATTGACTAGGCTCGACATTGCTTAACTTCTGTTATCGTACATGAATTACGAAGACATTGTATTTAAATTCTGAAATGATTGATATTGCAGTTAATTTTTTGAAAATCAAATTTGACTGAAAAGCAGGAAGCCAAAAGAGAATTCTACAAGCGCGAAGTGTTAGTGAAGAAAATGTTATCATAGAACCTACGGTTACATCTCGCCATTTCAACTCTAAAATTACAAGAACTTGCCGGCAATCTAACACTGCATTTTCATTCATAAATTCCAGCTCCCACAGAGGAAGTTCACAAGAACAATTGCCACGAAAGTATTTACAAAAAAGACACAAGGAAGCTATATTATGACAGTGGTAAACTGACTAAAGCTGAAATGCTAGGTCAGGACCAATAACATTGCAGATTCTTATTTGTATTTTGTTAAGGATCTGAAAATATATAGTAAGAGCACTAGATCATATGCGGTGGCAATATTCAAGGCATAGACGAATGGTAGACGTATAAATACGTAAGATAGTGAGAGAAAAAATTCTAGAAGGATAGAGAGAAGCAATTTTCCTACCAAAAAACTTGGAAGTTGTTTCGATACAATCTTTCTGCTTGATGACACCGGGAAACGTTAGCCCGATAAATCCCGAGAATGTCCGAGAGGGCTCAATGTGTCATTCTTCTAGATGATAGCATCCAACATGCTGATGAAAGGCATAAAGGGTTTCTCTCGGACGAATAATAGACTTTTTAACATGTATAACATATATAATAATCGACTCTCCCGTCAGTTTCGACGTATAATGATCTAAAAGCTAAAATGATTAAGTTATGAAATTTTGTGCGATAACTGTATGTGGCACTTAAGACCCGCTAGTAATTTACAAAGGAAGCCACATATGGAGCAAGTGTGATGATTGTGAAGATGAGATCACTGTTAGATTGGCTGACATTTTTGATCTTGCTCTCGCTTCTTGAAGCCGAAATTGCTGTTTTTTCGTGGTCTCCTGATAACGAGGCATAGGCATTTAAAGCAAGCAGACTTTGTGGTAGAGTGCTCAATATCTAAGACAAGGATAGAGCGCGAATAGAATATATATATATATATATATATATATATATATATATATATATATATATATATATATATATATATATATATATAAAAGTGGACATAGAAGTCAACACTTAGAGGCAACAGTCTGTTTCATGCTAGATGCAATCGTCAGTCCATATATATATATATATATATATATATATATACTTTTACGACTTCTGTTTATAAAAAATCAACTAGTAAATACTCTTGCCATTTTAATTTCTGTAGTGAATGCCCTCTTAGATATAAAATAGGTGTTATTAAAAATTTCCTCAAGAGTGAGCACGAGAATACATCCACATGCACGCTTTTCTTAAGAATTAAATAACGTAAAACAAACGCTTATTAATAACGGATTTCCTAATCAATTGTCTGATTTTCAAATTAGGCTTTTTCTGTCTAATTAATTAATAGCAACGACGAGAATTGAAATATAAACAATAACATTAATATTGTTTATAAAAGACAAATGCATGAAAATTATAAACAAGACGAAACTAAAATGAAGAATATGAGAAATATGCACAAAACATAGATTAATTATATATTACAAAAAAAATTAAAATCTTTTACCTTATAGTTCAAAATAATAGTTCACCTCTTAAAACAAAATTAAATAGTACAAATATTATTTACGAAATTAAATGTCCCTTAAGTAATTGTATTCTGAACAATCAAAATTCGTAAATAATTATATAGGCCACACTATAACATGTTTGATATGCAGGCTCACTCGACACCTTTCTGATCATAGCTCAATTAGATCTCATTTAAATATTCATGGAGACCTACCGGACACTATTCGGAAAATACTTGCTTACAACACAAATATAATAGCATCATCTACATTCAAAACAAGGTAAAAATATTGGAAACCTTATTAATGAAAACAAAAACAAAAACAACATTCAATAATAGCAACTATGAACATGGACACAATATCTTGACAGTGTCTTGAAAATAAAAACATTATATAAATACATACATGCAACAAATTATTTCTTGTTAACAGTTAAAATATTTCAAAATATAGCCGAAAGCGATTGGATAAAAATAACAATTGGGCAGTTTTTATATAATTTATCCTCCGAAACGAAAAAGATTGTTAAATCATATGAGAAATTGTATAAAAAAACTAAATCAAAGTACCTTGTCTGTCGTATTAAATGAAATGTGCATGAAAGAAGGATTGCTGCCTAAATACACACACACACACACACGCACACACACACATACACACACAATCACACACACAATCACACAAACACACACACACACACACACATATATATATATATATATATATAGAGAGAGAGAGAGAGAGAGATGTGAAAGAGGTAGAGAGAGGGGGGAGAGGGAGAAAGATATATATATAGATATATGAAAAACTATTCTCTTTGTCGCCTTTAACAATATAAGATCTAGCAATTATATCTTAGCGGAAAATACTTTTCATTTTAGCATTAACCGTCTATCTTATTACAATTAATCTTACTACACTTAGGATAATCATTATTTTTCTGTAAATTATGAAATCAAGTCTCTTTCTGTTTGCGGATCTTGTAATCGCTCGTATTATCTACGAAATAGTGTTTACAATGAAACCATAAACATACTAGCAACTGCTGTGCACGTTTCAAATTATTGCTTCCTCATCTTTCGTGCAGGTTTGAAACAAGCATGGCGATGTGTTTAAACAAACGCCGCTAGATGGCGCACTGGGAGTATATGGAGAGGCGACACAACGTTTCCGAAAAATACAAACAAGGCAATAGTGAGTTAGGGTCCATAAGATGAGAAAAGTTGAGCCTTCATCAACACGAATCTTTTAAGGGCTTCACAATCATGTCCACGTTATGCACTTTTTTTGTTTGCTTTATGTTGTTTTTTTTTTATTTGTCATTCGTCATATGTCGGTTCTACTTTTCTCATTCTAGTCCCAACCTGCAATATACATTCCACAACGTTTAATAATTCTTCATTTTTTTTTTTCAGATATTTTTTATGCTGATTTAAATCATATACGAGTGCTTTTCGCATGTCACTTAGAAGGGTTGCCGTCAGAGGTCGCTTTCTCTGCCTGGTGGAAGCCATTTACTGACAAAGTAAACTAGTTCATTTATTTATCTGTATGGTAGCAATATTTACAACGCTGCTCGGTGGGAACAATCGTATGGTTTCCCCGGAAAGGGGAAGTAATAAAAAAATAAAAAATAAAGAGAGCAAAAGGGAAAGTATTTGGAAGAAAATGACTGGGGTGGAATTGAGGAAAATAATTTGGCGAAAAGTGAAGTGGTAATAACGTATGGAAGAATAAAAGTGACAAAAAATAAATAAAATCATCTTCGAGTGAGAATAAATAAATAAATAGTGAAAGTGGAGAATTTAAAGAGGTAGATATTTGTTAAATTAAACCAGCTTGGCACAAGGCTGTTTGCTATGGGCGTCTTATTTAAACAAAATCTCTGCAGATAAAGGCTGTTTATCGAACACTCATCGCAAAACTGTGTCGAATTGTAAGAAGTAAGCTTTTATAAGGAACACGTGAGCAATCCAATAAATATGGAAGATAAAAATAACGATAAAAAATTATATATAAAAGGAAAGAAAAAACTGAAAAAAGAAAGTTATGTAGAATAGATTTAAATGCAAGTAGATTGGTTCACCTATCGTCTGGTTAGAACTCCTCCCTGATCTTTTGAACAGGAGTAGAGGTTTATCCCTTGTTTCCTGTTTAGGATTGGGTTTCCGGTTCCCTCTAAATTCTTTTCCTTCTTTTTCACTTCCGGTTGCCACCCGCGGCTTGGTGACATTAACACCTTGTTTGCATTTGTGTCTCTTGCACTTTAACACTTTACTACCTTGAGTGGCTCTTGGGCCTTGTACATAATTGTAAAAATTTGTTAATCGTTATCTTCTCTCTTTTTAATTCCAGCTCTTCTACTATTCTCTCTCCTTAATAATGTTTTTCCTTTTCTTATATTCTTTCACACTCAGTACCGGATTGCTTCTTAGTGGCTTTATTGCCTTGATGACATGATAAAAATAGACGATTATAAATAGGAAAATAGGTACAGAAATTTAAAAAAAATAAAATAAAATTATTATTAATAAAACTAAGTTTGTAAAAATAAGAAGAATTCCTATGAGAAAATATGATTTAATAAAATAAATAATTTTAAAGAAATAAAAAAAAAATACGAAAATGTGGCTAAGGAAAATATGAATGACAGAAAAGCCAACAGGAAAAAATAGCAAACAAATGTACAATATTCGTTTTTATTTATTAATTTACTTTCTGTTTGCTTTCTATACGAATATGAAAAAAAGAGAAGAGGTAATTAAATAAGTTTGATATGAGAAATAAGAACTCAAGTGCAGCGATGAGAAATGACGTTATTTCACGAGGAATGACGTTATTTCACAAGGAATGACGTTACGTGATGTGGAGAGGTGTGACGTTCTCCTATTGAGAAAAGTAATATACCGGAGTCAAAGTGACACATTTTGACGTGCGTTACACAAAGAAAGCGTGCAACCCAAGATGCAGATATGGCGTACGTGCACACAACAGCTGCTGGTGGAAGGATGAGAGCAGTTGGGTGGGTTGGGGGTTGAAATAAACGGTACGAGAATGAGACTGAAAAATAAAAGAAAAGGGAGGTAACTAGATGCATACGAGAAACGTACAAGGGAGGACACACAAGAGAATAGAGTACAGGAACAAAAATGACGCCAACACATTGAGAGAAATCTAAAGGAGAAAGAGTGATGTAGTTGGAAAATACATGCAAAATGAACAACATATAAAAAATTAGTTAAAGTGGATGAGAGAGAAAGAAGTAAAAAGTACACACTCTCTCTCTCAGACACCCATATGCAAAGTACATTATTTTAATTAATATTAAATATATATATCATTTAATTATTTACTTTAATTAATAATATATATATATATATATATATATATATATATATATATATATATATATATTTACTATTTCGCCATATAAAAAACCTACTAGCATAAATTCATGTACACTTAACTACAAGAGCGAATGCCCATATTACTACAAAATAGCAATTATAAAAAATCTAATACACCGTGCAGAAACTAATTCATCCACAAAACAGATTTTTTACAGTGAACTAAAGAATATAAAACAAACACTTGTTAATAATAGTTTTCCAAACTATATAATTGATGAGCAAATAAGATGCTTTCTTAGAAATCTCAATACTAAGCAAATAGTACATAATACTGCTTCTACTAATCTCAAACATATTAATCTCCTATATCGTAATCAAATGCATACTAATTATAAACAAGATGAAAATATACTAAAAAAATTAGTCAATACTAACATATCCACAACAGATCCTAGCAAAAGAATTAAGTTAATTATATACTACACTAAATCTAAAATATCCAACTCAATTATTCGAAATGATTCTTCTCCCCCGGTTAGCGATTTGAAAAAAACCAACATAGTTTACAAATTCAGGTGCCCTTTGGGAGATTGTATCTCCAACGAAC
>OZ038505.1:8961938-8976938 GCA_964036315.1 Acanthosepion esculentum | reverse complement strand
TGATGTTCCCTCGCGAAGGCCCAATGTCTTGAGCGCCTATTCAGACAAACTCAATCCAGAACTCAAGTGGAACTCGTACATACAATCACCAAAGACGCTGAAAAAATGGTCAGTTACCTTTTTTCGCTCCAGTTCGTACCTGATTCTTCCTGTTATCCTCTATCTTTACAAGACCCAGATGAAGCCTAAAATGGAGTATTGTTCTAATATGTAGGCAGGAAATGTCCGGTATCCACGTTCCAGTCTTGATAGTGACCAAAAGCGTTTCCGTGTCCTTGTGGGTGACAAATTATTTTCCACCCTACAATCACAGACGAAACGTAGCAAGGCTCTCGCTACTCTGTCGCTAATTCCATAGAAAGTTTTCAGACGAACTACCTTCTTTAGTTCCACCAGTACTAATCTTGACGCCGATGACCCATCATTCTACGCTCATTGTAACATACCACCCACATTCCCTTCATATTCCATTAGTGAGATATTTGTGTCACTCCGAGTAGCTTCTTCCCACAAACCACTGCTTTGAAGATCCGGCTTCCAAGAGGATGTTTCCCGATCAATACAAGCTTAATCTGTTCATGTCTACAGTTAAAAATCACATAAACTGTGCCTCTTACCCTTCTACCTTCTACTTTAAGTGACTCTCGTGCTTTTTGCAGGGCGAACACCATTGAAAAACAACTACAGTACAGTTGGTTTTGTATTTGCTAAACATACACAAAATCATTAAAACAGAAAACCTTTTAGTTGCAAAACATACTAAAATACGTACAAATACAAAACATCTTTTTAGCCATCAGTACTTGGTTGTGGATCGTCATTGTGGTCAGCTGGGACCGAGCTCACATTAGACCTTGGTGATTTTATTTTTGTTTTTTTGTTATAGTTCTTATTTTTTTCACAAATATGGTGAGCATTCTCTGAATTGTTTCTTTATTTTTTTACTCATAAATTTCACGATATGGGGTCTGGGGTGGAATTTGTCGTACACCATGCTCGGAAGAAAAAAAACTCATGCGGCCTGACGCGGATAATTCTTGCCCAGAATGTCAGACAAAAGAATTGGCGGTCGTGACTCTGGAGATGAATGGTCGTAAGTCGCGTAGGGCGTCAGTCGACGACTGCTTTTTTGTATTTCCTCATTCACATTATTCGGACTACTTTCCTCATCTTTGTCGCCATATTTAATCCAACGTTTCAGCTGTTGTACGCTCCGGCCTTCTTCAGGTGGTTGGAATGTCGAACTGAACTCTTTTTTTTTTCGCTGACTGGGGTAGACTGTTCTAGCTCCGCGTGCCATGTTTAATGGATGTCAGTTATCAGTTATCTCCTGTTAATTCCCCGCTCTCCTCAAGGACACATGGTACAGCGGATAAAGGCATTAGTTTGACCCAGTGAAAAGACCCAAAGAGTGTGAGTTCAATACCCGGTTAAGGCAGCGGGGAACTTGCAGGCAAGCGTACTTACGTACAATGGCCGAAACGTTGTAATAAATATGACGACAAAGATGAGGAAAATAGACTGACTAATGTAAATAAGGAAATACATAAAAAGCAGTCGTCGACTGACGACCTACGCGACTTACGACCGTTCATCACCAGAGTCACGACCGCCAATTCTTCTGTCTGACATTCTGGCCATTCTGGAATGTCGAACTGAACCCTTTATTTCGCTTACGGCGGTAGACTGTTCTAGTTCCACGTGCCATGTTTAATGGATGTCAGTTATCAGTTGTCTCCTGTTAATTCCCCTCTCCAAGTTCTCCACTGCCGTAACCGGGTATTGAACTCACAGTCTTTGGGTCCTGTTACTGGATCTAAGCAACGCCTTTATCCATGTGTTGAGGGCATCTGTGTATGAAATATAGACAGATAATGTATTTCCTTGTTATGAATTATGAGCCAATAAAGCAAATCTGAACCAATGTTGTATGCCAGTAATCCACGTCTGTAATTCGTTTATTGTTTTTTCTATCCGATAGTGTAGCCTTTATTGGGTAATTCAAAGTGTAATTGGGACATCTTGTATAGAAGGAATTTGGGTTCTTCATGAGATTTCGCTTCAGAAACAATCGCAACGTTCAACTATCTGAAGCAGCATTTTAACCAGGAATGCCAAACACTCAGTTTCGCACCAGGTGATTAAATAGGATTAAACCGAGGCAATAGATAACAAAAAAGCCAGTGTTTATAACAAAGTGACAAAGCAGTGCTAACAACCAAATTGCGACATTGTTTAAAATACAATTTTATTCGCTAGCAGATACGGAATATTTGTGTGCATAGACGACTATCGTGTGAATTTTTATGATAAGGAAAAAAATAGTGGGTCGCACTATACACAGGTAATATTTTTGAAGAGATTACAAAATCAGGCATTATCTGTCTGCGAGAAATTAACGTGGTTTAAATATGTGCTGCGCTGTTGGAATGACTTTCTTTCGCATGTATTGCAGCAATTTTCAAACAGTGCTTTTCCAAGCTTAGCTCAGATGTGGCACAAGGCCGAAATTATGGGGCAACCAGTGAGGATCGAACTCACTACCCAGTCGTAATTGTTCTAGTGAGACGAGCCTGTTAACCATTACACCGCCTCGAAGAACCACTATAGAGTGATTTTTCAAGTGAGACTTAAATGTGACACAGGGCCGAAAGTAGTGGGCACCCAGTGAGGATCGAACTCACTACTCAGTCGTAATTGTTCTAGCGAGACAAGCCTGCTAACCATTACACCACATCAAGGTACCCCTGCCACATGTATTTTAATTGGGTGTCTGGCTGGCTGTTTGTGGTACGTTGCCTATACATAAAATATAATCCTTAACTACTACGGTATTTTGTGTTCCGTATGCATTCTTCTCATTTAATTGAATTGTATAATACTTCTTTGGTTACTTGAAATTATTTGTAGCTTATTTCAGTGTAGTTATAGATCCGTTTGATAGCATTTGAATAGGGTTTTCTTGAATTAGGGAAGTGATTGTTGCTGACTTTCCCTATATATTACCCGATTACGATTTCTTATTTGTATGCAGTCGTTTGAAATATATGATGCTTATCTTTCATTTTCAATTTTTGTCCTGTTGATATTAACCCTAGAACACTAACCATCAATTGAAGTTACACCACTACTAAGCATGGGTATATCATACCCGATTTTGAAATTATAAAAAAAAAATTAAATATAAATCTTTATTTGAAATATTTTACATGCAGGCACTACAAACTTTGTACTTTGGGTTAACATTATTAGGAACTGAAAAACATATTATTTAGGTAAGAAAATCAGGTACTGAAAATTGTAATTAAAAATAGGAAAATTTGTGGTGGGTACTATATACCCATGGTTAGTGTTCTAGGGTTAATGTTAGTTGTGCCGGAAAAAAAAGTTTTTCCGTCATGAAATTTCAGAATCCTTTTTAGCTTCGTTAAAATATTTTGTCTGAAAAGTTGCTAGAAACTTTTGGATTGATTGATTATAGAATTTGGCTCATAATACGAGGGTTTTTTTTATGATCAGTGTTCTTACGCCAAAAACAGGGGAGAGGCACTCTTCTCAAGTAATCATGCATTTTCAGTTTGCGAGATTTCGAGGTTGTTTTTGCATATCGTATCAGATATATCTTGTGCTCTGTTGCAGGAGTGGCTCTCTGTCAAATGTAAGTGGGTGGATGGGTGTGGTGAGTTGTCACTAGATAAAATGCAGTACGTAACTACTACGACATTGTTATGTTACGTGTAGATTCTCCTCATTTAACAAGCATAAATTAATCTGTCATTTATAACTGCTTTCTATAAAGTTTTGAGTGAATTGAATGTTCAAATAAATGCTTATCATTATATGTTAACCAAAACCCACTGATTAGCAGTGTCAGTGTGTCGTACATCATAGCACGCTTTTAAACATATTTCGTTCCTAGCAAAATTAAGCAAATAAAAAATCAACAACTTATGTGTATAGAATAATTTTAATTTATTTTCAAATTCATATCACCACAAGCAAAGTAGGAATACAACTAAAACACATTATGTCGAAGACAGGCGCCGGTTAAAGGAGCTATCGTAGTCAGGCATGAACGAAAAGCAAAGTACAGTATACAAATCTTCGTATCTGATTTTTTACTGTCAGTGGTTTTTCTCGCCATTTTTTGGTAGCTTTGTACAAAAAAAAAGAACGATAGTCATGTATTTGACGTAAGATATTTCCAAAAGAAGGCCCAGTACGATAGGCATACTCAGCAGCTGAGGATGCCTATCGCGAACTGTGTAAAAAAAAAAATAAGGTTTTTCACAAAAAAAAAAGATCAGTGGTCCCTCTATACATCATGTAGACTCCTGATTTGCATTTCATTTTCCCAAAACCTGCTCTTTTCGCTAATTTAAAAGGGAAAATCCAGGTGCAAATGAATGCGAGTTCTATCGGACAAGCAGCTTAATGAGCCACATAAACAAGCTAATAATCCGAAAACTGAGGAATATGGCACGAAGCAAAAGTAGACCGTAAATATCACAAGAACAGTGTGCATTTTCAAAGAAACTTGACCAAGACATTTTATCTTTCTAATCATAATGATATAGGGGAAAGCAATACAAATACAGACGGATATACACCTACGTTTTATATATTACGCAAAAGCTTTTGATGAAAACAAAAGATCTATTTGAATTGATAGGAAAACAACTTCTATTTGGGAAGTCTGTTCGTGTAAAATTATACTGGGAGCAAACCGCCTGCATAGGGAAAGAAATTAATTTGAATATTTATACAAAATTAAAAAGACAAGGTGTTCCTTCTCGCCGAATTTATTCAAAATGTAGGGCCTATCATAAGGGAGCTGGCAGGATTTATTGTCGGTTGTCATAATCTTAACGATATAAGATACGCAGATGATACAGTGTTGATAGCAGACACAAAAGTAAAACTACAGGAAACCAAGAAAGGGCACACCATCAATTGTAAGAAGACAGAATTTATGTTTGTCAGTCAGTCACTTATGTGCCATGCGTGATAAATGCGTGATAAATGCTTGATCGATCATGTATCTTTCGATACATGATTGACGAGGCAGATTTTTTCCCGCAGTGGGTTGCCATTTCTTTCTGCGGTAGACCAATTGCCATCGAAGGCTATAAAACCCAGTCTGTCCTGCTATTTACCCATAGCTGGAGGAGAAGAGTATTCGTACCTTTCCCAAGGGTATTAGCACGTCAGTGAATGTAATGGATTCGACTGGAATACGAACTCGGCTCTCCGATTCCTCAATCCGTGACGCTATCCTTTACGCCACAGTGCCTCCTCTGTCACCAAAAATTTCGAACTTAACATTTCAAGATTAAATATATACAGAAGTTTAAATTTTGGAGAAGTGGTTTAACAGAGGATGGAAATTTTGACGCCTCAACCGGGTATTGAACTCACACTCTTTCGGTCTTGTCACTGGATCTAACCAACGTCTTTATTCACTGTGTCATGTGTCCTTGAGGAGAACTTGGAGAGGTGAATTAACAGAAGATAACTGATAACTGACATCCATTAGACATGGCACGTGGAACTAAAACAGCCTACCCATGTGAGCGAAATAAAGGGTTCAGTTCGGCATTCCAACCACCTGAAGAAGGCCGGAACGTACAACGGCCGAAACGTTGTGATAAATATGGCGACAATATATATATATATATATATATATATATATATATATATATATATATATATTGCCTTCCTCATGTATATATATATATATATATATATATATATGTATGTATTGTCATCCACAGACAGACTGTTTCGCTGTATCACAGCTCATCAGTGTGGCTAGACGTCCGGTTGCCTCTAGCTAGGACCGGAACCCGATTGAATTGGCGTCAGTCGAGGATTCTACCACTAAGCCGTTGGTGCACGGTAGAGATGAAGGTGAATTTAAGCGTATTTATTTTTAGATAAACACATAGGGATTGAAAGAACTCGATTCGATTTACCGAAGAGTTTTGGATTATTAGCCGTAATAGTCACCGTTTACAAACCTTCACTTCCTCCCAGACAGCTCAACTGAATTAAATTTTTCAAGGACATGCATACATATATATATATATATATATATATATATATATATATATCAACAATTGTTTAATATATTTTCTGCTTATACGTTATTTTTATAGATACAAATATTTAAGTAAACGCTCTGTTTATAATAAACAGTAATAACAACATTTACTGGTCTGAATGTCTGAGAAATTTCTTAGAAAATATATCACCCCGCCGACAGAAATCGAACATTTATCATACACGGAATCGTTATATCTCCATGAAGGAAGAATTTGTTTCTTTAGTTTCATATATATATATATATATATATATATATATATATATATATATATATATTATGAAAGCGATCATTTTTTAAATTTATTTGTTTAAACGTTATTTTTAATGGATATAGATATTTGAGTAGATACTCTATTTTTATTAGTAAACAGTATATTTATTTATTTGCGTCTACAGGTCTGTATATTCGAGAAATCTTGTTAGATAAATGTATATCCCTCAATTAATCATCTATGATACTACCTTCGTGCCTTCCATCTGCATGACTGGTGACGACTTTTAGAAGAATGACTCGTTACGTCTTATCAGGTTAACATTCTTAGCAGACAAGTAGCGGAAATAATATATTGAATCAATTGAGCTGCTGCTAATCAATGTGTTGTGCTAGACCATTTTCTCTCCAGAATCTATCTTACATATTTATACGTCTGCCCTTGCTAAGAATATTGGTGTCACAGATAGTCTATTGCTCCTGCTATATATTTAGAGATTCTTGATAAAATCCAAGGAAGAATTCGCAATAATATTGGTCATGGCATGGCAATTCGTTTGGTTTTGGTTTTATTTGTTTTACGGCATATCAGCCTCAGTCGGTTATTTAATGCCGACAAGATTTTTATTGCTAGTAATATTTTTTTCAAAATTGTATTGCTGCTAATAATGTATTTCTGGTAAGATTTTTTTTTACAAAAAACGTATTGCTGGTATTAAAACCTATGTTAGGGTGTTTGGGCGTCAACTATTTGCTCATAGCCGGGACCGTAACGGGTGCTACCTCCCCGGGTCAGGGTGGACCTGGGAACACAAGTAATTGAAAGCTGGTTCCACGCTCCTCAAAACCTTCTGATCAGAGGTGTTGTTGTTGGATGTAGTTTATTTAGTTTATGCAGACGTAGTTTATGCAGATGTAGTTTATGTAGTTTATGCAGGTGTAGTATTTTTACAAATACTTTCATGGTAACTGCTCCGAGGAGCTGCTTTCGCTGGTTCCAAATCTTCATGAATGTAAGCGTTCTACTAGGCTGGCATGACGCTCACACCCTTTCACTGTCGAGACTGTTAAATGTAGCCGTCTCTACTACTCCAATAGCTTCATATCTCGCACCTCTCGCCTGTGGAACTCCCTTCCCTCTTCCTGTTTCCCTGAGCTATAATCTCCAACTATTCAAATGTAATGTCAATCGACGTCTCCAGTTGCCTTGATCTATCCCCTAACCTTCTCTTCATCCTTTCCTCTATCACTCCTATTTGCTCTCGCTCCAACGCTCTGTAACCCCTTGCGTACTAGTGGCTACCCGCCGTGCTTGAGGTGAAACGCCTAAAAAAATGTAGTTTATGCAGAAGTAGTTTATGTAATTTATGACGAAGTATTTTATGTAGTTTATGCAGATTTTGTTTATGTAGTTTATGCAGAAGTAGTTTATGTAGTTTATGAAGAATTATTTTATGTAGTTTATGCAGATGTTGTTTATGTAGTTTATGCAGAAGTAGTTTATGTAGTTTATGAAGAAGCATTTTATGTAGTTTGTGCACATGTAGTTCAAGTAGTTTATGAAGAAATAGTTTATGTAGTTTATGCAGATTTAGTTTATGTAGTTTATGAAGAAGTAGTTTATGTAGTTTATGCAGATTTAGTTTATGTAGTTTATGAAGAAGTAGTGTATGTAGTTTATGAAGAAGTAGTGTATGTAGTTTATACAGATGTAGTTTATCGTCTTTACCCAGGACTGGTTAGTATTTCGGCTTCAGTCACATTCCAACCCCTGTGCCTTTTCTATAAATATTCTTATGGTAACTGTTCCGATGACCTCTCCGCTATGATATCTAGACTTTATATATTTAAGCAGAGTACTAGATTGACAACGAGGTATCCTCAATTTAAAGTTGAATTCTCCAGATGCAACCGTAAGTTTTATGCTAACAGTGT
The DNA here is from genome assembly GCA_964036315.1 of Acanthosepion esculentum. Lineage (NCBI taxonomy): Eukaryota > Metazoa > Mollusca > Cephalopoda > Sepiida > Sepiidae > Acanthosepion > Acanthosepion esculentum. Next base: position 8,968,687 of record OZ038505.1, on the reverse strand, counting down.
CTAGTTATTTTGTTGTTCCGGATCTTTAACATCGTTTCTCTCTTTCTTATTCTCCCATGCTCCGTAATCATTTGTGCCTTAGTGGCTTTATTGCCTTGCTTGGGATGAAATAATTAAAAAAATCGGGATTTTCACAGGAATCAACTCCTAAAATTGATATCAAACATAACTTGAATAGGAAACAATGACATAATCAAGATGCTGATGTTCCACACGACTACAAATAAAAGGTTAGGAAGGAAACTCCCATCAATACTAGAAAGAGCTATAATAGATACTGGACTTCAGAAATCTATTTTTCTTAAAAACTGACTGAAGAGAAATATTTTATAAATTCCGACCGAAAATAGTACAAGCTCGGACAATAAATGCCAAATGTTTCCTTATAAGGAAACGATTAATGTTGCTGTTACTATTTCTTTTAGCAGTATTTTATGATACATCTTGTATAAGCTTTTATCTAAGAAAGACAAGAAAATCTATCTGCTATTATTTGGTAGATATGATAATCAAAATCATGAAGAAAGTAATAAATATTAACTGTAGGAAGACATAATACATGGTTGCTAGCAAAAGTGACAGTCAAAATTGTGAGCTATCTAATGGGGACGTCACAATGAAGCAAGTGCAGAAATTTAACTAACTGCGTTGAGTAGTCACACATACGGGAATGGTGACACGGATATCCGAATGCATATAGAACTTTTTTTCTAATGTTAACATACTACAATTCCCAAGAGCCAGTCAAGGTAGAGGGTTACTGTGTGGGGTTGTATGAGGCTAAGAAATGAGAAGTGCTCTTCTTGGTACTATACAGGAAAGATAACAGCAATTCGTAAAAAAAAAAGGCGAATAATTAAACAAGGAAAACAAGAGATACCCCTCTAGTCCTGTTCAAAATGTCGAGGAGGAGTGTGATCATGAAGATAGGCGAACCTAAAAAAGCCTAAAGCCTAAAAAAGATATGCCCTATCATAGCAAAAAGAAGGCAGAGAAAGATTTTGCGAATACATATGTAAGTGCATGTGTGAGAGTTCGCGCCAGCGTGCGAGCGTTTTGCAAGTGTAGGTTATCAAAGGCAGTGAGTTCAATGAAAACATGTTCACTACGTAAAAATAATAAAAGTACACATTTTCTTCATCAGGATTTCACAAGATGTCAGAAGAACGCAAATCGACTTTCAAGTATTAAAGAAAGAAAGAAAGAAAGAAAGAAAGAAAGAAATGGAATAAGGAATGGTGATGAATAAAGAAAGAAAACACCTAATTGGCAAAGAAAGAAAGAAAGAAAGAAAGAAAGAAAGAAAGAAAGAAAGAGAGAAAGAAAGAAAGAAAGAAAACCGAAACGTGGAGTTAAAAGAAAGAACGAAAGAAAATCTGAAAACAGAGAAGTAAAAAGGAAGAAAGAAAGATATGGAAATATGATATAGCGGGGAAAAGAAAGAAAAATCTGAAACTAGGGATAAACGAATGAAAGAAAGAAAGAAAGAAAGAAAGAAAGATAGAAAGATAGAAAGAAAGATAGAAAGAAAGAAAGAATGAATGAATGAATGAATACATTGATCTGAGAAAATACGAAAGAAAGAACGAAAACATTGAGCTGACAAAGAAAGAAAGAAAGAAAGAAAGAAACCCGGAAACTTGAAATGAAAAGAAAGAAAGAAAATCTGAAACTGTGAAGTAAAAGAAAGAAAGAAAGATATGGAACAGTGAGTGTAGCTGAGTAAAGAAAAAAAGATGTGAAACTAAACGTAAATGAAAAAAAGAAAGAAAGGAAGAAAGAAAGAAAGAAAAGCAAACAAACAAAAACCTGAAAGTGGAAATAAAAGAAAGAAAAACATGAAAGAAAGAAAGAAAGAAAGAAAGAAAGAAAATAGAGTAACCCCCCACCCCCCAAAAAAGAGAATCGACTGCTGGTCGAAAACTTTGGTTCCTTTAAAAAATAAATAAATAAATAAATAAAACTTCAACATGTCCATGACAATGTCTGCTTGAATGACGTACGACGACAGCAAGGTATGGGGGTTGGACAAGTTTCTGATGTTCGACTGGAGACAACGCGAAGCTTACTGTGCGGGAATAACAGTGTGGAAAAGGAAGTAAGTTGAGACAGGGCAGAGAAAGTAGGCGTACAAGATAGGATTAAGGCACGTAGGCCCTAGAGGCTATCCTCTATTCATCCGAAGTCCCAAAGATTGGAAGGAGAGCGGAAATGAACGAGGACACAGTGACAGATTGTCGAAGCAAACAAAGGGCTTAGCACTGAGACGGCCGGTGACAAGGGAATGTATGACATTCAAGAGATAATATTAGAATGTTTAATCGATAATTGGGAGAAAAGTGATGACGTTAGACGAATGATTCTTTTAAATGTATGTAGAAATTGCTTCAAGTTTATTCACGGTTATTTAGATAAAATAAACACTCGGTTTACCGGATTCCAAGAAGCGTGGAGTATTCGTTAATGCGGAAAGAATATTTAATTCGAATGCAAACTTGATGGTCAATTTTATTCTTTGGTGTCCTAAAGGGTTCTATGAATATTCGCCGTAAACATTTTTGCCGAATGAAAACTCGCCTCAGTAATTTTCGCCGTATAAATATTTGCCGTATATGATTTTTGCCGTAAGACAATTTCACTGCATTTATTTAATATAGGAAGTACCTTCTTATCAAGTATATCTGGCTCACACTATTGTTACTTCGATTTAAACATTTTAATAAGCGAAGTTATCGTATCAAAATCCTATATCATTCATCCTCGTCTGTGAGGTACGCAAAAATTTTTAACTTAACACCAGAACCTACGTCATGCAATTTCATATTTCCGACTTAACGTTAAACTTTCTGTTAACATAATGGCTGCCAATAATTTTCACTCAAGCAATATATATTATTTCAAACAAACTTACAACTTAAATACGCAACCAACTTCAATATAGAATATCTGATCAAAGAAAGATAACCCTTTCAAACTCTAAGTAAGTCTTTTGAAGTTTACACAAATTATTTTCAAGCATAAACTGTTTTAAATTCATTGTAAATGCCTAAATATTGAAATATACGAAAAAAGTGTGGTGAAATTGTCGTACGGCAAAAATCCTATTAGGTGAATATTCCTATGGCGAAAATTCCTGAGGCCAGTTTTCCTTCGGCAAGAAGGTTTACGGCCAGTGTTCCGGATACGGTCCTATAGAAAGAACTTTCATGCATCACGCAGTACTGCGTCGTATACAATGATGAATTAGAATAAGGGATTCTAATATTAACTGTAAATAGAAGAATTAGAAATTAAGTTGAAAAACGGCAACAACGTCAAATCCGCCCAAGAATTTATTTACCTCGGCAACAACATCCAGTCAACGGAGAGAGACAATCAAAATCCGCAAAGGCAACGCCTGAGTTGTCTTTGATGGTCTGATCACCATCTGGAAGATCTCTCCCTCTTTGACAATCTTAAAAGGGACTTCTTTAAGGACACGATAGAATCTGTCTTGCTCCACGGCTCAACCACAAGGACACAGACGAAACACCAAGAAGCATCACTTGATGGAACATACACAAGGATGTTACGAGTTGCGTTAGACATCAGCTGGAAGAAACACCCGACAAAGAAACGCCTGTATGAACACATTCCTCCTATCTCACTTTCGCTAAGAGAGAGAAGGCTTCGGCTAGCTGGTCACTTCTGGAGAAATAAGTCAGAACTTGTGAGTGATACCCTCCTATGGAACCTATTGCGCGGCAAAAGATCGGTTGGAAGGCCTCATCACACCTATATTGATCAACTTGTAGATAACTTTCGATACCACCTGGAGTACTTACCGACAGCGATGTCTGACAGAGATGGCTGGAAGAAAGGAGTCAGGAATATCCGAGAACAAATCTCGGCCTGATGATGAATATTTACTAAACTTTCGGTATTCATTGAGCGAGTAACCAGTAATCGTTCTTTCAAAAATTACAGGAACATAGGTTTCTCAAGTCCAATATATGTTACCAATCTTTCAAGTATTGGTTGGGGTTTCCTTCCCAACCTTTTTGAAATAGTGTGGAACGGGGCACAATTTGATTATGTCATTATTTTTATTTTATCCATTTTAGTTGTTGCTTCATTTATGTTATTTAGTATAGTTCTTTGTGTGTGATTCTGTAGCGCCAGTCCACAATATTCAAAGATGAATGGTCTTCGCCAAGACCCTCAAGATTCATCCGCTCATACACATTTTTTAATTATTGATCTTAGAAAGCGATTGTATAGAGCTGACAATTTAGATATTTCTAAACGGGTTTGGAGCTATGCATGACATCCATATATAAAGTTCCGATATTTATGCTGGTTTCAGGGTATGCGCTATCACTGCTTTCATTCAAATTCCATATCATGATTTCTATTTTGGAAAGATTTATCTTGATTCTTGATTCTTGGAACACTTGCGAGAGGATGTTGATTTTCTGTTCAAGATCATTCTTATTTCATATGTGAATAACTCTATCATCGGCATAGGCTGCCTCCTTATCAGTACATTGGCCTTGGGGGGGGGAGCAGGATCCTAGTTAGAATGTTTGGTCATTTTCTACACACTCTGTGTCCCACAAAAGAAAACACTTTTTCGAACACAAGAAAAATTAAATAAAAAGCTTAATCGTAGTACCTGGTCTGTTGTCTTTAATAAAACACACACACACACACACACACACACACACACACACACACACACACACACACACACACATACACATACATACATATATATATATATACATTGAGAGAGAGAGAGAGAGAGAGAGAGAGAGATGCAAAAATTTTATTTTTTCATTAATAGATGACTTCACGCGGTGCGATTTTGAAAATGGGCTTTTGTCCTCATTAGACGCTCCCTACCTCTACAGTAATTTTTCACATTTTTCAAAAGAAGTGCTTCAACCTGCCAACAGTTCAAAATAGTTTAATTCCTTTTATTTATTAATCCATTTTCTTCTACTATGTGCTGACTTCCTTCGGGACGTTTGAGATCATAGCTCTCCACAAGTTCCCGTCCTTTGTAGCTCTTAGTATAGTTTGTCTTTTAGCTCTCTCTCCTAATCCCTGTTCTAACAATCATTTTACACAATTTCCTTGAATAATTATACGCTGCTTTCCTCTCCCTTCTTTGTCTTCAATATTTCTGTGAGTGTCAGATTCTCCGAGCCCTCTCTCCGCATTATATGCCCGCAAAATGTCAACTCTCTATTTTCGCGGTTAAGTATCAGTTTCTTTTTGTTTCCGTTTTGTCTAAAACTTCACCATTGCTCACATACTCAGTCCATGGTATCCTCAATATCCTTCTGTAGGGCCATATTTTTGTTACCTTAAGTCATATATTCATCTGTGAGGAGATTATTCAACATTACACTGTCATATAGGAGGACGGATATTACATAAGTTTTCAGTATCCTTTTCTATGATTCTAACGAAATTTTCCTATTTCTTAATACTATCAGGTAGTTAGTTATGTGCCATGCGTGATATATGACTGACGAGACAGATTTCTTCCCATAGTAGGTTGTCATTTCTGTCTGCGGTAGACCAGTTGCCATTCAAGGCTATAGACCTCGGTCTGTCCTGCTACTTACCCATAGCTGGTGGGGAGAAGAAGAGAATTCATGCCTTTCCCAAGGGTATTAGTGCGTAAGTGAATGTAATGGATTCGACTGGAAAGTCATTTAGTCAGTTATGTGCCATGCTTGATACACGCTTAGGCGATCATGTATCTTTCGATACCTGACTGACGAGTCATATTTTTCCCAAAGTAGGTTGCCATTTCTTTCTGCGGTAGACCAGTTGCCATCCAAGGCTATAGAACCAGGTTTGTCCTGCTATTTACCCATAACTGGGGGAAAAGAAGCAGATTCATGCCTTTCCCAAATAAGTGAATGTAATGGATTTGAGTGGAATTCGAAATCGGCTGTCCGATTCCTCAATCCGAGCTGCTAGCCATTACTCCAATGTGCCTCCTCTTAATACTATACTTAGCTTATTTTTGTATCTTCAATTTCTAATTCGTGTGTGGCTCTGATGCCTTTTCTGATGACCATACGTTCTGTCTTTTTACAATTGTTGTTAAATCCATTATTCTGGATTTTTTTTTACTACCTGCTGTCTGGTGTTCCGCCATTGGCGTTATCCATTACTGATTTCTGGATTCGAACCAGAGCATCTACTCCCGCCAGAAACTGTCGGAAACTTTCAGAAAACCAACATTCAACTGACACTGGTTTACCGACAGGGTCCATTGCTACATCAGGACAATGCTCAGGCACATTTTCCTAGAGTGACACTGCAGAAGCTCACTCACTTATGATATGAGACTTTTCCACAACCATCATATTCCCCTGTAATATCGAGCACCGACTACTCCCTTTTCAAGCATCTTGGCAATTTATAAAAGACATTCTGATGTTAAGATTCAGAAACTGTATTCAAAGAATTATTGACACCCAAACCTTTAGAGAGTTATCGTAAAGACAAGAATAACCTTGTAACTCAATGGCAGAAATTCATAGATATTCAAGGTTCCTATTTTGACTGCTTTAAACACTGTTAAGGAAATGAAGTTGTTTCTAAAATCGGACATTATTTTCCAAACTACATGATATAAGAATTTAAATCCTACGCCTTACATCTAAAAATGAATCCATTCATTCAGTATTAAAGAAGTCACCACTTGTAATTAAATTGTCATTAATATTTCTAACGTATTGCTTTTG
>OZ038505.1:8899438-8944438 GCA_964036315.1 Acanthosepion esculentum | reverse complement strand
GACGGATTTGTCAAAAGTCATTACCGGAAACAAATCCATACTTAAAAGCCGTAAAACCTGACAAAATGAACATTGTTTGCAAAGGGGAGATCCGGGAAATATAAAAGTTTTAAGGGATGGTGAATTTTCACACCATGTAGTTTCGCACTTTATGCAAGGGATGTGAATACACTTACATAAATATATATACATACATAAATATATATACATACATAAATATATATATATATATATATATATATATATATATATATATATATATATATATATATATATATATATATATATATATATATATATATTATTATTATTATTATTATTATTATTATTATTTATTAAAACGTTATCTTAATGAATACTCGTATTTGAGTAGACGCTGCGTTTATTTATTAAAGGCAATATTCATTTATTTTGTATTTCCTCTATTCTTATTGGTGGAAATATGCGATCTCCATTCAGACCAGTAGACAAAATATACTGTTTAATAAATACACTACATGTTAAACAAACGTGGGGTCTACATAAGTAGGATTATTCAAAAAAATACCGTTAATAAAGTAATAAAATCAGTCGGATTAACAAATGAAATACCCATCCTTTACTGATATATATATATATATATATATATATATATATATATATATATATATATATATATATATATATATATATATATATATATATATATATATATATATACTCACACACAGGTTTCCTTATATATTCCATATTCGTGGATGCGCAGGTCGATAGTCGGCCTTCGGCAGGGATTACTGACAAATACAATATATATAACAATATATCTGATGCGATGAGAACGAAAGTAATATATAAATTCCAACAATCACACCATTAATCAAAAAGAGGGCTCGATACCGATTGTAGAGCGATAATTATTTATTTATTATAATTTTATCATATAGACAAAAGCATTTTACACACTACAAAGATGCAACTTGGTTTCAGTGCATTTCAACATGCACTTCGACGGGTGAGAATCGGAAATGGTTATGAACAATCCTGCTTGTAGGCAAGCCGTATGTGAAACGTCACTTCCTTTGAGAAGAAATATATATATATATATATATAAAAAATAGGTGTCAGAGCGAAACAATAGTGCCTGTTGATAGCTGTTTGGTGATGAATGTATTGGGTGTTTAATGTTGATTGGTCTGTGGAAATTTTTTAAGGAAGTGGTATATATATATATATATATATATATATATATATATATATATATATATATATTGATTCAGAAAAAGTTCTCAAAATCCAATAAACGGGCATAAAATGACAGTATATACGTATTTGTGTCTCTCTGTGAGTGTATATATATTTATATATCCAAGAAAGTTATTTCTGTCACTAACACACAATGAAAGAGAATGTTTAACATTGAAAAACATAAGGAAAATTAATTCATTTTAATAATATATGGAAATATCCATCTTTCTCTGAAGAAGTTCGCTATACTCGAAACACGTTTTGCAAAATTATGGAAAATAAAGCATAACATATACTTTTAAGAAAAATCCACATTACAAAGAAAAACGTTTGCGGTCTCTCTTTTCTTTTTAAAATATATTCTTTTCTCCCTTTGGAACAAGTATAATCTCTTCCCTATATATATATATATATATATATATATATATATATATATATATATATATATATATATATATATATATATATATACAATAAAAAAAACACCAGCTTCATTAAAAACAACTGACATGTTGCTACGGCTAAGTCTTTATTTATTTTTTCTTGTGTTTTTTCTGAACAGAAAATCTGTAACATTTGTTCGACTGTCCTATGTCTCTTAGCATATTCGGTTATGCTTTCAGCCATTATGAGAAGGATTTTTATTTTCATATATAACATAATATTTATGCCATATCTAGAGCTAAAGCAATGCTGTTTTTTTTTATCATTTTCTGCACCCTGTTAGCTACTTATGTCCGTGTTCATAGATGATATTTTTGAGCGTTGGCTTTTTCATTTTATTATTAATTCTCCTATTATTTTCAAGCCCCTTTGCAGGTATACGGGCCTGTTATCGTTGTATTGTGGGGACCTACCTACAAATAGACTCTTCCACACCTATATAATATGGCTACCAACTCTGAGTAAAGTCAGTCATCAATGAAGAAGTCACCAGGTGTGAGTCACAAAGAGTGTATCACCGAGTGAGTGTATGAATGAATGAGTCAGGACACCAGTGAGAGAAAGTACTCTCCAGTCCACATTACTTTGTACTACGTTTCCGGGAATAATATACCGTTTAACATTATATCCGAGTGTGTCTTATTTTTCTCTGGTTTCAACACCATAACACGTTGAATATTCTACAAGATGTTGCGATTAAAGTTTTCTAGATTCCAGTGTATTTCAATGGGTAGGAATTGAAAAAAAATTAATTTTGAAAACAAAAAACAAAAAAACATTCCTAGAACTCAAGATATCTACATCAATAAATCAATACACTCAGTTAAAAATAATAAAAACCATCCAACCATTGATAATGTCTACAAGAATAAGCGAAATAGCGCTCACAACTTTTCCATATTTTATGGTGATTTTCTAAGGCCGGAAATACGGAGCACTCAGTGTTAACCTAACACCTAACTCAGTCGAGTCGTCCCAAATGTTACATACGACATGCCCCGAAAAGAAAGAAAAAATGTCATAATGCTGTGTTTATTAATATAGTGTTGCAGTGTTTTTCTTCGAACGGACTATCTCCGATATTGGGCTCTCCTATCCCGAAAATACTGAAAATTCCCCAAAACATATATTTCTATGTATATATGTAATTTTGTGGGGGCGTCACACACACACAAACACACACATACATACATACATACACACACACACACACACACACACACACACACACACACACACACACACACACACACACACACACACATATATATATATATATATATATATGAAGTAATATAGTCTTATGTTGTGTTATATTTATTGGATAAAGTGCTCAATATCAGAGATAGAGCGTGTGTAAATATAAAAGTGAACATAGAAGTCAACACTTAGAGTCGACAGTCTGTTTCATGCTAGATGCAATCGTCGGGCCCGATGATTGCATCTAGCATGAAACAAACTGTCTAAGTGTTGGCTTCTATGTTCACTTTTTTATATATATATATATATATATATATATATATATATATATATATATATATACACACAATTGCACAGTACAGGTGGAATAAAATTATGAAAACCAACATCACTACAACACAATTCTTAAAAGAGTGCTCAAAACCAAGTAGAGCTAATAATAATTATTCAAATTTATAACATATGCAATTTTGTTTCAATATTACATGTGTTTAAACACCAGTAGTGCTGAAACAATGTAGCAATTTTTATCGTGTTGATATGATGTTCATATGATATAATTTTGAATATATATATATATGTGTGTATGCGTCTGTGTGTGTGCGTGAGAGAGAGAGAGAGAAAGAGAGTGTGTGTGTGTGTGTGAGAGAGAGAGAGAGAGAGTCTGTGTGCGTCTGTGTGTGTGTGTGTGTGTGTGTGTGTGTGTGATTATTTTGGGGATTTAGGCTAGTCATATAGTAATCCTCAGCATAGATAAATATATATATATATATATATATATATATAGATAGATAGATAGATAGATAGATAGATAGATATGAGCTGATAGATAGATAGATAGATAGATAGATAGATAGATAGATATGAGCTGATAGATAGATAGATAGATAGATAGATACGAAATCAGATACTTTCCGTGTGTTTGCATTATCTAATACAATTAAATTTATACTTACATACTGATTTCACCTTCCCTTGAAATAAAGGCGTACTCAACAGCAACTTTCAGTCTAATTTAGAATTGCCAAAGAAACAAACCAGAAGACTTCCCTCTACAACAAAAGCCAACACATTTTCATCCATTAATTTCCTGAATAAAGCTTTTTTTCGAATTAATATTTATTTGTGTAAAATTATATGGAACAGATATCAATATGAATTAAGAAATATATTTATTGATATTAATTGAGAAATTTTATTTCTTTATTTAAAGTATTTGTTCGTTATTCTCGCTTTATTTCTCCTGTATAAATTGTAACTGAAATGCCATTTCTTCTTTAAAATAATTAACAGCGAATCATGTCTTTTAATAAGAAGCTCGCATACGCACTCTCACGAAAGAAATATAATATTTTATTTATCTATCTATCTATCTGTCTATCTATCTATCTATCTATCTATCTATCTATCTATCTATCTTATTGTTGGTTTATATCTATCTACCTATCTCATAGTTTATTTCTATCAATGTCACACTATATATAATTATTTCTTTCTGTCTTCCTATTGTTTCATTCTATCGAACTCCTGGTTCCTTCCTTTCTTTCTTTCTCTCTATCTATCTATCTATCTATCTATCTATCTATCTATCTATCTATCTATCTGTCTGTATGTCTGTCTGTGTGTCTCATTGTTTCTCTCTGTCTGACTGTCTTTCTATCTTTCGATAACATTCTATCTATCTATCTATCTATCTATCTATCTATCTATCTATCTATCTATATATATATATATATATATATATATATATATATATATATATATATATATATATCATTGTTTCGATCTATCTATCTCATTGTTTCTATCTATCTATCTATCTATCTATATTGTTTCGATCTATCTATCCCATTCTTTCTTTCTATCTATCTTCGTATCTATCTCATTGTTTCTTACAAGTTATCTTAGATAGCTATCTAGCCAGCTAGCTAGCTTATTGTTTCTATCTACCCCTCTGTCTCTCTCTCTATCCTCATTGTTCCATTCTTTATATCTATCCATCTATCTATCTATCTATCTATCCTTAAAGAATCACCCTTAAAAAAATTAATTGAAAAAAACACTTTAGTTTCCTTTCCTTCATCATACGGTCAGTTTTACACCCACTGAAATGACAGGGTGTAATCGATTTCTATTTTTACCTCAGATTAGGTCATTTGCAATGGTTTGCAGTAGTATGAACCTATTCTTGGGATCTATGATGAAATTTGTTTGACCCTGAAAAATATTGCGTCATTGCATCAGATTTTCTTCACGCCCAGACACTATTTTCTTGACTATCGATTAGTTTTCCTGAAGTCATTGTCTGTAATGGAAGCGTACGAAAATTGTAACGCTGCACGAACACATTGGCAAGCCTTCCATAGAGATCGTGGTCTGCACGACGAAAGAGAAGCTCGGGACCGACATTACGGACGTATGGTACCGTGACCTCAAAATCAACAACAACTACTCCAAGTTAATGAATTCCATGCCAAATCGCATGAATGAGCTTCTAAAAAATAAGGGCAGATATACGAAGTCATGTTTCATTAGAAAAATTAGAAAAATTAAATAATAACGGAATTATTCGTTACCTATCTGTCGAACTCTCCTTTTTATCTATCTATCTATCTATCTATCTATCTCATTTTTCTTTCTATCTCATTGTTTCTCCGTCGGTTTTTCTTTCTGTCTATCTGCCTATCTGTGGAACTTTCCGTTTTATATATCTATCTATCTATCTATCTATCTATCTATCTATCTATCTATCTATCTATCACATTGTTTCTTATTATATATATATATATATATATATATATATATATATATATATATATATATATATATATATATATATATATATATATTAGATTATTATTACTATTGGATAGTTGGAATTGGTAAGCATTTAATCCATATATGTAATTTATTACTGATATGATTTGTGTTTGAATATATTTTCATCTGTTTCTTCCTCTTCGTCTTCTTTCTTCTTCATCATCATCATCATCATCATCATCACCATTTTCTTCTTCTTCTCATCATTATTATTATTATTATTATTATTATTATTATTATTATGATTATTTGTGTTGTTGTTTTTGTTTTTTTTCTAATATATTCCGTTTTATTGTAGCAATTATTTTTATAATTACTCTTTTGTCAGCAATTTTGACAAAGTTACTGTCATTCTAATCGAAATTAATATAATTGCCTTACTTATTGTATTTATATATTTTGCTATTATTATGACAGCAAAAGTCTACTTGGTGTAACTGGTACTATAATGATTTTAACCGAAAAGTAAATATCACGATTTATGAATAGATAAGCACTGCTATTATTCAATATATATATATATATATATATATATATATATATATATATATATATATATATATATATATATAAGTATACCCTCCCGATTAATTAATTTTGGTAGGCCAGTCTAGAGTGAAAAGTACGAATTTGTAAACAGTGATTAGTACTGTTGATAATGCAAAGCTCTTCTGTGAATTGAGGCCTCACGGTCACTGGCAAGTTTATTCAAAAGAATAAATACACAAAAATTCACGTATATCTCTACCGGATGCTATATATATATATATATATATATATATATATATATATATATATATATATATATATAGTTGTAAGGTAAGGTATGCAATATTTATGGGTAAAGGGAAACCTAATTAAAAGGTATAGCTCATAAAAATAAAAGTGGACATTGTGTTAAATACCAAGCGGCGAACATCGACTGTCGACATTTGGTGCTTTAATATTATTATTATTATTATTATTATTATATATATATATATATATATATATATATATATATATACATTCTGATATGGCATATCTGTAAAATGACAATATATATATATATATATATATATATATATATATATATATATATATATATAAATATAAAAGTGGACATGGAAGTCAGCACTTAGAGGCGACAGTCTGTTTCATGCTAGTGCAATCGTCAGGCGATTGCACTAGCATGAAACAGACTGTCGCCTCTAAGTGCTGACTTCCATGTCCACTTTTATATTTACACACGCTCTATCTCTGATATTGAGCACTTTACCCCATAAATATAGCACACTTTAAGAGTATATTTCTGTATATATATATATATATATATTCCCTATTTATTTTTCCCCATGTATCCTTTCTTTTTCATTCTTCCGTATTTGTTATTCTTTATTTATTCTCCCTTATTTAATATTCCGTATATTATTTGCGATTTATTATTCCTAATTTATTATACCGTGTTTAACATTCATTAATTAATGTCAATTCATCCATATTTTCGACTAGTCCATCTTTCTTAAAATCTCTAAAGACATCCACTTTTACTTTTTCCCTCAATGAATTTTCTTCATACATATTTTCTTTAATCACCAATTTTTGTCATTTTTGTGAAGTCAAGTTGTTTTCACACCGTCTAACATGGACATTTTGTTTGATCACACCTTAAAACTTATTACACTGAACATGACACCTCGAATTTCGCACCTGCATTGAACTTGTACGTCAAATAGGTGCTACATTTTTCGCCATCATTTACTTGTCGTTCTATTAGATTTCCTTCGCAAAAACTTTTCTTCTAGTCTTTTGAACTATAGTTTCTTTATTTCCACCACCCGATTGATAACCACTTCGTAGTTTTCGTGTCTATCTGCTTAAATATCTCAGTTAGAGTAAACATTCTAATAGTTAGACTAATAAAAAAATAAAAATTCTACACGAGAACTACCAACCACCCGATATAAACACGCGCCCGTTCTCACCCACCCACGGACGCGCACACACACAAACATATATATATATATATATATTTTTGTCATCCAAGAACAGACTGTTTCGCAGCTCATCAGTGTGGCTAGACGTCCGGTTGCCTCTAGCTACGATCGAAACCCGACTGAATTTGCGTCAGTCGGAACTTCTACCCGCTAAGCCATCAGCGTACGGTACGGAATAGAGGTGAATTTTAGCGTGTTTATTTTTAGATTCGGATAAACACACAGTGACTGAGAGTGACTCAATTCTGTCGAAGAGTCGTGCAGTATTAACATAAATAGTCACTGTTTACAAATTCATATATATATATATATATATATATATATATATATATATATATATATATATATATATATATATATATATATATATATATATATATATATATATATATATATATATATATATATATATGATGGAAAAGACAAAGCAAAATCCGAATATGCAAGTTTACTGTTTTAATTTTGTTTTACTGTCGACGTCAGAAGTTTCGGTCTAGTAGACCATCTTCAGGACATGGTTATTGGAATCATATTTATATTTAAGTCAACATGAAGAGCCGATAGACACAAGACTAGTCAGAAACAGAAACACATTTTTTCGTCATACCGTCTGATCTCCATCCACATATTTGCCAAATAGGTAACAGCGAAATTGTCCCATTGTTAGATTGAGATCTGAACTGTTGTACTTTAGAAATGATTAAAGATATCTTACTGCCATTTTCCGAGGCTGTTTTAAACGCTACTGGACTCTACCTTGAGCAATAAAAATGTACATTCACTCTATAGGCTTAACAGAAGAATCGTGATGAAATCGATCATCAAAGAAAATGATGAGTTCATCATTAATTAATCATACCTAAGAATCGGAAGCTAATGGAGTATGGAAATAAAGTTTTTATATATATATATATATATATATATATATATATATATATATATATATATTATTCCAGGATCGTTTTCCAACTTAGTCAAGATGATCTTCGCCCTCTCTAAACTTCTTACTTTCTGTGCTGGAGTAAATAGGTGCCTCACAGATTTCACGCAGAATTTCATTTTCATGGTCTTTTTTCGCTGCTCTTTGGACTTTCATAGACGAAACTCTTCACTCCGGTGCACAAACGTCTTATAGATTGAGTTGAATCTTTACTAAGTAATCATTTTGGCTCTATGTTGAGCTGATGATCTATCTTCCTGTTGTGACGTACTGATGCAGATTTCCTTTCTTCTGTTCCTTCTTTTTTGAACTTATTGACCATTTTCTAGATGGTTCTTGACTGAACTTTGAAGATGGAAGCCTATGTATGAATGTCGGTACCATCACTAAAGGCCTGAATGATATTTTTCCTCTGACACAAAACAATTTTAACTTTCTTTCTTGTTAGCTGAATAACGCAAAGTCTTTTTCAGTGATTCTTACGAAAAATGGTGTCAACAGTACTAAACGACTTATCTGAAATTCTGTAACAAAGAAACTCAATTAATATAGTGATGTTTTAGATAGTAAAGATTTTGTGGGATGGATACATACGCTGTTACAGAATTTGGACAATTTTTCTGTTACACCCGGTATTCCGGCTTGAGGCAATCGGATGTCTAGCCACACTGATGAGATGGGAAACAGCGAAACAGTCTCCCTGTGGATAAATATATATATATATATATAAATATATATATATATATATATATAGAGAGAGAGAGAGAGAGAGAGAGAAAGAGAGAGAGAGAGACATGTATATACGAACGCGCTTATACGCACACACACATGTGAATGTGAGTTTGTGTATATATATATATATATATATATATATATATATATATATATATATATATATATATATATATATATAAACACAGACCCGCACTTAAATATGAGTGTGTTTTTGTATATTTTAGCAGACGTTACAGTAAAATGAACAAATAAAACCAAGCTATTCATCATATATAAGAATTTTATATAAGAAGTGTGACCTATAAACTTATATATATATATACATACATATACGCGCGTGTGTGTATGTGTGTGTGCGTGTGTGTGTGTGTGTGTGTGTAAATATATAGAAAAATAAGAAAGAAGCGTTAGATTAATAATTCAAAGTTCTTTAGTATTTTTGTTTTTATTTTTAAAAATAGTGCTCAATACACAAGTAGAGCCGATATTATAATTATTTTTTAAAAATAAACCTGGGATGACCCATTATGCCTACATGAAAAACTACATATTATTAAGTTTCTAAAAAACGAAAATTTATTAAATCAAATACATGAGATAGCGGAGTTTTGCTGACATCAACAAACATTCGCCTTAAATAATTAGCTCAATTTTTTTTTAAATTTTAAAGTCTATTAACAAGTTGAATTAAAGTAATGGGTGTAAAACTATAACTCAATCATAAGCCCCCAAAAAATGAAAAATAAAATTTAAGAAGTATATATATTACTATTATTATTTATTATAAAAAAGCTTTCAAGTTTCAATACGTTGATTGTATTTCTTCGGGCGATGGTATGTAACTGCTGATTAAATGATTTTTAAGAAAATGTAAAAACAAAGTGTCACCTGTTTTCTGAAATTAAAGTGGGTTGCATGAGGTCAGAATTAGAAATAGACTTGGGGGGTATGCCTTGCTTAGCCAATTAAATGTCTGATCTACTCTACATAGAAAAGTTCAGCTGGTTGGGGTGGGTGTGTTATTTATCATGGCATGATAAACCGGAACTTAGACAGGGCACAATTGTGAAAAATATGCCAGCGAAAAATGTATCGTGATTTTAGACAAATATAACATGTTTAATTTTTTGGAAAGGGCGTTGAAGGGAGGTGTATGTTAATCAAACGACAGTTAACAGATTATTTTTTTTAATTTTTACATTCAGCAAGCTTCTTAAAGGGGCTGTAGTGCTTTATCACTCTCTCTTACTTATATATATATATATATATATATATATATATATATATATATATATATATATATATATGGCAGGATTGAATGAGAGCCTGGAAAATATCTTATTTCGAATGCATTTCTTCAAATTCAATGAGGCTTTTACGGATGAGATCATATAATTTTTTATTTGTCGTGTACCTTTAGGTCTAGGCCGATCATGGCTCTCCACTTCCTCCCATCCCTTGTATTTCTCAATATGTTTTAGACTTTCCCTTCTTCTCCCAGACCCTGTTCTGTCATCCACTTGCTTAAGTCCGCTAGAAATGCTACGTGTTGCTTTCCCTTGTCTCTTTTCCCCTCTATCCGCTCTGTAAGTATCAGATTCTCCAAGCCCTTCTTTCTCGTTACGTGTCCAGAAATTTCAGCTGCCTCTTCCTGATGTTAAGTATAAGCTTCCTCCTTGTTTGCATCCTCTCCAAAACCTCATCGTTGCTCATATGTTCGGTCCATTTTGTCCGTAGCATCCTTCTGTAGAACCATACCTACATACCTCGAGTCACTTCTTCATCTTTGAGGAGGACCGACGAACATTCGCTGCCGTAAAGGAGGACTGATATCACGGAGCAGTTCTGTACTTCTTTTTTTTTACCAACGAATTCCTGTCTCGTAATATTCTGCCGGGCTTTTGGAATGCGTCTTTGGCCATCACAATACGTCTTCAGTTCTCAACGTCGCACTTACCGTTCTCTGTGAGAACACTTACCACATATATAAATTTCAGCACCTGCTTGATTTTAGTGTCCCCCAACTGTAAATCGCCTTTCGGGCTCATCTTTTTTTATGACGACCATGAATTCTGTCTTATTATTTACTCACTTCTCACTCTCCTTCGCTATTTTCTGTAGGATGTTTTGTAATTTCCTTTCTGTGTCTGCTATCAACACTGTGTCATTTGCGTATCTTATGTTGTTAAGATTGTGGTCACCAATTATGAATCCTGGTAGGATTTACGCTCTCTCAGAATTGCTTCGCAGTATAGGATGAATAAGTCCGGAGAGAAGACACATCCTTGCCTTATACACCTTTCTTTATTTGTATAAAGTGTAGGCCTGCTTGAAACTGATGTCCAATATTGAATTTCTATATCCAATGTGTACAGATTATACATCATTTAACTACGTATATATGTTTTCATAAATAAAAGTATTAGTCTGACGAAACTCGTTTTTTATTTCATGTTTGTCATTACCCATCTTAAGTTTAATATAGAGAATTTATTCATATTTTGCTATGTATATGTGTGGGTTGGTATAATGATCGGTCAAAGAAATTTCCGGAAATTATTCATTAAATGAGTTAGGTCGATTTCTTAAAACGACCATTAAGCATATATTCAAAAGAAAATGTTAATGACTTGTGATATAGCTAGATTTTAAGAAGTTGGAGGGAATGTTTCATTTTCTCTCATGGTATGTGTGCTACAGGCAAATGTAGATTTTACAATGTTATTATCTCTGCTAGGGGAAATGTAGATTTTACAATGTTATCTATGCTATTGGAAAACATAGATTTTACAATGTTATTATCTGTGCTATGGGAAAATGTAGATATTAGAATGTTATCTATGCTATAGGCAAATGTAGATTTTACAATGTTATTATCTCTGCTATGGGAAAATGTAGATTTTACAATGTTATTATGTATGAAATGGTCATAAATAAATATATATATATATGTATATATAAATAAAAAGGAAAGAACAGTAAGATATAAAATCCGGTGTTCTTATAGATATTTTTATTTTTACACAATAGTGCTCTATGTAAATTTAAATTTTATTAATATTATAAATTAATAGATTTAAAATATGGTTTTACCGCTACACAGTGATAACCATGTTTCAGAAATGGAAGCTAAAGCCCCTGAATTTAATTTTGTTATTAAACCAAAGACATTAGTTCCAGTTCCTCATCAAGCGAATTTTGGAGTAACTTACTTTTTAAAATTTACGGTTGTTAACGGCACAGGAAAGATTCATAGTTTTAGGGTTTCCAAGGTTACCGATAAATCCATTCATCTAGACAAGGGGTGGTAGAGGGTTCAATTTTTAATTTTCGTTGTATCAGTTAATAGTTACATTTGAAAGCGGGGTTATGTTTAGGGATGGGTAGGGATGTATCTTTTAACAAATTCTGACATCCGCTAAATTCATGTCATCTGGGTTTTTTTCTAACGGCAAAAATTCTTATGGTATTTTTTCTATTTGTATATTTAAAGATTTTGAGGGACTGTTTAGGTTAGAATATGTTTTATCCACCTTTCTAAAAAATTATTTTTAATATTTAATATACTATACTCCTAGTTAAAAACCAAGTAAATGTATTAGGATTACTTACAGTATTTAAAATTATTTATTCTTATCGAGTATAAGCAAATATTATTTTATTTTATTTTATTTTATTTTATGTAAACTTTATGACAATGACGGCAAAGGTGGTTAAATTATTTCACTAATTCAATAAACTTTTATTTATAAATTTAGTATTATAAATGTATATATGTATGTATAAAGGACATTTAATGTTCAATATTATATTCTAACTTATTAATTTCATTTGACTTTCGGTGTTCACTTGGATTCTTTTCAGTGTTTGAATTGCTTTGAGAGAGGTGTTATGGTTAGAGTACGTTTTATTTAATTACAATTTTAAAAGATGTTTAGGTTAGAATCTGTTTTATTTAATTTCAATTTTAAAACATTTTAAAAAATTCTACTTTCAAATTTAACTTTTAAATTTAATCGGCTATATTTCTTTATAAACCAAGTAAATGTAATATAAATACCTACATTATTTAAAATTATTTATACCCATCAAATATGAGTATGCATAATTATCAGGTAATTTTTTTTTTTTTTTTTTTTTTTATAGATTATTTAAAGATTATTTAAAGAAAACTTTTGGCAATGACGACATAAAATAGCTATTTCATTTCTCTGATTCAGTAAATTTTTATTTTTTATAAACTTAGTAATATATAGTTTCTCATGTATGCATAAAGGACATGGGTCATTTAATGACCTACATATTCTAGACCTTCTTATTAACTTCCATTTCACTGTAGGTGTTTTATTAGATTCTTTTAGGTGCCAGAAGTACTTCGAGAGAGATGTTTGACTTTTATACTTATTTATCCTAAACGAGGATTGATGTTGGTTGAACCTCTTTTTGAACTCATGGCTAGTGCAACCTATATAAATTTTATGTTTTCAGGGTTTTCAATAGAAGATATATTACATTGGTATACTACTGATTCCATGCAACATTTATTTTGTAGAGGACAGCTTTGAGGGTTTCTACAATTACATAATTTTTGTTCACCCTCATTAGTTGTTGTTTGTATTTTTTCCTTGTTTACAATTTTTTGGTTCTGGTATAAGTGTTTATTTAAGATATTAGTATTATGTTTCTTAATAATCTTTTCTAGGTTATCAGTACAGCTATAACTTAATTTTAGTTTATTTCTATTGAAAATAGTACTAAGTTTACTTCCACCGGGAAAATGCTTGAGTATTAATTCAAGGAATTTTTGTCCCAATTTGTTTTTTACCATTTGGTTGTATGGGGGTGTATACCAAATTATTTTCCTACTTCTGTTTTTCCTATGCTTACCGTTTTCATTTTTAATATAAGTTAGTTTTAGGTTTTTGTAGCCACTATCTTTTAGAGCTTTATTATAGAAATTAATATGTTCGTCGAAAATCTTGTCATTTGCTGAATTTGTACTAATTCTTTTTCGGATAGATAAAGGTATATGTTTATTTATAGATGAGGGGTGATTTGATTTAGGGTGTATATATAAAGGATTCGTATTGAGTTTTTTATAAGGTGTGTATGTATTGTTCTTTAAATCTAATGTTATATCAAGGAAGTTAACTTTTTTAATTTTAGTGCTGACGGTAATTTTTAAACCCATGCTTTTAAATTCTTTATATAATGCCTTCCTAATTTTATCTATTCTGAAGTTAGTAGAATTCCTAATAACCATGAGACCATCGTCCCTGTATAGACCAATGTCAGTTGAATCAATATCACGGTGCGCTGTAAGGTTGTATAAAATGAAAAGACCAATGAGATCAGAAGACTCAGCTGAGTCTAGTGATCCCATTGTGACATTGTCTGAAGTGTTGTGATACAGCGAAACACTCTGTCTGTGGATGACTATATATATATATATATATATATATATATATATATATATATATATATATATATATTTCAAAAATTTAATTTATGTGAATGAATACAAAAAATGCATATTCTGTAATGCGAAATAAAGTTTTGAAAAATCTGTTTTACTCTAATTGTTTGCCCAAAACTTTTAGAAATTTTTAACGTATATATATATATATATTTCCACGTATACGTTGACCTACAGATAAAATGAAACCCCAAATTTAAGTAAATATTTGTGATTTTCACTGATATCTGTAGCGTAAAACGACCGAAAACGTAGGCTAGCTTAGGTAAAGCCGGCTAGTCTACGCGCTTACGCCGCCAGTAAAAGTTAGACGTAATAATCGTAATGATTCTTACGAGTATAAAGTAAAGCTGTTGTTATTACAAATGTTGTTTTGTTTACATTTATCGTTATCAAATCAAAGGAAATAAAAGAATATAATTTAAATAATAAACTATTAACACGTATCTTTATGAAATTAATAATAACGATTTCATCTTTAAGACTTGTATGAATGAATGCAAAAAGTTGCGTATTCTGTAATGCGAAATAAAGATTTTATGCTGTCTGAAATATTTCGTTGTTTAACACCCAAAAATGTACTGTATGTTATTGACAGATTTTGCATATCATACTCTAAATGTTATTGTTATTTAACACCACAATGATAATAAATTTTAATTAGATATATAGATTGTATGTTATCCTAAATGATATTATTTAACACTACTATAAGAAATAATGATTGGTGAACACGTCGGAGTTACCTCTTCCTAAATTCTGATAGCGCCACCAAGTGGCGCTATCCCTAAATTATAAAGACTTGAGAATACCCTTTCTCTCTCTCTCTCTTTTTCAATTTTCAGAGGACACTACGACAATATACGCTCTCGCAGATGATTGCGTTTTCCCTTCGTGGGGAGAGCTCTATGCGTTTATTTGGGAAGAATCTATGAACATTATACAGCACACATACGCAATGCATACGAACATACTTTGAAACACTCTCTACGTTTATACATACAAACTGATTATGTCTATTGTAAATCCTTTTTTTGTCTAATACACATATTTTATATATATATCGGTTTCTTGTTTTTCTGTTACATTTTCTTTTGGTTGGACTCGTTTTTAGACCGCCATATTTTTGTTGTGGGCTCTTTATTTCAGCTTTTCATATCACAACGCATAAAAAACTCAGATAAGGGATCTAGAAATCAAAAACGAAAGAAATTTTTACGTCACTTGCTACTTGTGCGTGTTGCTCAGCGGAACTTTTTCTAATTGTTGTGTAGTCGTCTCTTGCATATTCCATTTTAATATAAAATCAATAAGTAAGAGTAGTTCTATTATATTTAATAAGTAATACATCATTATAATGTGATTTATTTCAACTAGAAATATTTTCAGCGGTAGAAAAAGTTTTAAGCCGACTGCGATCCATGGGGCAAAAAGATTAGCTTGCTTATATATATATATATATATATATATATATATATATATATATGGAGAGAGAGAGACCACAGGATTTAAGGTTAGTTTTTTGTAACTGTTGTATTAGACGCCTCCCCCCCCCCGCATTTGTTTGTTTTTTGTGGGGGTAATTTTTAAGTTTTAACGCTCGCCTTATAAACGGAAATACGCGGTACATAAAAATATATAAAAACATAAAAAAAATAAAATATATATAAATTTAAAATTCTGATAAATCTTTTCAAATGTAATTACATGCCCTTGTCTGTCTTTATATATAATGATTTGGCCGTGTCTGTCTTTCCCCATATACATCTCCCTATCTATCTCTATCTATCTATCTATAATATATATATATATATATATATATATATATATATATATATATATATATATATATATATATATATATAACAGCATTAAATTCGGCCGACAATGTTTTCTACGGGAGAAAATTTATATAGGCCGTAGAGAGAGTATCAAAGGTTTATTAAATACTCTTGTATAGGAGTTCAAAATAGCCTAGAATTAGGAAGGCCTTATTCATAGAGAGTATCGAAGGAACAGAAGACTAGATAGGCAACAAAAAGTTTTATTAAATACTTATATATAGGATTTCAAAATAGCCTATAATTAGGAAGGACTTATTCAGAGAGAGAATTGAAGGAACAGAAGATTAGGTAGGGAAAACAACGAAGAGGTTTATTAAATACTGATATAGAGGAGTTCAAAATAGCCTAGAATTAGGAAGGCTTTATTTAGAGAGAGTATCGAATGAACAGAAGACTAGGTAGGGAAAACGATGAAGAAGAGGTTTATTAAAAACTCATATATAGGAGTTCAGAAGAGCCGTGAATTAGGAAGGCCGTATTTAGGGAGAGTATCGACTTATCAGAAGACTAGGTAGGGAAAACTATGATGGGGTCCATTAAATACTCATACACAGTACGGAAAAATTAGAGTAAATCAGGTACTCCTCAAATCCTGCTCTGATGTGGCTACTTGCATATTTATAAATAGAAAGAGTCCATTGCCACAGAAGTAGTGACGGGCAGGAAGCAAGTTGAGTCATACTGTACAATATCTCACCTTTTAGTTCATATTCCTGAATCATAGCGAATATCATCTTTTACTTGGATTCACCTCTATCTAGCCGGTATATTTTCTTTTTCCTACCGTTGTTATCGCTATCCCTTTGTTTTTGTAGCCACGGGCAGCTGAAATGTGGCATATAGGTGTTCAAACGGCAGTGCAATCGGCCGAGGAGAGTCTTCCTTACTCTCTCTTCAACAAAGTTGGTTCATATGTCTCTTGTGCAGAGCATTTTGATTTTGAACCTAATATATTACTCGACCAATTCGCCAAAATATCATGCCGTCCTCCCACGACTGTTTTCCTGTCTGGTATTTCTTAAAAAATATACCTTATCTCCGATTCTGAGGGTTGCAATTTTTTTTTTTTTTTTTTTTTATTGCCTCGTAATTCAGGCGCCATTTATCAAAAGGAGAATAAAATAAATTATACTTACTGTGTATTGCTTAATTCGCTAACAGACAAATCACAAGAAAAGTTCAAAACTCTGTGACTCAGACTACTTGAAAAGCAAAATTCGAAATAAATTAGCGTAAAAAATCCCGCCAGCTACCAATTCATATGTCGTTAACGGCACACACATGTAATTTCACGCATTCATTCTATAGTGCGCATATTGCTATCGTGTTCAAAGTAATTTAAATTGCTATTTTTCAAGATGACCGCATAACAATATTTTGTTTATAACATTTTTTTCTTTGATTTAATGCTTTAGGTAAAAATCTCTTGAGAAATAAAATTCACATTCGAATGGCTGAATAGAATCCTGTTTCTCTTTCAGAGAATTTCAATCTGCGATTTCAAACATTAGCTTGTAACCTTAAGCATATAATTTACTACAACTAGTATTTATTATTGCTTCAATATGAATGTGTATACTACCACATATCTTTCTCTGGGCACCAAGAGACAACAGGCCTTCAGAAGATGACGATATTTTTATTAATAAGTAATATCTAATTATATGTAATATGTAATATAATGTAATATAATATATACTATATATATATATATATATACATATATATATATTATATACAAGTATAGGATTGGTATATACGGAATAAATTCCAATGACAAACAATTATTATTCTTAAAAGAGTGCTCAATACAGAGTAGAGCAGATATAATTATTTATTTAAATATTATAACATAAATATGTTATAAAATCACTACAAAAATAGCCATTTTGTTTCAACACTTCTGGTGTCTTATCAAGTGATGATGTTGAATGTAGAATTTATTCTACATTCAACATCATCACTTGATAGACCCCAGAAGTGTTGAAACAAAATGGCTATTTTTGCAGTGATTTTATAACATATTTATGTTATAATATTTAAATAAATAATTATATATATATATTATATATATTTATTATATATATATATATATATATATATATATATATATATATATATATATATATATATATATATATATAATGTAATATAATATAATATATGTAATATAATATATGTAAGAAATATAATAATATGTAATATATAATTATATATGTAATTATATGCAAGTGTATACTACCCCATGTCTTTCTCAGGATACCAAGAGACAACAGACCTTCAGAAGATGACGATATTTTTACCCGTATTCGATTTTAATAATTTCGCCCAACCTTTTCAGGATATGATTGTTCAGTTATAAGGAATGCTGCATCTAGATCAATTACGACTGAAAAGTAAGTTCGGTCCTCAGTGGCTGACCCCAAACGTTCGGCTGTTTGCTCCGTGTAAGCTCCGTCTAGATAATAACCATAAGGAGGACGGGAGTGGTGTTCTTGGAACGGAGAAATGACAATTATATATGCTCTACTCTGTATTGAGCACTCTTTTAAGAATAGTAATAGTTAATTATATATATATATATATATATATATATATATATATATATATATATACATACACACACACACATACATACACACACACAAACACACATATATATATATATATATATATATATATATATATATATGTATGTATGTATGTGTGTGTGTGTGTGTGTGTGTGTGTGTGTGTGGCGGATATTTGCAAACTAATATATAATACTGAATCTATACACAACCAATAAATATTTCACAAGTACTTAAATAGCAATGTACTTCTAAATGCGGGCTTATGAGATAGTGATGTACAGTATAACCCGGATATAAGAGACCCTGGTATAAGATAAACCCGGATATAAGAGATATTTTCTCTGGTCCCAAATTAGAGCCTGTGTTAATGTATATATAATAGACCAAACCCGGATATAAGAGAAACCCAGATATAAGATACTTCTTATCCGGTCCCGACAACTCTCTTATATCCGGGTTACACTGTATATATAAGTGGATAAGTAAACAGAGGGACGTAGAGAGAGATAGATAGATAGAGAGAGAGAGAGAGAGAGAGATATGGGCTCTATCATTTGTCTTGAAAAGAAATGCTGCCATTAATTTTCAAAATATATCTGAAAACTTCATCTACGTTATTTTTTACGAAACAATCGCTTCTGTTTTATATGCGTAATATTGGTCAAATTCCAGAAAATAAATAAAAGCACAAAATGTATTTTTAAATCAAAATAATTAGAAATATTGTACACGGAAAGCTTTTATGAAAGATCAAATATAATTAAACAATCATGAACCTTTAAAATTTAACATCTGATCTAACAGAACACATAACTTTTAACATGGGAGCATCTCGACATTTTTTTTATAGAGAACCGTGCTTGTCGTTAACCAATACTTCATTGTTTTCGTCTATACTTTGTTATCGTGACAAATGAAAAGATTTCAAATTGACAACGTTTTCCGATTTCATTGATACAGAGCTTAAAAATTTATATTTTCCCATCTTTTATTTTCTCACTGAAACCAAGTAGTGTTTCTGATATATCTTTTCCGTCTATCCTCGAGATGAAAACACATTAGTCCATTATTTATAAGGTATTGGCAGGAGGTGTTAAACACTTCTGTATTCCCTTCTTTCTTTGCTTCTCTTCTTTTCCTTCTATTTATGTGCAATGTCCTTTCAGGACGTGGGAGATCATGGCACTCCACCACCCTCTATCCCTTGCAGCTCTCAGCAAGCTTCTCCCCTCTGCTTTCACCCCCACAACACATGCTGTCATCCACCTGCACAAGCTCGTCACACACTGCTTTCCCTTGTCTCTCTTTCCCTCTCTTGTCCCGTGGGTATCAGATTCTTGAAGCCCCCCCCTTCATTATTTGTCCACGAAACTTCAGCTGCCTCTTCCTGATATTAAGTATAAGCCTCCTTCTTGTTTGCATCCTCTCTAAGTCCTCATCGTTGCTCACAGGCTCGGTCTATGATATCCTTAGCATCCTTCTGTAGAACCACATCTCCGTCGCCCCAAGTCTCTTCTTCATCTTTGAGGAAATCACCCAACATTCGCTACCGTAAAGAAGGACAAATGTCACGTAACATCTCAGTATTCTTTCACTGAAACCAAACATCATCTCTTATAGGTTTTTTCCGTCTTTCTACCTCATCAAAACGGAATAGTCCATTATTTATGAGATATTGGCAGGTGACATTAAATACTTCTTTCTTTCTTTTTCTCAGAGAAACAAATTAGCGTCTCTGATGTGTCTTTTCTCTCATTCCACGCGATCAAAACGGAATAGTCCATTATTTAAGATGTATTGGCAAGGCGTAACGGCCGTGGGAAGCATACAAGCAGAATTATAATAATTCACTTGAAATATATTTGTTTTATTTATAATTCATAAAACAATATTTTCATCATTTTTACAAGCAAGATTTTATTTGTCTTTGTTTTATTACTGCTGCCAGGTTTCGTGTTGTTTTTATAAACCGATCGGCGAATAGACAGGTTCACCTATCGTCCGGTATACGATCATCCCTGATGCTTTGAACAGGAGTAGAGGTTTATCCATTCTTTCCTGTTCAGGATTTCCGGTTTCCGGTTACTTTTAAAGAATTTTCATTCTTTTTCACACACAATGGCTCCCAATCTCTTAGTGGCATTATCGCTTGGCTTGGGGGGTGAATGTAAAAGAAAAAAAACACATCTATTAAATGTCTCCTTTTCGGTACGCCTATGTAGCAAACATATTATTGTTATGAGACTTATTTAATGTATTATTTTTGCATTTCTGCAGGTGATTTCACCATCAACATCACTATCATCATAATTCTGATTTTTACTATTGTTGTTTTTGATGTTGATGATGATATTATTAACTGTAGATAATTTCGCCATCAGCATCACTATCATCATAATTCCGATATTTGCTAATGTTGTTTTGATGTTGATGACGATGATGATGATATTAAGAGTAGGTTGATTTCGCCATCAACATCACTCTCACCATGATTCGCTTTTTTGTTATTATGTTGTTGGTGTTGATGATGATGATGATGATGATGATGATAATTGTCGATGATTTCGACATGAACATCAACATCACCATGATCCCCATTTGCTATTGTTGTTGTTGATCATGATGATAACTCTAGGTGAATTCGACATTAACATAAGTATCATCATGATCGCCATTTGTGTAATTATTGCTGTTGTTGTCAATGATGATGATGATGATGTTGATAATATTAACCTGTATATCACAGTACTGATTGCAGACACGGAAAATAAATTACACAACCTGCCACAGAGAGATATCGATGGAGGGCGAGAAGAAGGGACTCATCATAAACTACAAGAAAACTGAATGCATGGTCATCAGTAAAAGGATAAACCCGAAATGCGATTTGCATGTCGGGGAAACTAAAATCAAGCGTGTGCCGAAGTTTAAATATCTGGGAAGCATTCTGACAGAGGATGGTAAATGCGACCCTGAGATCCGTAAACATATTGGGACGGCCAAGGACGCATTCCAAATTCTGGGTAGAGCATTGCGAGACAGGAGGATGTATTTGGCTACAAAAAAAAACCCAAAAAACAAATGAATGCTGTTAAGTGATATCTATCCTCCTTTACGGCACCGAATGTTTGACGGCCCCTTCAAAGAGGAAGAAGGGTCTAGAGGCGACGGAGATATGGTTCTACAGAAGGATGCTGGGGATAACATGAACCGAACGGGCGAGCAACGATAAGGTCTTGGAGAGTTTGTAAAGAAGGAGGTGGCTTATACTTAACATCAGGATATGGCAGCTAAAATTTCTGGGACACCTAATGAGAGGAGGGGGCTAGAGAATCTGATACTCACATGTCGAATAGAAGGAAAGAATGACAAGGGAAAGCAACGTATGACATATCTGGCTGGCTTAAGCAAGTGGATGACAGAACGTGGTCTGTGGGAGGTGACAGAGGGACAAAAGTTATTGAGAGCTACAAGGGATAGAGGGAGGAGGTGGAGAGCCATGACCGCCTACGTCCTGAAAGATCACGGCACATAAAAAGAAAGGTGTGATTTCGTCATAAACATCGCTATGATAATGATCCCCATTTTTGTTGTTGATGATGATGATATATACAGGTGATTTCGCCATCATCATCACTATCAACATAATCATCATGTTAGTTATTTTTGTTGCTGTTGTTGTTGATGATGATGATAATGATGATGATATATGTAGGTGATTTCGCCGTCCACATCACTATCATCTTCACCCTGATTTTGTTGTTGTTTATTTTTTAAATTTTTAAAACGTTGAAGGCATGAATAGCTATATAATATTTTAAATGTAGCAGAATCAGTGGATCATCTAAACAAATCGAAAAAATTCTTCAAATGATGATGATGATGATGACGATGACGACGATGATGATGATGACGACGACGACGGCGACGATGATGATGATGATGATGATGATGATGATGATGATGATGATGATGATGATTTCCATATCGATCGTGATGAAAGCTTTTGCTATTTTGTTTTTGTTGTTGATGATGATGAAATTAACTGTCGGTGATGTCGATATCGACATTACTGTGATGATGATCCCCATTTTTATGACTGTTGTTGGTGTTGACGATGATGATCATATAAACTGACGAAGATATCAGCATCAACATCACTATCGTCATGATCGCTATTTCTGTTATTGTTGCGGTTCATGTCGATGATGATGGTATTAACAGCAGGTAATTTCGACATCAACATCACGATAAACATGATCCCCAATTGCTTTTGTTATTGCTGTTGATGATGATGATGATGATGATGATGATGATGATGATGATGATGATGATGATGATATTAACGTCATAATAATAACTCCTCCCCTGCTTTTGTTTTGCTCTACATTATTCCTAGTGCATTTGAGAAAAAGAAATGATGTCGTTCGTTTATTTCTCGACTTTTTCGCTCTCTTACTCTCATTCACTCACTGTTTCTTACTGACTTTCTCTCACTTTCTCCTCTTTCACTTTCTCTCTCTATCTCTCTCTCCCTGTCTCACTCTCTCTTTCTATCCCTCTCTCTTTCTTTCACGCACTGTTTCTTACTGACATTTCCTCTCTTTCTCCTTTTTCACTTACTCTCTCTCACTCCATGTCTTACTCTCTCTTTCTGTCTCTCTGACTTTCTCTCACTGTTTGTTACTGACTTTCTCTCACTTTCTCCTCTTTCACGTACTCTCTCTCTCTCTCTCTCTCTCTCTCTGTCATTGTCTCTTTCTTTCCCTCTCTCTTTCTCTCACTATTTCTTACTGACATTCTCTCTTTTACTCCTCTTTCACTTACTCTCTCTCTCTGTCTTACTCTCTCTATCTTTCCTTCTCTCTTTCTCTCACTTTAACTTACTGACTTTCACTCTCTTTTTCACTTTCTTTCTCTGTCTTACACTCTTCTTTCCCTCTCTTTTTCTCCCTTTCTCTTACTGTTTCTTACTGACATTCTCTTTCATCTACTCTCTCTGTCTCTGTCTTACTCTCTCTTTCTTTCCCCTCTCTCGTTCTCTCTTTCTCTCACTGTTTCTTACTGATTTTCTCTCTCTTTCTTCTCTTTCACTTATTCTCTCTCTCTCTCACTCTCTCTCTTTCTCTCTCTGCCATTTGGGCATCTTCGTCTCTTCAGCGATTTGTATGTTCTAAAACATTTTTAAATATCAATTTATATAAACATAATATTTGCGTTTTCGTTTCGGATATATTTTTAACGAAATACCTTTTCTTTTTTCATCAATCTTTTCTTTTCCAATTCAATCGGCCAACACGTTGTACTCTTCATTACATTGTAACTGAAACTAGGTTACAGATAAAAGACTTTTGTAAAAATGTCATCATTTTAATTTCAATATTTTTAAGTGTCATTTTATCATTTAAAAAATTTTAAAACGTTGACAGCATGAATGGCTCTATAATATTTTAAATGTAATAGAATCTGTGGAACTTCTAAACAAATCGAAAAATTCTCCAACAAATCCATTCAGCCCGATGAGAAGAAGAAAAAAAAATTAAGGGTTTTTTGAACTTTCTGATGAATCATCATTTTTAAGTTGAATAAACTCCTTGGGATTTCTATGACTATAAAATATCCGACATTGCATCGATAAATATTTGAGTTTAACAACTTTAACAAAATAATGCAATGATATTCATATGTATGAATACAGGTTATTATTTCTAGAAGTAAGAGAATTCAAATGAAAATATTAAAATTATAAAGGTTTTCGATTTCACTGAAGCAGATGTTAAACGCATGAGAGTTTTATCGCCTTACCTATCTTCACTTTATTACTAGTTTCATATCACAGTCTGTATGGACTTTTAAGCTAGCTAATGTAAATTTAGATAGACAACTTGGAACAAACAAGTATCGATGTAAACATACACACACACACATATATATATGTATATATATTTTAATTATTTAAAAAAATATGATTCCTTCGTTACATAAGAGTTCACATGTTTAAAAAACAGGAGCCAAAAACTTCAATAAAATTGTTAAAATTTATTTGAATTAAAGTACCAATCTCTGTTTCATCCTCAATCGAAAGTTTTGGAATAAACAAATTATTATTGTTATTCCAAAAACTTCGCTTGATGATGAAACATGGGTTGATACTTTAATTCAATTTAATTTTAAGAATTATATTGAAGTTTCTGGCTCCTATTTTTGAAACATGAAAACTCTTAGGTAGTGAAGGAATCATATTTTCCAAAAATAATTATAATTTAGGCTCTACTTTTGTATTGAGCACTGTTTTCAAAAAAAAGAAAAGTACTAAAGAATTTCGGATTATTTACCTAACCTGTTCTTTCCTATTTTTCTATATATTTGCACACACACACACACACACACACACACACACACACACATATATATATATATATATATATATATATATATATATATATATATATAATTTGGGATAAACGTACAGATGATATTCTGCATCTCTATCAATATTTCATTTCCCGCACCAATATAAAATATACTCATACACAAAACGCACGCAACTATACGAACTTCCTTAATATATATCAGAATGTGTGTGCGGAGGGGTGGCATGTAGAAACTATATGCAATCAGGTTAAGAAGCCCAGCTGGATTTCGGATCAAATAAGTGAAGAACAAAAAAAACAACAACATAGAAACTGGATTTTTCTCACTAGAAGTACAATGGAGATAGCAAATACCAAATCTTAATAGCTTTACCTCTGCATGTCAGACAAGG
This sequence comes from Acanthosepion esculentum, assembly GCA_964036315.1. Classification (NCBI taxonomy): domain Eukaryota; kingdom Metazoa; phylum Mollusca; class Cephalopoda; order Sepiida; family Sepiidae; genus Acanthosepion; species Acanthosepion esculentum. Next base: position 8,918,440 of record OZ038505.1, on the reverse strand, counting down.
AACCACTAATCAAAAACATATATTTTTGCCCAAAGCCTATTTTCCTTGTGACATAAGACACATTTACTTATATGGCGAGATATAAAGCCCCTGGCTGGCTGAGTTGAACACTTCAAGCATCTTACAGCTTTTATTTCTGCCCCGGGGAATGTAAGATTCATTACTTTTTATTATCTTCTTAGAAAAGATAAAAAAAAGCAAGCGAAACTGATTTATTGTATACTAAGGTAAGTTTAGAACAAACAAATATCGATGTAAATGCCTATATCAATCTATCTATCTATCGGTATATATATATATATATATATATATATATATATATATATATATATATATATATATATATATATATATATATATATATATATATATATACACACACACACATATATATATATATATATATATATATATATATATATATATATATATATATATTCAACATTCAACACAACAGCATCACTTCATAAGATACCAGAGGTGATAAAATGAAATGGCTATTTTTGAAGTGATTTTATAACATATTTATGTTATACTATATATATATATATATATATATATATATATATATATATATATATCAATGTAAGTCCCTATATCTATATATCTATCAAACTATCTATCCATCTCTGTATATATATATATATATATATATATATATATATATATATATATATATATATATATATATATATATATATATGAATGAATGTATATACATAAATATATATATATATATATATATATATATATATATATATATATATATGTTGTGGATTCCGGGATGAATCCGATATCAATGAATAACAAACGCCAGGAATGGATAAGAAAAATAAATGTATTAACGTAATAATGCAAACTGTTAATACGGGTTAGTAGTTCCAGGAATGCGGGTTAGTAGCAATAATATATATACACTCTTGGTATTGAAGTATCGCAGTATGACTCCTTAATGAGTCTACGTGCTCGCTAACCGTGACTCTTGTGCTACCCTTCTCTATTACAAACTGTCCAGGTATTTAGTGGTAGTAATATATGTATACCTCGTGTGAGTCCATTTGTGTAAAAAGGGGAGACCCCTTAACACCCCCTCCTTTGATAGGGAGTTAATATCTTTTCCTTTCTCTTATGGTCGACAATTAGAGGCACTGAAAATTTTTTCTTCCTGCTATTCCTTCCAATTTCTGTGTCTTCTTGTGGTCTTTGAATCTCAAAAACTTCAAAGATCGCCTCCATCGACTCGTCCTTTTCTGCGGATGACGAGCTTGGCTCCTCAACCTGTCATTTTTGTATTTGATCAATATGTTTTCTTTAGGTAAATTTTTCGATTTTTGTGTACATCACGTTTCCTAGTCTGTTAATTATTATATTTGGTTCCTCATAAGCCATATTTTTACTGAAATTGACCCATTCTTCTTTTAATGATCTTGAGTACTGTAGGTGTATACCGGTTTTTATTTATTTTTTCCTTCGTCCTCTGAATAAATTCATCCATTTTCGCTTCTTTTCTTATCTCTCGCAAGGTCACAGGTTGTTCCTTTACTGCCTTGTATAATTTTACTGTTTTCATCTGTGGTAGCAAATGGCGCGTTTCGCTTCTTTTTACATACTGGTTGGACATTTTCTTTCAATTCAATACTAGCTGCACCCTTACAAAACAAGCGGATAGGTGAATCCCATACGTCGAACATTTGCATACAGTCTGTACCCACTAGATTTTCTATATTTTTCAATATGTATATCTTGAGTTTTCTTGTTTTCCCGTGAAATTTAACATTTACGATTATTTCTCCTTCGAATTTTATACGCTTTCCTGTCACCGACTTAGCAATTTTTTGTGTATGTAACATGGTTGGTCTGTTAAGATTTTTCCATGTCTGTAGGTTAATTATCGTTAGATCGGAACCCGAGTCTAGTTGCAATTTTATCTTTTTATTTAAGATTTCAAGTTCCACATATTTCCTTATGTTGGTATTGTCTTTGTCATGCATCCTAGTAGCTCTTATCCTACTAGTAGCTTTTCTATTCCTACACTGGGATGCCTTGTGCCCCATTTTTCCACACACAAGACAGTTTTTATATTTAAAACGGCAATCCTTATTCCAGTGTAGTCCTCCACATCGATAACATGCAGATGGTGGGGCTTATAGTTGCTTCGATATTCGTCATAATTTGCCCTATATGTTGTACTTTTCCCTTTATTATAGTTTTTTTTTCTTTCCGGCGGGGAGGGGGTTAAGAACGTAAACTTGTTTAACTTACGTATATGTGATACTCCTGACTCTTCAATTTTCTTCGAGTCTTTGTTTATAGTCAGGCATTTTTGGCAATCTGATAATTGTTGTAGTGTTAGTCCAGGTTCATTTTGTAGTTTTGAAAGCATTCTTTTGCGCATTTCACTATCCTTTGCTGAGACTAACCCTTGAACAAAGATGAGACACTTGAAAGTGTCCGGTGTTACTTATGCCAACTTGAAGTCGTCGCAATGTTTATTCACGATTGCGGCAAACGTGGAATAGTCCTCAATATCGCCCTTTACCAGGTTAAGACATTTCCACCTCTTGTGAAAGAGTGACGTTTTTGGACTGGACAGCTCTGTAAGACATGTAACTGCTTCGTCAAACGTTAATTGGTTCGTCTTTTTTGGCAAAATGTAATCCACAAATTTTGTGTATTCCTCAGTTCCTAATTTTCTGAGCAACAGACGTAGCTTCTTTGCTTCTGTCCAGTTTTGACAATCGATGTTGAAGATGTCTTCATAACGTTTGAAATAATCCCCGAAATTGTTATCCTCTTCTAGGGAGTAATTGAATGTTTCTATCGTATTCCACACTGCCTCTTGGGAAAAAGTCACCTCTTTTTCGATATGTTGTTGTTTGTTACCCGCTACCTTTAATAATTGTTCCTGCGTTTGTAGTAATTGTTTTTGCCATTTTTCTTCCATTCTTTCCTGGAGTTGTAATTGCTGTTCATTTTGGTATTTTGCAAGTTCTACTAAAATATTTGAAAAAATCCTCCATGATAAAAGTCTTACGAAAAAACTCGTTTTTCTGTATTTTAGTCTTCGTAAATCTTTTGTCGCCAAGTTGTTGTGGACACTGGCAAAAAACGGCAAAGGAGACTTTTGTTTTTTGGGGGTTTTTTGTGTGAGTTCGAATACCTTGTCGTCAATTTGTTGTGGGAATAGAGGGAGAATTTTGTTTCGATTTCCTTCCCGTGTGAGTTCGAATTCTTCGTCGCCAATTTGTTGTGGACAACGAGGGAGACTTTTGTTTCGATTTCCTTCCCGTGTGAGTTCGAAATCCTCGTCGCCATTTTTTGTCGGCGAGGGAGAATTGATTTTTTCTTCTTCCCGTGTGAGTTCGAATTCCTCGTCGCCAATTTGTTGTGGATTCTGGGATGAATCCGATATCAATGAATAACAAACGCCAGGAATGGATAAGGAAAATAAATGTATTAACGTAATAATGCAAACTGAGAAAACGGGTTAGTAGTACCAGGAATGCGGGTTAGTAGCAATAATATATATATACAGACTTGGTATTGATGTATCGTGGTATGACTCCTTACTGAGTCTACGTGCTCGCTAACTGTGATTCTTGTGCTACCCTCCTCTATTACAGACTGTCTGGGTATTCACTGGTAGTAGTATATGTATACCTCCAGTGAGTCCATTTGTGTAAAAAGGGGAGACCCCTTAACAATATACATATATATATATATTTATATGTGTGCAATTTCTTATATATATATGTATGTATGTATAATTATAAATATTTTTTTAGAAATATGATTCCATCGCTACATAACAGTTCTCATGTTTCAAAAACAAAAGCTAAAAACTTCAATTCAATTAGAGAAATTAAATTAAAATAAAGTAACTTGTTCTATTTTATCCTCATGCAAAATTTGGAATAATTAATTTTGAAATTTACGGAGCTTTATAAGCATATACATTCGTAATATTAATTTCTATGGATATGGAGAAAACCAATCATAAAGGGCAGTAGGGTATTCATTTTCATTGACTAGTATTGTATCAAGAAATTAGTTACATTAGAAAAGAGGTTAAGTTAAGTTAGGCTCGGTGTGCCTTTTTTCAAATGAATGATGACATCCGTTCAACGCATATCGTCTTTAAATGTGTATTTGTATAAATAAAGTTTTTTTTCCTAAAAGGGTTGTTTGTATACGAATACGTCGTATTGAACCACAATTTGTTTTTTTGTTGACGACTTCTTAAAGTGTTTTTTTTTTCATTTTTTTTTTTTTTGGCTTATGATTGAGTTATGGTTTTACACCGATTTCTTTAATTCAACTTGTTAATAGACTTTAAAATTTAAAAAAAAATTGAGCTACTTATTTAAGGCGAATGTTTGTTGATGTCAGCAAAACTCCGTTATCTCATGTATTTGATTTAAGAAATTTTCGTTTTTTAGAAACTTAATAATATGTAGTTTTTCATGTAGGCGTAAAGAGTCATCCCAGGTTTATTTTTAAAAAATAATTATAATATAGGCTCTAATTGTGCATTGAGCACTGTTTTTAAAAATAAAAACAAAAATACTAAAGAACTTTGAATTATTAACCTAACGCTTCTTTCTATTTTTCTATATATTTACACACACACACACACACACACGTGCGCGCATATATATATATGTGTGTGAGTGTATATATATATAAGTATATAGGTCACACTTCTTATATATAATTCATATATATGATGAATAGCTTGGTTTTATTTCTTCGTTTTACTGTAACGTCTGATAAAATATACAAACACACACTCATATATAAGTGCGGGTCTGTGTTTATATATATATATATATATATATATATATATATATATATATATATATATATATATATATATACACACACACACACACACACATATATATATATATATATATATATATATATATATATATATATATATATATATATATATATAAAAGTGTGGGATTGCTATATACGGAGTAAATTCCAATAACCAACAATTATTATTCTTTAAAGAGTGCTCAATACAGAGTAGAGCAGATATAATCATTTGTTTAAATATTATAACGTAAATATGTTATGAAATCACTACAAAAATAGCCATTTTGTTTCAACACTTCTGGTGTCTTATCAAGTGATGATGTTGAATGTAGATCACTTGATAAGACACCAGAAGTGTTGAAACAAAATGGCTATTTTTGTAGTGATTTTATAACATATTTATGTTATAATATTTAAATAAATGATTATATATATATATATATATATATATATATATATATATATATACAAACTCACATTCACATGTGTGTGTGCGTATAAGCGCGTTCGTATATACCTCTTTCTCTCTCTCTCTCTCTCTCTCTCTCTCTATATATATATATATATATATATATATATATATATATATATATACACACATAGAGATACTTTTTATTTTAAATCCACATTAAAACTTTTCGTGGTGACCATTAAAATCATCGAAGTCAAAGATGTTCGCAGATAGATGTAGAGAAAATGGCTTTCAGCTATTATGCCTAATATAAATCAGTCTCGAGAAGAGGGTGGTGATATAGGAAAAAGACATAGGTAACAGAGTTTACTAACGAAAGACAGGAGCACATAGTGTGGGGCCTCGAGAGACAATTCCCCAACCATCTAAAGATTATCTCGAATGTAAACACCATGGTCATGCATGTTAATGCTGGACTCTTTTTGGTAAAGGGGAAGATAGCCTAGAACCAAAATTCATTGGTAACACTATACTGTCAAGTATTATGTCTATTATACTGCAGTTCTGGTAAGAAGGGGAGCGTAAAAAAAGTTATAGCTGACTGTGTTTGTAATGAAACATTGAAGCACATAGATAGTAGCTCCCTAAGAACCCGTTAAATCAACCCGACAACATACTAACCTCGATTTGCAAATTATTCGATGAAAACATAAAGAAAATAATGCACGCTTCTTACTGTGACGAGAAAACGTCTCAAATAATAGAAACCCTCATCATAAAAATGGTAAAATAACATAACAACATCAACAACGAACACGGCCATATTTTACTGACCATGCCCTGGAATTAAATATATGTTCACCTCTCTGCAGCTGACGCACCATTCGAAATATCATGAAGAAAATCATTGAATACCTAATAAATCAACAGAAAACATCGGGTAACGAAATCAGATTTTGACAATTTCTACTTTCTCTCTATAAAGACTTGGATCCTTCTCACTTCCAGCCTGTCCACGATTCACATCCATATAGGAGAATGGAGACTACCAGCCATTTGTACAGTCTGTATTTTGTTTGAAAGCTGATTTTGCTCCTCTATAGTTTTGTCAATATGGTCATCGCTTGGTTAAATAATATCGACAAGTTATATCAATTTTTTATAAAAATTCCCGAGTATTTTTTAATATTGCTATATTCATTTTCAAGGATTTTTCTCTGTATATTGACGCAATTTTTTTTTAAAATCCTACGTGCTCTCATTTGATGGAAGCAATTTCAATTCACTCAACGTAACGTCATTTCAACAGACAAACTGACATTATGATGTGTATTTTTTGTTTTTTTTAAACGCACTTTACTATAGAGACCCCCGTGGAGAAAGATAGAATATTATGGTTCTCTTTTATTACAAAAGCCTTCACAATTTGGTGTCGTTATTTTTTTTTTCATTCTTTGCGAAATGAAACATTCGAATGTACACGGAAAAAAAGTAATATATAATAAAATTAAATATGAAACTTGGCAAATTTACCGATAACATAATACAACTAATTCGGAAAAAAATTATGAAAAAAATTGATAGAAATTTTGAATATTATTCAACCAAACGTGTTTGAAAGAATTATTGTTGCCGAAATGCACCTTATAGAGAGCGGGGAAAAGGTAAAAAGATGTTTTTTGGTTTGGTTTCGTTTGGTTTTTGTTTTACGTCATATCAACCTCAATGGATTATTTAATGCCGACAAAATTTTTTATTGTTGCCAATATTTTCTTTCAAAAATATATATCTAGTAATATTTTTCCTTCAAAAAAATCTATTTCTGGTAATATTTTTTTCATCAAAACTCTATTTCTGGTAATAGTTTTCCTTCAAATATGAATATCTGGTAATATTTTTTTTCAAAATAGTTTATAGCTGGTAATCTTTTTTTTTTAATATATAGCTGGTAATATTGTTTTTTTTTCAAAATTGTATTGCTGGTGATAATTTTTTTTACAAAGATTTTTTGCTAGTATTAAAACCTATTTTAACACGTTTTGACCAAGGTTTGGGGGGCGGTTAACTATTTGCCCATAGCTGGGACCCTAACAGGTGCTACCACCACGAATCTGGTTGGACAGAGGAACAACAGCAATTAAGAGTAGTTTTCTCGCTCCTCAAAACCTGATCAGAGGCCTTGCTGTCAGATGTAGTTTATCGTCATACCCAGGATTCAGATGTAGTTAATCGTTATACCCAGGACGGTATAAAAAAAACGGTTGGCTTGACTGAGAAATATGTCCGAGCACTTTGAGTACATATGCCTGAATGCGTATACGCCACACACATAAATACATAAATATGTACACATATATATATACCTGTGATAGATTAATCATTCATGAAATCGGTAATATTTTATCTTATAAATATTAACAGTTGATGTACAGAAATATATAGAAAATGCATAATCATGATCTCATGACAAAAAAGGTTACTTGCAAATAATTTATAAAAATAACTTATCATCATCCAAACGTCCGGCTATTGGGTGCTTTCTTATTACAAACGACAAAATGTCGTGCGATGACTGATTGCCTTTTCTTCTTAACAGTGAAAGTGAACTTTGAACCTCAACGCCACGATCAAAACCGTATCTTTTCTGTCATGACGTTACGATTGATGAATTGGCTTTTTAAAGATTTTTTTTTTCACGATTTTGCTTTAAATTACTTACATATATACATACACAACAACAGAATTTGCGGATAGAGTCAACTATTATTTTGTAATGGAAATGACGCAAAAGATGACGTTTTTATTTTTGCCTTTAGATTCACCGCCAAGTTTTCAACAACTCAGTGTATAAACTGATATGCCGCGTTGACAAATGAACAGTAAACAAAAATTCTATACCAACGTTTGTTTTCTAGAAAAAGATGTGTGTCCTGTTCTTTACTGTTTTGATCTCTAAGTTTCGAAGCAACATTGATTTATTGATTCACGTTCTACAGCTTATCAATCCTGTTTAGTGTTACAAGTCTTACTAATTAACCCATAACTGGGGGAGGAGAGGCGGATTCATACCTTTTCCATAGCTATTCACGTGAAAATGAACATACGGAAACCAAGTCATTTATTAAAAATGATTTAATTAGTTTTATTTGTTTTGTGTTATTGACAAATAGCAACATTTAATTATCTCATTTTTTAGAATTTTTTAATTTATTTATATAATGATTCATTCGTTGTTTACGGCTTATCAACCTTTTGTAGGTTATTAAAAGCTATAAAATAATTTTACATTATAAGATTTTTATTTACATTATTCGGATTATTGTCCTCATCTTTGTCGCCATATTTATTACAACGTTTCGGCTGTTGTACTCTCCGGCCTTCTTCAGGTGGTTGGAATGTCGAACTGAACCCTTTATTTCACTCACTAGGGTAGACTGTTCTGGTTCCACGTGACATACCTAATGGATGTCAGTTATCAGTTATCGCCTGTTAATTACCCTCTGTAAGTTCTCCACGGTACTATGTGTCCTCATTGGCTAAAGGCGTTAGTTAGATCCAGTGACAGGACCCAAAGAATGTGAGTTCAATACCTGGTTAAGTCAGTGGAGAAATTTCTGAGGGGAATTAACAGGAGATAACAGTTAACTGACATTCATGGCACATGGAACTAGTGAGCGAAATAAATCGTTCAGTTCGACATTCCAACCACCTGAAGAAGGCCGGGGCGAACAACCACCATAATACCTCATTGTCTCTATGAAAATACTAACTAGTCCCCATGAAAGTAGCTCGTCAGAGCAGCTGCCATGAAAATATTGTAGAAGAGACGGAGGGAGTCACATCACGTCTGTGAGAAAGTGACTATAAACGAGATGCCAGATCCGGACCTAACACATTGCATATCCGTCTCTGGATTTTGTCTAGGACCTGGGGATGAACAGCGGGGGGAACCAGGTCATGTATGGCAATAGTATGGACGAATGGTAGACTTGTAGGTTTGAAGGATGGACTCGGGCGAGAAAAAACCTTCTGGCGCGACAGAGAGAAGCGACTTTCTTTGCGGTAGAAGTAGTTATGAATGCAGCATAGTTGCCCCACCTCAAAAGTCAGTGGAAAACGTGAGACCAAGAAGTCGCAGAGAGGCTCTCGTGGAGTTGGGCCTCTCAGTCATGCTGACAAGAGGCAGGGACGGTTATGGCATCACCGTTTGGGTAGTATAGTAAGAGGACAGAGAGCGCATAGTGATACAAAGAAAAAGAAGTTCTCGAAGTGCAGTGGTCGTTTCATATACATTTTGTCAGGAATAATCGACATCAGCATGACGTGTACTTAGTTTACAATTATTTCATAACGTGTACTTATCCATGATCCTAGTAATGTGCATTTAATTAGTGAGTGTTCTCTTTAAACATTTATCTTCCATTCTTTCCTGGATTTGTAATTGCTGTTCATTTTGGTATTTTAAAAGTTCTACTAAAATATTTTTAAAATCCTCCATGATAAAAGTCTTACGAAAAACTCGTTTTTCCGTATTTTAGTCCTCGTAAATCTTTTGTCTCCAAGTTGTTGTGGATACTGGCAAAAAACTGCAAAGGAGACTTTTGTTTGTTTTTTTTTTGTTTTTTTTTCTGTGTGAGTTCGAATAAACCCTAACCCTATCGTCAATTTGTTTTGGGAATAGAGGGAGAATTTTGTTTCGATTTCCTTCCCGTATGAGTTCGAATTCTTCGTCGCCAATTTGTTGTGGACAACGAGGGAGAATTTTGTTTCAATTTCCTTCCCGTGTGAGTTTGAATTCTTCGTCGCCAATTTGTTGTGGACAACGAAGGAGACTTTTGTTTCGATTTCCTTCCCGTGTGAGTTCGAATTCCTCGTCGCCATTTTGTTGTCGACGAGGGACGAATACAAACTGGTAATACGGGTTAGTAGATCCAGGAATGCGGGTTAGTAGTGAGTGTTCTCTTTAAACAGATCTTTTTTTTTTTTAGTGTAGTTGAGAGTCAGTTATATTGGCGCTGGTTAACTCCCAGTTTGGCTGAACTGTGTGGTCCGAAAGTTTTGTCATCCTCTACCAAACAATAACGAGAACAATAGAAGCACAATTAATACAGTAATACAAAGTCCATGTACTCAATTCAGTTTATTCACATTCATTGTCGCTGTCGCACAACCGGAAGGTCCGTATGAACACCATGATTTTCCAATCAGCCATCTGATAAAGAAAATTATATTACGTAACGGTGACATGACTTTCGGACCACGTTGTACATAAACGAATATATTATATCCAAGTTGAAGTATCCGTCTCCGTCGGGCAAGGAATCAAAATCAAGATCGTAGTTGGTTATAATGGAAGCAAACCGATTTTTTTTTTTGAAAAGAAACAACTATTTTATAATTTTTATTTTCCATTATATATTCATTACAGTCTAAAAGACACAGCCAGAATTAGCAGGGGATGAACTTGGCAGAAGAATGAAACAAAAAAAAATGAAAAAGAGGCTCTTAAAGTGATTGAAATAAAAATGGAATCAATTATCAAACTTATACTTTGAGGAAATTTTACAACAAATCCCAAAAATGTGTGCTTAAGTAATCAAGGCTGAAGTAGGATGTTTTGACGAGAGCAAAATTTACTCATAAAATACGTCATCGTAAAAATTATAATAAAAAATCATCTCACACTTTTTTAACCATGTAAAATTCTAAAATGTAATTTTCTCTTATATTCTAAAATTCAAAATTTTAATTTATTTTATTTTAAAATTTATTTAAAATTTATTAAAAATTTTATTTATTTTTATTAATTTTATTTAAAAATATTTCTATTTTATTTTTTAAATAAAATTTAAAACATTCTAAAATGTAATTTTTCTCTTATTTAAAGTACAAAACTACTTTTGGAGCCAATTTAAGAACATTAACAGAAATGGCCGCAAACTTTTGAACTATATATATATAACAATTTTATTTGATTTATCTAACAACGAAATTAATAACAAGCGGCCTAAATCATTAAGTCCTACTAAAGAAGAATTGTTCTTCCGAGATGAATCGAAACCGCACCTCTTTTTCCAAAACGGAAACTGCATATTTAGACAAATTGTGTTTCTAACAGTTCAGCCACGGAGCCCACCTGGCAAAGCTTGAATAAACCAGTTAACAAAAGGCACTTTTTTTTTTGGTAGGATATTAGAATAACTAATAACTTAAGCTGACGGCATACACATAAAAAAATGAGTTCAGTTGATATAAAAATTTAAAAGCGTGTAAAATAAGATTTTGCTATCTAACCGGATTTATTCAACCTATACAACGAGGCAATTCTACCAGGAATCATTATTGGCAGTCACAATCTTAACAACAAAAGACATGCAAAGGGCAGAGTGATATTAACAGACATGAAAAAAAACTACAAAAACTTCTACAGAAGGTAGTGAAAGAAAATAAGACGAAAGGACTAAACATCAACTACAGGAAGACAGAATGCATGGTTGTTAGCAAAAAGAGGAGCTCAAATTACACAACTCAGCTACCAAAATCAAACAACCAGAAAAATTTAAATATCTAGGGAGTCTACTAACAGAGAACTCAATGTGCGTCCCTGAAATCCCCAAAATGTATTGGGATGACCAAAGATGCTTTCCAAAAGCTAAGCAGAGTCTTAAGAAACAGAAAAAAAAAAACTTTGTTAGACACAAAGAAAAAAGTACTCAGCTGTTACGTGATATATTTCCTCCTATGTGTCAGTGAACGCTGGACAATCTGCTCAAAGATGGAGACTTGAAGAAACATAAAAGATGTTCTACAGAAGCATGCTGAGGATATCATGAACCGATCAAATGAGCAACGTCGAAGTTTTAGAGAAAATGGAAAAAATAATGAAACTTATACTTAACGCCAGGATCACGGTTAAAAATTCTGGGGCACATAATAAAAAAGGAGGGCTTGGAAAATTTGATACTCACAGGACAAATGCATAACATATTTAATGAGCTGAAGTAAATGGATGGTGGGACAGGGTTTAGAAGAAATAACAAAAAGAAATAATTCTTATGAGCTACAAAGTACAGGAAATCGTGGAGAACCCGATCGCCTACGTCCTGAGCGGAGAAGTCACATAAAGAAAAGGTATATATTTAGTGAATACATTTTCTAGCCGGTTGCAGACAGTTTATTGCGCATATATGTTCTGATTTATTCGACTATCCTTCGCAAGTAAGTGAAGCTTACCTTATTGAAATATTTAATATCAGACCTCCTATATGGTAAGAAATGCTGAACAATCTCCTCACAGATGAAGAAGAGACGAGAAGAAACAGAAATGTGGTTCTACAGAAGGATGCTGAGAAAACGCTGGACAAAACATCTGAGCAACGACCAAGATTTAGAAAAAAACTAGCAGTATAACCAGTCTTCGACATGGACTTTCATAGCTGGGAATTTTTGCCGTTCAATTGGAGCAGTTTAAGTTTAAATCAACCCACCCGAAAATCAATGTTAGTTACAAAAATTGGGTGCAAAATGGGGGTAACAATTTGAACGGGGGGTGGGGGGCTGAAAAGGGAACTGTATAATAATATATAATATTATTGAAATAAATTAAACTATTTATTTTTATTAAAGTTTTGATGAACGATATATATCCAAGAACAGATAGTAAATATTAAAACGCTGCTTCGAGTTATAATGGACAAGAAGTAGTGGAGAGCCATTGTCGCCAACAATTTCGACTCAAAACCGGCACTGAAGACTTATCTATCAAACAAAAAAAAACTCGAAATCGGATGAAAACTGTGGAAATGCAACATCCGATCACACACACACACACACACACACACACACACACACACACACACACACACACACACATACACGCACACATCTTGAGAATTATAGATATAGATGGAATCAAGAAGGGTACGTATATTTAACATAAAAAGTAAACAGTTGAAATTTCTAGGCGGGCGTGGGGGGCATAATGGGGAAAGCGGGCTTGGAAAATGTGATACTCTCAAGACAGATTGAAAACAAGAGGAACGAAAGATTACAACGCCGAAGTGAGCTAGCGAGCTTGAGTAAATAGACAGCGGGATAAAGTTTAAGCGAGATAGGAGTAAGACAATAGAGTTACAACGGACAGGGGAATGCGGAGAGCCATGATCTTCAAAGATCCTGAAGGGACATAGAGGAAAAAGAATCCCCTCCCGTAATATCCTTTATCAGTTAAAACAGATTGATATAAGAATCCGTTATGAATGTTTCCAAAAGTATCGGTAATTATTTTAGGTTTCTGCTAAATAAAACGTGCCAATACCCATCATCCTAAATGAGTTTAAATTAACAGCTTATAAAAATAAGAACGTAATCTGCTGATTTGTAAAAAAAAAAAAAAATAGACCTTATTTTTACATATAACACAATCGGCCTTCTGAATTTTTTTTTCCCGCTAAGTATTTTTCTGTATTGTAAAAGAATAACGATAATTTTGTATATAGCATAAGTACTTCAAAGCAAGTAATATCATTGATGTGCTAATTTATCCTCAGGGGGTTTGTCGTAAGTGTGTTTACTTCATTGGCTACAGAATTGTGAAATCGATTCCTACATAGTTATGCTATCATTTATCTACGGCATTTTCTGAAGAATATTTAAAATGTAAATATATATATATATATATGTATATATATTCAATGATGAAAGTAGCTAAATAATCGTGTTAAATATATTAACACGTTTAACGCCTGCGTTTGCTTTTGCAGACAAAAAAAAACTGTGGGAAATCCCAAAGATTAAGTAGCAGCCTTAGACGTTAGATATTATTCTCGACATTGCACAGAGGATAAAAAATGAAGTTAAGCCACACATTTTAAAAAAATGGAGGCATTATACAGGGTGCGACAGAAGTACCTGCTACATTTTAAGCTGCCACCTCTGTGATGCTAGTCCCCTTAGGCAAGGGACAATGGTATCTATATCATTTCATACAATTTCTTGTCAGATAACATCATTTACTATCATGGTTTGGGCCAACTTTGAAGAAAAAATTTAAAAGATTGGTGAATCTGTAATTACATCAGTAATTACAACACAGATAGTTTTTCGAGCTCATTTCATGTGATGTAATGTTGATGTCCCGGATATAAAATCGATATTGTTATGGGTTGAAAATTTTCAGGCTTAAAATAAAGCCACCTAAACGACTACATTTGCTATAAAATGTATTGTTGCTAATTTTGCTATAAAAAGAATTTGTTGATAATTTTTCATATAAAAATGTACTGCTGATAATTTTAGTATAATTTTCTTTAACTTTTATAGAGTTCTGTTTTAGTTTGGTGGTTCATTATTTGCTAATATCCGGGACCCTAACAGGTGCTACCACCCGGGTCAAGTTGGAACTGTGAACAAGTACAATTAAGAGTTCACTCCTCAAAATCTCCAATATCCCAGTCAGAGACCTTGCTGCCGGGTGTAGTTTATCATCATACCCAGGATTTCTTTTATTTTCTCTTCCCTCTTCCCCCGCTTTCCTTCTGGATTTGACTCTGATTTTTATTCCTTCTCTTCTTTTTTACAACATTCTGGATATGGCAATAAAATACTTCCGGTAGCAAGTCCACTTATCGAGAGCGAGGTCAGGAGGTCGGTATATCTCTCTCTCCCCCTCTCTCTCCCTCCCTTTATCTATCTCTCCTCCCCCACGAAACGGATGTAGATATCCAAGTAGTTCCGATTTAAGAAATGCTATTTAAATTAAGAGAAAGCAATTTATTCAGACAAAAATCTATAGAAAGTAATTTAATGGCTAGACCATAGACAGTTAATTTACGTTCAGGTTTTTACAACATTTCACCTTTCATGGCAGAGAGTAAATGTGGAACACGTAATGACAAGAGTGATAAGACCAAAAGAAACGAAACGGAATTGCCTAGACTATGTACACAGACATACATAAATTTAAAAGTTTAAAATTTCAGAGCGACCCCTCCGTTTTGTGCGCATGTGGACCTACATCCACAGAAAAAATCACATTTGTTCGATTAAGTCCTAAAGGACCAAACGCATCGCACAAAATTGCTTTCCACTCGGTGATTAATTTTCTCTCTCTCTCTCTCTCTCTCTCTCTCTCTCTCTCTCTCTATATATATATATATATATATATATATATATATATATATATATATATATATATATATATATACATGTATATATATATATATATATATATATATATATATATATATATATATATATATATACATATATACATTTAAAGAAAGCAGATTTTTTTCTCCTGATGATAGCCATGTTGGCCGAAACTAGTCAAGGAATCTAACTGAAATAATAAAAACGAAAGAATATTAATATATAACGCAGTGTGTCTGAAGATTTTAATTTTTTAATATTTTTTATTCTTCAATATATATATATATATATATATATATATATATATATAAATATATATATATATATATATATATATATATATATATATATATATATATATATATATATATATATATATATAGCAAAGATATATTAAATTCAAGATTCAATGAACTGTAACGAGCTTTATTGGTTTTAAAAAAAAAGGTAAAAATTTCAAAAAATCGTGAACGTGTGTATAAAATGTTTAAAATGCTTTTTAAAATAATAATAATAATAATAATAATAATAATAATAATAATAAAAGCCAAAGATAATGATCTTGAACAGATGAAACAACGCTGCCAAGACAACCTCTGCATGCCCAATATCCAAAACGTGCTAATAAAGCCGACGTTGATAAAGTTAACATTCATCAATTTTTACGAGTATCTGGATTAAAGAATGAAACGGAATACTTTATTCTTGAAGCGCAAAGATAAAGATCTTGAGGTAAAGATCTTCAGATAAAGATCTTGAGGTAAAGATCTTCAGATAAAGATATTGAGGTAAAGATCTTCAGATAAAGATCTTGAGGTAAAGATCTTCAGATAAAGATCTTGAGGTAAAGATCTTCAGATAAAGATCTTGAGGTAAAGATCTTCAGATAAAGATCTTGAGGTAAAGATCTTCAGATAAAGATCTTGAGGTAAAGATCTTGAGGTAAAGATCTTCAGATAACGATCTTGAGGTAAAGATCTTCAGATAAAGATCTTGAGGTAAAGATCTTCAGATAAAGATCTTGAGGTAAAGATCTTCAGATAAAGATCTTGAGGTAAAGATCTTCAGATAAAGATCTTGAGGTAAAGATCTTCAGATAAAGATCTTGAGGTAAAGATCTTCAGATAAAGATCTTGAGGTAAAGATCTTCAGATAAAGATCTTGAGGTAAAGATCTTCAGATAAAGATCTTGAGGTAAAGATCTTCAGATAAAGATCTTGAGGTAAAGATCTTCAGATAAAGATCTTGAGGTAAAGATCTTCAGATAAAGATCTTGAGGTAAAGATCTTCAGATAAAGATCTTGAGGTAAAGATCTTCAGATAAAGATCTTGAGGTAAAGATCTTCAGATAAAGATCTTGAGGTAAAGAGCATACATAATATTGCGGATCCAAAATGCGGGTTCTCTCACTAATTCTTAGGAAACGATAGACCATCTAATCACAAGATATTCTATAATTGCACCAAAGGAATATAAATTTCGTTCCGATAGAGTGGTGCAATATTTACACGAGACAATGTGCAAACATTTTGGAAATGATCGTAATACACAGCACCGTTTGCAGAAATAGAAAACATCAAAATTCTATGGGATTCCATAATCTTTGCAGGCTGGAAGATTGAAGCAAATAGGCTGACATAATTGCCAAAAACCGACAAGATAAACTTGCCTACTTATTAATATGGATTTCCCAGCGGACTGTAACATGGCAACCAAAACTATCAAAGTATAAAACATGGAAATAGAAATACAAAAAATGTAGAAATTGAAAACAAGAATAGTATCAGTCAAAGTCGGTGCGCTTGGAATGATAAAGAAAGAAACAGAACAACACATTGAAAAATCGTTGGAAATCTCAGCTTAAGAGAAATACAAAAAAAAAATGGCTTGATCAGTACAGCCCAGAAATTAAAAAGAACTTTGTCTATGTAATGCTAGTAATGTTATGAATTTTAGAAAAACAACTCATGAAATGTAGCGATATCTGTCTTAGGTCGTACCACATACTTGGTGGGTAGTGTGACCATAGCAGAAATCGAAATATAGTGATGATGATGATGATGATGATGATGATGATGATGATGATGATGATGATGATGATGATAGCTATAAATATTCGATACATCTTTTTCCGGTATGATATCACTCCAAGTAACTGTTTTAAACATTAAGCATGTTCAGTATATTTTCAATCGCAGCGTACAGCCAACAAAATCTTTTCTGCTGTATTGAGAACATCAAGATCGTTCTAATGACTCAGAACACCGGAGAAATGATCCACAATTTTTATCCCGATGTACATCATCTTCGAACACCGGAGGTTTGATCCACAATTTTGATCCCAATATACATCATATTATTCGAACGCTGGAGAATTGATCCAGAATTTTTATCCCGATGTATAACTTATTTTACAAAAGCCGTAGAGTTGATCTATAATTTTGATTACAATATACATCTTATTCGAACGCTGGAGAACTGATTCACAATTTTGATCCAGATGTACAACTTATTTTACGAACAACGTTTGCTGTCTTTGAGAAATAGATTTTTGAAAATTGGATAATGGTAACAAATAGGTCGACGGTGCTAATCTCAGTCCATAGGTACATACGTAAACCTAAACAGAAGTGGGTCGAAAGATAAGTACGTAGATATACCCGACACACACATTTCTCAGCCATCTTTCCTCTGTGTAATTAGTCACTAGTTAGTAACTAAATATCCAGATGAAAACTAGCGTAGTCATCCTACAAATAGCAGACATGCATCAAACATAAAACGAAACCAAAGAATACTGTCTATCAAATTTAGGAATGAGTGTACTGATACGTTTACAAAATAAAACTTGTCAGATTAAAAGAATGAGAGATATCTCAAGGTGGATGTCTTCTTTTTATGTGCCGTGTCCCCTCATGATTAAGGCGATCATGGTCCTCCACATCTTCCTGTTCATTGTAGTTTTTAATGAGTTTTTAAAAATTGTAAATAGTCAGTTATTTTCATCACTCTATTTTAAACATTTTATTAAGTGTAGTTTAGAAAAGAAGAAGAAAGAAAGAAATAAGAATAAAAAGGAAAGTTAAAAAAAAAGAAAGACCAAACAAATAAGTTATTTTAGAGAAGTCAAAAGGGGAAGAAGAGAAAGAAAAGTAAGTCGTAAGACAACCCAATATAATAAATCGTTTTTGTCTTTTTTGTTATTTTGTATACTATATATATATATATATATATATATATATATATATATATATATTATACTCCCTCTGTTCCGAAATAGTTGTTCCATAGCCGGAAATCTCATGTGGAATATACTAATTCTTAGTCGAATTGTTTGCCGTTTACATTAACAGGTTAGCATTGGTGTTCCTCAAATATTTATATTAGCTTATTAAGGTAGAATAATTTGAAGCGCAAATTATATCACTTTTTCACCACATTAAAATTGTATTTTTTTTTTCAAACCACCCGCTGGTAAGAGATTATGATGGGAGAAGTGAAGCCAATTGGCAGAAATGCTAAACGAAATTGCAAGAAGCACGAATTGACAAATAATGAACTTAGTGCTGTTTTGCACGCACTGCTGGAAAGATCCACAGATCGTGTCCTGGAGCGTG
>OZ038505.1:8871938-8889438 GCA_964036315.1 Acanthosepion esculentum | reverse complement strand
TATAGATATATATACAGACATACATACACGTATGTCTTACATATACATACACAAATGCCTTATATATATATATATATATATATATATATATATATATATATATATATAAAAATAGATTTATATATACAGACTTACATATACATACACAAATGTCATATATATATATATACATATATATATATACATATATATACATATATATATATGTATACACATACATACATATACATACACACGTCTTTTATATATATATATATATATACATATATATATATATATATACATGTTTTATATTTATATATATACATATATATATACAGATGGTATAATATATATATATATATATATATATATATATATATATATATATATATATATATATATATATATATATATATTTGTGTGTGTTTGTGTGAGTGAGAGAGATGGAGGCTGAGTAATAATTAAATGATACATGTATTTTTTTAATCTCTTCTCATTAGTTGATTGTGATTCTGAGTTTTATAAATTTTAGCTTCACATAAAATGACATGCTTTTCGAATAGATACAAAATCTCCGATCAAAAAATGACAAAACACAAATAATTTCATTCACAATAATCGCTATTTTCAGAATTTTAGCATAATGGACAAGATAAGATGGAAATATTTAATCTAAATCTCTGAAAAGCTCTTACAGCGAGATGGCTTAAATATCGCGGCTTCAGTTGGTGATTAGTAGAACGTTTTCTTTGACGATTTAAAATTCGTTTTTATTAAATCCATAAGCTAATTTAAAGTATTGTTAATGTCTTGAAAATAATTAAAATTTGTTTACTTTATAACACTTCATTGGCTGTGAGTTTTTTTTATATAATATTATTACGCCTTTCTTTTGTGATATATTTATTAAAAAACGTGAAAACCTGAATAAAATATCTAAACTTTACGCGGGAATTTGTGACTAATAAACGTTGTCAGTTCTTTAGTTATTGTCATTATCAGTGGATCGCCAAAAACAACAAGAAAAAAATGGATGAATTGGAAATTGGCGAAAACAAGATATTCCTTGACATGGGCAGAGGGACGAGAATAGACTATATACCTGTAGATTAAATAAATGACTCAGTTTGGAATTCCTGGTAGATTTTTCCAATATATTCTTCCCGAGTAAGGTGATAATGCCACTAAGACGCAAGGGGTGACGTGTCGTGGAAAAGAATGAGATGGCTTTAGAACGAACCGGAAACCCAATCCTAAACAGGAAATAAAGGAATAAACCTCTACACCTGTTCAGAAAACGAGGGGGTTATGTGAACCGGTCGATAGGAGAACATATCCTATTCGCCAAATAATAGATAAGAATATTTATCCATAGATGTATGTATTTTTTATTTTAACACTTATTAAAAGTGCTATCGCGTATTACACGTTGATCAGCCTCCCCACGATAATTGGATGTTATACAAAGTGTTTTTTTTACGCGAAAACAGCTCCACACATTTACCGTCTACCTTGAGTGGCTCTACGCCTTTGTTTTTAGTGAAAATAAGTCGTTTTTAATGCGCTTATAATCATATGCTTTACGGATACACTAGTCATCTCATTATTTCATTATATTTATCTGTTATTTAATTTTCTTACTATTGTCATAATTATTACCTGGATGTTTATTTTATTATACTTGCCTGTTTTGGTTCACCTAGCAAATGGCCGTTTTTAAGATTTTCCTTCGTTTTCTTTCCCATTTATTTACATTTTCACTATATATTATTATATTTTGCCCGATACTCACTAACCTGTCTTTCATTTGTATCGTATCTTCAGACGACAACATGACAAAAGAATGGTCATGTGAAGAGAGAGAGAGAGAGAGAGAGAGAGAGAGAGAGAGAGAGTGAGAAAGAGAGAGAGAGAGAGAGAAGGGGGACTTGGTCTAATGATAAGACTTGTTGTCGCATGATCTCCGGTGAAATCCTCGAGTCGCTAATGTGTAAAAAGCAATGAGCAATACATTAAAATTTTAAAAACGATTATTTCTCTTAAAAACAATATATATATATATATATATATATATATATATATATATATATATATATATATATATATATATATATTGTGTATTTAGGCATCAATCCTTCATTTATACATGTTTCATTAAAGACGACAGACAAGGTACTACGATTAAGATTTTTATTTAATTTTTCTTGTGTTCAAACAAGTGTTTTCTTTTTTGAACACAGAGTGTATAGAAACTGTCCAAATGTTCTATAATTCCGAGCGCTTCCGGCTATACTTACATGACTCCATCCGAAAAATACTCGTAGAAAATACAAACATAACCTCTTCTACATGTAAAAAAAGATTATAAATAATGGAATCTTAATAATATGTCTTATGATTGATTGTATTGAATTCTACATTCAACACCATCACTTGATAAGACACCAGAAGTATTGAAACAAAATGACTACTTTTGTAGTGATTTTATAACATATTTATGTTATAATTTTCGAATAAATAATTATATTTGCTCGACTCTGTATTGAGCACACTTTTAAGAAAAGTATTTGTTGGTTTTTGGAATTTATTCCGTATATACTTGGAGATATATATATATATATATATATATATATATATATATATATATATATATATATATATATATATATATATATATATATATATATACAAATGTAAAAGAACGAAGAGTAAGCTTTCAGCATTCGGAACATTAATTTAAAATAGGGCTCAATACAAAAAGATTTTTTTTAACGTTGAAACGAGATGTAGAGTTTTGTAGTTGGTATGTGCATGTTCTAATGTAACACTGCATAATATATATATATATATATATATATATATATATATATATATATATATATATATATATATATATATATATGGTACTTTGATAAATAAATCTCTCGTAGATAATGAACCTTAACATCTAGGAAATTGTAGAGGCTAAACTTAAACTAAATTTAACATTTATTGTTTTTAACGTATTCAGTAAAAATAAGAATTGATATTTTTTTTTAATCGTGCTTTCAAACACAAGTGCCGTGTGTGATTAGAAATGTGTTACGCATTAATTTGGATTCTAGATATAATTTACAGTTTTGAATTTGGTAACAAATGAAGCCAAAAAAGCCTTATTCTTGGGCACCCTTAACATTCAGACTTAAGCCTATTACGCCACTATAGTTACGGTACAGATAGTAAATAATATATTCTATTACTGAAACTTCATTGAAGACAGACTTAAATAAAATCGTCATATTTCAATGATAAATAATATAGATCATTATAGCTAGTTATATATCTACTAAGATCAAGGTTATAATGTACTAGCCGTATTCGGGAATTTAGAATTTGTATTCCTTTCGACAACTTTTAAGTTGCTTACAACTGCAAAGACGCATCATTTATGGCAGCATAATCAAAATCTTTGAAAATGGCTAATAGCCGAAACGAGGAAATATTTGGGCAAATTCTTTACTGATTATTTCCAACCCCCCTCCAAATATTCTGCTGTAGGCATGGAAGAAAAAAAAAACAAACAAAAAAAAATAGGAGTACCTTGTCAGTCATTTTAAAGTAACATATATGACAGAATATTTGCTACCATTCTCTGTTATATAATGCGCAATGACCTTTTAGAATTTATATTAACACACGATCTATCTCTGACATTTAACATTTTTACTTATAGATATACATTTAAAATGTGTGCGTGTGCGTGTGTGTGTGTGTGTGTGTGTGTGTGTGTGTGTGTGTGTGCGCGTGCGAACGCGTGTGTGTGCGTGCTTATGCATGTGTGCTAAAATATATTAAAAATTAGTATTAAGCTATACATTCTTTATGGGTATGAGTGGTCCATATCATATGCGTTTAAGTAGATATTAATTAGCTACACAGCACCTGAAGATTGCATTTTCTATGAAGCTCCGAATCGTGCTACCGGTGAGGACTAAAAATATGTTTTTATATATGTATATGTGTGTGTGTGTGTGTGTGTGTGTGTGTGTGTGTGTGTGTGTAACACACAGGGGTCATTAAAAGATAAGAATGCCGATAAATACACCATCATTTCTCGGACCAATCTTAATTGTTTTATAACCCTTCACGCAGAACTTTTCACTGCCAGTTCAAACAAGACGTTTGGATCACTAACACAAAAAAGAGAATGTCTCATATCGAGAATATTTAACATCGAAAAACATAAAGGAAAAAAATAACTATTCTTAATAATATGAGTAAATCTACACCCTTTGCCTGATGAAGGTCGCGAGACCGGAAACCCTTGTAGGAAAATTATGGAAAATAAAGCATAATATTTATTTTTTAAATCCACATTACAACCAAAAACGTTTTCGGTTTCTTTTTTCTTTTTAATATACACACTTTTCTCTCGTTGGAACTACTATAACCTCTTCGTCATATATATATATATATATATATATATATATATATATATATATATATATAGATAGATAGATAGATAGATAGATAGATAGATATAGATATATATTATGCTTTTTATTTACAGTTGAATATATGTTTTGAATCGTGCTATGCCGCGATGCTAGAGTTCTGGTTCAAATCGATCAAGTGAGAATTTTGTTTGAATTTTGAAAAGTTATAAAAACACGAAATTTTCTTGTTATATGTATTTTTTTATCTGTTAAAATGACATGGACTAAATATAATCCAGTTAGTAAAGTAAAAAATGTCTTAGTAGTTTACCACAGAATTCAAGATTCTGTTTATTACTGTACTGCGGAACTGATGTCTTCAATATATAAGAATGTACAGCGTATTTTTTGAAACATTTTACATTTAACAGATAAATACATGTAAGAAGAAAATTTCCTGGATCTATAAATCAACATAACTATCGATCGATTTCATCGATTTGATCAAAACTCTAGCGTCGCGGCATCGCACGCGTCAATACTCACACACACACACACACACACACACACACACACACACACACACACACACACACACATATATATGTGTGTGTGTGTGTGTGCTGGGGGGGTGCAAATATGTAGAAAAATAGGAAAGAACACGTTAGGTAAATAGGAGTTCTTTACTATTTTTGTTTGTTATTTTTAAAAATCAGTGCTCCATACATCATTCGGTTTCAAAATGACACCCCGGCCCTCTTTCTTTCTTTTGACCTCTTTCCGAAGGTGACTGATATCTTGATACAAATTAACTCGTATGCCCCTTATCAAAATGGTCGTTTCCATAGTAATTAATTTTGCGAACGAACATGCTTATAAAGATGCATAAATTTCAAGATTGGTTATTCCTAAATTTTCGCTTTAGGATGAAACAGGGCTTGATACTTTAATTTAATTTCAATAAATATATTGAGGTTTTTGGCTCTTGTTTTTGAAACATGACAACTCTTATGTAGCGAAGGAATCATATTTTTAAAAATAATAATTATAATATATATATATATATATATATATATATATATATATATATATATATATGAAGAAATATAGTCTTAAAATGTGCTATATTTATGGGGTAAAGTGCTCAATATCAGAGATAGAGCGTGTGTAAATATAAAAGTGAACATAGAAGTCAACACTTAGAGGCGACAGTCTGTTTCATGCTAGATGCAATCGTCATGCCACGAGTGCTGTTATTTTTCCCGGCTGCCGATACAGATAAACTAGCCGTTAGAAAAAACAAATAAAGATAATCAATCCAAATAAATACATGAAGTAATAAACAAATTAAAAACTGTTCCCGCCAAAATAATAGGTAGAACAAACTACAACAATCAACCCCAAAATTGAACAAATAGTTTTAATTATCTTCTCAAACAAAAACAAAACTATTAAATAAGCTATATAAACAAATTTATACTACGTTAATAAAAACACCGATCAAAATAAATATATAAGATAAGAAATAAAATAAAAAATAAAAATAAATAAATACAAGTAAAATAATTTAACCCAAATATATAAATAAACAAATTCTTAAATTGATGAGCTGTGATACAGCGAATCAGTCCGTCTGTGGATGACAATATATAGGCTCCTGAAAAATTTATTTCGGTTGAGCTCTCTGGCGAGGAAGTGTGGGTTTGTAAACAGTGACTATTACGGCTAATAATGCAAGACTCTTCGGTAAATCGAATCGAGTTCTCTCTGTCACTGTGAGTTTATCTAAAAATAAATACGCTTAAATTCTCCTACATCCCTGCCGTGCGTCAACGGCTTAGTGGTAGAATCCCCGACTGACACTAATTCACTTGGGTTTCGATCCTAGCTAGAGGCAAACGGAGGTCTACCCACACTGATAAGCTGTGATACAGCGAAACAGTCTGTCTGTGGATGACAATATATATATATAGAGAGAGAGATATATATAGATATATAATAAAAAGGCTTAAACACTAATGAGTGTTTAAGCCTTTTTATTTTATCCTTACTCTGTCCTGGACATTGAGTTCTACCTGGATTCTATCCTCTTGGAATTATTTTTTATACATATATATATATGTATGTGTATGTATGTATGTATGTATATATATTTATATATTTTAGATATATGATTGCATATGTATGTGTATATTTACCAATATTATCAATATCTATATAACTATATATATACATACATATATATATATATATATATATATATATATATATATATATATATATATATATATATATATATATATATATATATATATATATATATATATATACATGTGTGCAAGGGCGCGTGTGTGGGTGTGTGATGAATTTGTAATGTAGCCTAGGAGGATTTGATTTGATTTGATTTGCTTTGTTTTACGGTATATCAACCTCAATGGGTTATTTAATGCCGACAAAATTTTTATTGCTGGTAACATTTTTTGTCAAAAATCTATTACTGTTAATATTTTTCCTTCAAAAATGTATCGCTAGTAATAATTTTTTTTTTTTTTCAAAAATGTATTTATTGCTGGTAATAATTCTTTTCCAAAACGTATTACTGTTAATATTTTTTACAACGTATTTCTGGTATTAAAACCTATTTTTACACATTCATAATGTTTTGACCGCAGTTTGGGGGTTATCTATTTACCTATAGCTAACAGGTGCTACCACTCCGGGTCATGGTGGACCTGGGAACACCAGCAATTAAGAGGTGGTTCCACACACCTCAAAACGTCCTGATCACAGGTCTTGCTGTTGGGCGTAGTTTATCCTCTTACCCAGGAAGCTGATGTAGTTTTTCGTCACACCGAGGAGAGGTAGCGTAGAAGGAATTCCTACTACGCAACTTACAATGACCAACAACATAACGATTCAAAAGACACACAATGTAAATCAAATAAATTTTATTTCAAGTACAAATTTTAGGATTGAGAATAATATACTAAAATATATTATAAAAGAAACAAATAAACAAAAGAATAATTAATTAATTAAATGAAACAAATTATAGTAATTAAAACATTAACAGCAAACAAATAACTGGGAAGTGTCGGTTTCAGTTGTTTCCAATTTCCAGTAGGCTCCCTAGTGGTTTAAATTTATAACATGCACCAGAAATTTTATCAGTCAGTTATGTGCCATACATGATACATGCTTAGACGTTCATGTATCTTGCACTACATGACTAACGAGGCAGATTTTTCTCGCAGTAGGTTGTCATTTCTTTCTGCGGTAGACCAGTTACCATCCAAGGCTATACAACCCAAACTTATCCTGCTATTTACCCATAGTTGGGGGAAGAAAAAAGGAACCATAACTTTCCCAAGGTTATTAGCACGTAAGTGAATGTAATGGATTTGACTGGAATTCGAAATCGCTTCTCCAATTCCTCAATATGAACCGCTATCCATTACTCCACCTATGATTAAAAATAATATAATTAAATAGTATCATATGATTTAAAAATCACTTGACTGTCACCATTCAGTGTTTATTCCTAAGTACACGCTGTTTACACCTACAAATTCTTTGTGTCTGATATTGTACATATTTTCGCCATAAATACAGCAAATTCTAAATAATATAAAAGGTGTTTCATTAAGACGGATCAAAGCCAGCAGTAAATAAATCAGTATTGGATCATCTTATTTAAGTCATGGCAGCTATGTGTGAAAAATAATATTGCTCAAATGTCTGCCAAGGCTTCCGTGGCACATCTCCACTCGATGGTCAAAATTTTTTATGACGTCTCTGCATAGTTGCTACTTGATTTCACCAATATGCCTTATAATCTCATCCTTCAGCTGTTGATTTGTTGTTGGCTTGTTGGCATAGAACTTTTTTCGAGATGACCCCAAAGGATGAAATCTAAAGGCGTCAAGTCGAACGATCATGGTGACCGATTGACTTCGTTGTTTCGAGAGATGATGCGACCTGGGAACTTCTTATTGCATTTCTGTTTGAACGTCTTTTTTCGTAATAGGCTTCGATAATTTTAACACGTTTTTTGATTGTTAATCTTTCTATGGTTGAAATTGCCAAAGACTTAAGTTGTTAAATCTGAAACAAAAAGAAAAAAAATCATTAGACGCTTAAACTTAATTCACATTTAAAATCGGTTCAAGTTATTGGAAAACCCTTTATATTGGTGAGTGCGTGTGTATGGATTCGTCGATATCGGGAAAAAAAGATTATACATAATATATTTTTCAATTGGAGATTTCCCGTTCAAATCCAGTGTTGACTGCAATCAATATGCATCGCTTTATATCTGCAAAACACACACACACGCACACACACACACACATACAAGAAAAAGAAATATGCGTGCATATAAATTTTTAGTAACGTAATGGATTTTTATATATCAATCCAATAAATGTTTATTACTTTAAGCGTAATTTTAATGAATACGCATATTTGAGTAGATGCTTCATTTATTTAGTAAACAGTATATTTATTTTCGTCTACCGGCCTGAATAATCGAGAGATCTTATTAAATAAATATATGCGCTCTGCAAAGAAACGTTTTACGCTTTTCATGATCGGTAAGCTTGATTCGTGGCCGAGTTGATGATGACACTTCAGTTCTGATGACGGTTTCTTTCTAGCAATGAGGGATCACGTTCGAATCCTGCCTGACAGTACATATTTTCTTTTATAAGATCTTAGTCCAGTGGACGAAAATATACAGGGTGGCCATAAAGGTCTTGGTCACTTTTAAAAATGTATAACTTTATTTGTATTTGCGATAGAAATAATTTGTAAAAAGGATTAGAAAGAAGTAAATCTACATTTTTTAAGGTTTTATTGAAATTTTATTTAAGTCTCCACATGTCCTCCATCATTAGCAATATAAAGGGTAATACGATTTTACAGTTGACGGAAAACATTTGCCAACTGATTTACAGTAATGCCTGAAATGACATTAGTTATTTTAGCTATACTTAAAACTAGGTACATTAAATTTTATATATATATATATATATATATATATATATATATATATATATATATATATATATATATATATATGTGTGTGTGTGTGTGTGTATGTATATATATATATATATATATATATATATTTGTCATCCACAGACAGACTGTTTCGCTGTTTCACAGCTCATCAGTGTGGCTAGACGTCCGGTTGCCTCTAGCTATGATCGAAACCCGACTGAATTTGCGTCAGTCGGAACTTCTCCCACTAAGCCGTCAGCGTACGGTACGGGATGAGGGTGAATTTTAGCGTGTTTATTTTTAGATTCAGATAAACACACTGTGACTGAGAGTGACTCAATTCTGTCGAAGAGTCGTGCATATATATATATATATATATATATATATATATATATATATATGTGTGTGTGTGTGTGTGTGTGTGTGTGTGTGTGTGTGTGTGTGTATGTATGTATATATATATATATATATATATATGTGTGTGTATGTATGTATGTATTAAGGCATCATAACTTCACTGAAGCATGACTGGTTGAATAATCTGTACATATTATGCGTATTTTTTTCCTTTTTATCCTCTCAAATTCACGCATGAAATTCTTATGATGTAATTAAATTTATTAAGGAAGGCACAGCAGTTTTTCTCAATTCTTTTGTTTCAATCTCATCCAATCATCTCATCAGGGGTGAATTGCTAAGAGAAAAACAGTGAGGCAAAACAAAAAAAATCAGATCTGTCAATGACATTAATTGTTCGTGTTAGAAATTCAACCCTGAAGATGACCTTGGATGAAACTGAAAGTACTGGGGAAATAAAAAGAAAAAACCTACGGCGCTTTCCTTAGAGAATATAACAGCACCATTAAGAAATTCAAATACATTATATTCAAGCATGTTTGGTCGAATAATCTGGACATATGTCTTTTTTAATCCTCTTAAGTTCTCGGGTCAATTGCTTAATGGTGTCATTATATTCATTAAGGATATTACAATACAGCAAAACAGTCTGTCTGTGGATGACTATATATATATATATATATATATATATATATATATATATATATATATATATATATATATGTATGTATATTGGGTTAATGTGTGCAAAAATTAAGATATAAATGGATATGTTTATAAAGACAATATTAATAAAAGGAATGAAATATGAAAAGCATATCTTTATAAAGCCTTTCCTTAAGTAAATTTATCAAGCCAAAATGTAAAAGTTTATTGGGAAAAAATACTTTTCTACAAAGAATATAAGATTACGCATAATATGACTGAAGAATACCTTTCTCTGTGTCTATCAATGAAAGTTTCTCAATAAACCTCTTCATTTGCCTTGATGAATTTTCCCTGTTTTATTGAATATGCGATTCTCTCCCGCTAGAAAGGCTGTTTCGGGTCAGATTGAATGAAATCTGTGAATGCGCGCGCACACGCAAGAGAGAAAGAGAGAGAGAGTGAGAGAGTGAGAGAAAGAGAGAAAGAAAGAAATAGAGAGATAGGAGAATCTGTTAATGAAGCAGCTTTAGAGTTTGACTTGTCAAAATGCGGGTACGGTTTCTGTATCCGACTAACACACACACATACGCACACACACAAACAGACACACACACACACTAACCGACACACGCACACAAACAGACACACACATATAATTTAAGAAACGCCCATAGAAATATTGAAAAACTAACAAAAGTTTTAAATACTTGTTGCAAAATAAAACCCTTACATTTGTCTTGATGAAGTCCATCAAAGGACGAGACGCGTTGACTTTCCATGTCTATTCATATTGTTCTTTTACAGATATACTTTAAGTTTTATCTGAAATGTTATATATATATATATATATATATATATATATATATATACATTTGTGTGTCTGTGTGTGTATGCAATGCATCCTTTGATTGATATATATATATATATATATATATATATATGGAAAGACGCATAGGTAGATAGACAGATGTAAACAAAATAGGATAGATAGATAGATAGATAGATAGATAGATAGATAGATAGATAGATAGATAGATAGATAGATAGATAGATAGATAGATTGTAAGAATTGTCAGGAAAAGTATTCTTTTTGCACATTGTCCGTTTTGCACGCGTCGTAATTTATTATTTATTTATTTAAAATTCATTTAATTAGATCAGACGACAACATTGATATTAGTGGGGCCTTAATTTTTATTTTGGAAAATGATATTTCGTTTAAATTGTAGCATCTTCATATTCGATTGAATCAAATTCACAATATTATTTGTCTGTATCTGTTTCCCATAAAAAAATGATACTTTTTGTTACAGCATCGGTTGAACATCCAATGCTATGCCTTGGCGATGGAATAATGTAATATTGGAATAATATTAGATATTAAAGACACTTTCAGACATATCGAATTCTTCTCTCAAAAGTACATCAAAAGTTTTATCCAATTAATATACATTATAATCTTTAAAATATTACTTTCCATAGCTGGAATTTAAAACATCATGGTTCTTCACTGTTAAATGTCCTCTATTAACTTGTGGAATAATGCATTGGCTTCCCGATTGCATTCTACAGGATTTTCCAGTTTCTACATTTACCTTCAATTAAACGAGAGACCATTCACGGCTAGAAAACGGATTCTTCCCTTTTAATTATGGATGGGTGAAATGGTATGCAAGCTTTTCTGATTGCATTTTGACCAAAACTCGAGACAATAGTCTCGGTTAGAATTTCCGTTACATTGCATATCCAATTCATTATACCTTACTTTTTTAAAATTTAATTTAATTTACATTATTTGAAAAAAGATAATTTTCTACATGAATCTGCAATTTTGACATGAATTATTTTCAATAAATTATTAAATTGTAAAAGATATAAAAGTTTTGCCCTGTCAGTCTGGCTCCTGAACAGAACAGGGAGAGCCATACAGTACCGTAAAAAGTGGTGTCTCTTAGTGAAAAATGGGATGCTGGTCCGATTCCTGTGGAAAACAAAATTTTTCCTTTAGAAGGACGTCTCAATAAATTCCGGTTGTTAATTTCACTGCTTAATAAAACAAAAGAAACACTGTGAAAGCAACACATACAGGTGTACTCAGTATAAATAATGTTTATAGTAAGAATATATATATTTATATATATATATATATATATGTATATATATATATATGTATATATATCATTTCAGTGAATACAACGTGTGCATCTACTACAAAAGATCCCTACAAAAAGGGTCGATCACCGTATTCATATAGATTCAATTATGATTAAAAATGATTTCAGCATTCGATAACACAAGGATGAATATCATCAAATCCAGTGACGAACCACAGTGGCTATATATATATATATATATATATATATATATATATATATATATATATATATATATATATATATATATATATATATATATATAATACACGTGCGAATGTGTGTATGTATATATATATATATATATATATATATATATATATATATATATATATATATATATATATATATAATACACGTGCGAATGTGTGTATGTATATATATATATATATATATATATATATATATATATATATATATATATATATATATATATATATATATATATATATATATGTTACCGAATCTTTATTAATACTAAACAAAGTATTTTAATAATATTATACAAGCATCTAAGGTAGCTTTCGACCAACCCTTCTCCAGATCTCTATTCTTGGCGGAAATTTTATTTTATTTTATTAATATCGGCAAGAAGACTGTATGATTTAAGGGTGCACGATTAAAAGAAAAAAATCGTTTTTAACTAAAAATTACGAAAGCAATTTAAATTGTATGAATAAAGACGAATAAAATATATATATATATATATATATATATATATATATATATATATATATATATATATATATATATGTGCATATATATGTGGTAAATATACTTTTTAGTATATATATATGCATTTTGTCGTATATATATTTTTGTGTGTGTATGTGTGCATATATGGAGATATATATATATATATATATATATATATATATATATATATATATATATATATATATATAATTTATTCGAAAATTATAACATAAATATGTTATAAAATCACTACAAAAATAGCCATTTTGTTTTAACACATCTAGTGTCTTCTCAAGTGATGGTGTTGAATGTATAATAAAGGGTTTTAAATGTTTCAGATCAATCAAACACCCCTCTCTAAGGGGAAACGCTGTTACATCATCTGGAATGACCAAACAAAATACAAGTATATGGGAATTAGACTAAAATAGGTTTCATTCTAACTAATTATTTAGAATATATTCTATTTTAGTCTAACCCTGACATTAAAGCTTTAATTATTATAACCAAGGTTCGTTGTCAAGTCTTCTGAATACGCTTTATTCTACATTCAATATCTTCACTTGACAAGACATCAGAAGTGTTGAAACAAAATGGCTATTGTTGTAGGGATTTTATAGCATAAATGTTATGTTATAATTTTCGAATAAATAATTATATTTGCTCTACTCTGTATTGAGAATATTATATTTTGTTTATTGGAATATATTCCATATACACCAATCGTATACTTGGGTATATATATATATATATATATATATATATATATATATATATATATATATATATATATATATATATATTCTCTATTTAGGCAGCAATCCTTCATTTATACATGTTTCATTAACGACGACAGACAGGGTTCTATGATTAAGCATTTTATTTAGTTTTTTTGTGTTCGAACAAGTGTTTTTATTTCTGGAGTGTATAGAAACTGACCAAATGTTCTATACTTCCGAGGGTTTTTGGCCATACTTTTAACCATTATAAAGGATGATTTTATTTTTCGTTTTTAATTGGGTGTATGGGTTGTGTCTACGTTTTTAGAGTCATACGAATGTTTTATTTTCCGAACTCATTTAGGCAATTAATAATATTAATACGAACAGGCCCATATATATATATATATATATATATATATATATATATATATATATATATATATATATATATATATATGTATGTATGTATGTATATATCACCCTCCCGCAAATTCCATTGACAGGTTTGGGGTCGGTGCCTGGTTTTCCTCAAAAGAATTTAGGGAGGAGGGAGTCGAAGTGTTGCGTCTAGCTCAACCATATCTCTCTACCCACTTCACACACCCCCAGTGATAACCTTGCTTCGTGGTCAGGTTTTTTGAATCACCATATACTTGCGTTTTGATTGGTCATTCTGACTTATGTTACAGTGTTTACCCCTAGCGAAGGACCGTTAACGAATTTGGAACTTTTTAAAAACCATTTATTCTACATTCAACATCATCACTTGATAAGACACTGGAAGTGTCGAAACGAAATGGCTATTTTTGTAGTGATTTTATAACATATTTACGTTATAATATTTAAATAAATGATTATATCTGCTCTACTCTGAATTGAGCACTCTTTTAAGAATAATAATTGTTGGTTATTGGAATTTATTCCGTATATACCAATCCCACACTTGTGTATATATATATATATACATATATATATATATATATATACACACATATATATATATGTATATGTATATATATATATATATATATATATATATATATATGTATGTGTGTGTGTGTGTGTGTGTGTGTTTGTGTGTATGTGGTGTGTGTGTGTATGTATCGTCCGGTTTACAGCTTCTCCCTGTTTTTTTGAACGTGAGTAAAAAAAAAATATTTATAAGCGTAAGCAAAAACAGTGATCAATGTTAAGTGACAGAGCTATATAATATATATATATATATATATGTGTGTGTGTGTGTGTGTGTGTGTGTGTGTGTGTGTGTGTGTGTGTGTGTGTGTGTGTGTGTGTGTTTGTATTTGGCGGAACAATCTAGAAAAATTATGTCTATTTTTATTTTAACCCTCTCAAGTTCATGGATCAGTTCCTCTGTGTTGTGACAAAAGACGTCTTAGTTTTGATTATGAAAAATATATGCCTATACATATATATATATATATATATATATATATATATATATATATATAGGCATATATATAGGCATATATATATAGGCATATATATATATATATATACATAGGCATATATATATATATATATATAGGCATATATATAGACATATATATATATATATATATATATATATATATATATATATATATATATATATATATATATATATATATATATATATATATAAGAAATATACACATCTTAAATTAATTGAACCACTCCGTGTTTCATGCCGAAGCAATTTTCTGTTGGTGTAGCTATTATATTTATTTTTATTTTTATTTGTATTTTGGGTCGACACCAGTTTTTATTTAAACCGATGTCGATTCAAAGTATAAATAAAAATAAAAATAATAATTACCCCACTTTAAAATTGCATTTGTACGATTAATGTAAAATATTATGTATATTTCTTAACACACACACACACACATACACACATAAACATATATATATATATATATATATATATATATATATATATATATATATATATATATATATATATATATATGTATGTATAGCTCTGTCACTTAACATTGAGCACTGTTTTTGCTTACACTAGAGAGTATTTATATGTATTTGCATACGATAGGATCGCTCGCTCGTATACCTACCTACCTATATTTACCCATTCGGCTTTATCTGTATATATATATATATATATATATATATATATATATATATATATATATATATATATATATATATATATGTGTGTGTGTGTGTGTGTGTGTGTGTGTGTGTGTGTGTCTGTGTGTGTATATGTATGTATGTATGTATGTATGTATGTATGTGTGTAAGTATACATACATATATATATATATATATATATATATATATATATTTACACGCACACACATAAGCACAAACTCAACCAACATGGTTCTAAACAATTGCGTAACGGATTTTAGCAATGGCTTTTTAATTCCCTCGTGTATAACAAATTACGATTAAATGTATTATTGAAAATATCATTAATTTATACAAAGTAAATTCAATTTTCTCCTGCTTGCCCAGTTTTTATAATATTCTGTAATATCTCTTGTTCTTGTTATTGCTTTATTTTTATCTTCCTTACGTTTAATTTTGATTTTTAAAATTTTATATGCAATTCCTGATAATTTCTTATTATTGAATTTAAAATCGTTTTCGTTTATTAATTGTTTGTAAAATAAAACTATATTTCTTTCACTTGAACAACCTAAGATTATAATACCAGTATCTTTTACACCGTTTTTGAATTTCAATGCATTTCTCAACTTATTTACACTATTAGTTTTATGAATTTTTTTTTCTCTTTTTATTGTAACAATCATTTCAAAATAAGGTTTAAAATAAGACGAAAATAGACACGTCGTCTGACACGAGATTAGAACTCACATTTCTTATTGGAATGACAGTGTGACGTGGACAATAATGTAGTTTGGTGACAGGCTGCTTGTTTAACACTGTCTGTGAACGTATAAATCAACTCCCTCAGCGTTAGATATGTGTTAGAAAAATAAGAGTTAACATGTTTTAGTGAAAAA
Organism: Acanthosepion esculentum; assembly: GCA_964036315.1. NCBI lineage: Eukaryota > Metazoa > Mollusca > Cephalopoda > Sepiida > Sepiidae > Acanthosepion > Acanthosepion esculentum. The sequence continues at coordinate 8,872,477 of OZ038505.1, read as the reverse complement.
TTAATTTGAAAAAAATACACTAGTTCTTTCATTATTTTTTATGCGTTTCTTTGTTGAAGATCGTTGTTTTTAACTCATTTCTTTAATTACGTGAATTTGCCAATCAAAATTTCAGAACTTAATTTCACAATTCAGTTAGATAAAAATTGCAGAATTACTGCGGGACTAAAATTTAGAAGAGAAATCAAAAATCAACCTCTTAGTCTGTTATTTACTTTTTATCGAACGTTAAAAAAATTATAAAATATTTTTAATTCTATAACATTTTTAAATAGGTGAGAATTAAATTCTACCCGTAATAGCATTTAAATTAATAATAATACGTACATAGTACATATTTTGTTACTTAGTACATATTTAGTACAAATATAATCTTCTTACCTAAAAAAGAAAAATATTTTCTACTTCTTAAATAGTGTAAAAACTTCGTATTATTATACGACCGGTGCAAGGGACTCGTGTTCCACCAACTCTATAATACGCCACACACACTACGTCTCAATTTCCATAAAGTATTATTTATATAAAACAATTTCTAT
>OZ038505.1:8839438-8866938 GCA_964036315.1 Acanthosepion esculentum | reverse complement strand
CTCGTCAATCATGAGAAAAAGATCTCCTTCGTCAGTCATGTATCGAAAAATGCATGATCGACTAAGCGTGGCACATAACGGACTAAAAATAACCGAGTACAACCGAGTACAACGCTTTCTCATCAGACCTTGTCTGTTGCGTTCATGTTTATTTTCTTTATTAATGTTCACCCAATATATGGCCCAAGAGCCACTCAAGTTAGATGCTTACTATTTGGATTTATATTAGCAAATGGAAGAGCAAATGTTTAGTGCATAGTGGTGAAATAGACATTAAAAGGAACGGTAAACAGTATCCTAAACAGGAAACAAAATATACAAATAAACCTTTACTTCTGTTCAAAAGACCAGGGAGGTGTGTGAGCCGGACGATAGACGGACCTATCAATTCCTATTGGTGGAGGAGAGTAAACAATAAATAAATAAAATAAATAGTGAATAAAATTTCAGAGTTCAGGCGCTGACGTTAGGGATATAGACGTGAAATAGATATTAGAAGGAACAGGAAACTGAATCGTGTACAGGAAACAAGGGATACACCTCTACACCTTTCCTTTCTTGCTAACGACATCTATCCGTTTCTCAACATCTCACTTAGCAAAAAACAAAATGGAGTGTGAACCGGGCGATAGACTTGAAAAAGGCATGAACTCTTTTATTTTCTCCAACATCTACGTTTAAAATTGTGGAATTTTACGTATCGGGTGGAAACCATTCTCAAAGAAGGAACCACTGAATTCAAATCCACGGAGAAGGTAACAGGGAAAGATTCTGTTACCTTTAGCAAAGAATAAATCGAAATTTACAGATAAATAATAAAATGTAATTAGCTGAAAACCATTACTGCTTAAGCCCGAAATAGGTATTAAAGTTTGTTAATTAAGTAAATGAATGGGGTAGATCCATTGTTTGGAAGAAAATTGGAAGAGAGTAAAGTGATATTCTTACCAGAAAGAGTAATTTACATGCAATGGAACGTTAATTTTCATCAAGTTTACAAAATCTCAAATAATGATTAACCAGTAAAATTTATTACCACAGGCAGGGGTGGCGCAAGGACTCGTGGGCTCCCACCGAATTTATGATACTCCCTTTCGACTCTTTCATACAGACCCCCCCCTTCTACTACATCTTAATTTTCACCAGGTAATATTCATATAAAATATAAATTTTATTGTAAACGAATTACGCACAGTAATGGACCATATGCAATATAGGTGAACATTTCAACAAGAGAAACTGAAAATAAATAAAATGTATCTAAATACAAATTAGAGACATGTCATAATAGATATTTTCATCTTAAATAAATCGACAATGTTTTGCAGCAATTTGAGATTTTTCTGTCTATATTTCTGAGATGAGGTATTATGTACATTATTTACATTATTCGGACTATTGTCCCCATCTTTGTCGCCATGTTTATCACAACGTTTCGTCCGTTGTACGCTCCGGCCTTCTTCAGATGGTTGGAATGTCGGACTGAACCCTTTTTTTTTCGCTCACTGGGATAGACTGTTCTAATTCCACGTGCCATGTTTAATGGATGTCAGTTATCAGTTATCTCCTGTTAATTTCCCTCTGAAAGTTCTCCACTGCCTTAACCGGATATTGAACTCACACTCTTTGGGTCCTGTCACTGGATCTAACCAACGCCTTTATCTACTGTGCCATGTGTCCTTGGCACGTGGAACTAGGAACAGTCTACCCCAGTGAGCGAAATAAAGGGTTCAGTTCGACATTCCAACCACCTGAAGAAGGCCGGAGCGTACAACGGACGAAACGTTGTGATAAACATGGCGACAAAGATGGGGACAATAGTCCGAATAATTGAGATTTTTCTTATTAAAAAGTTGAATAATTTTAACACATTTAACCTTAAGGATAAAAAATAGTGAATTTCACAGAGTGTTATTTTTAGACGTAATTTAGATTTCCAAAAAATACATGTATTTGCACAATAAATGAACACAGAATTTAATCAAAATCCGCGAAAATAGTTAATCTTTAAATAGCCAGTTAGACATTTTTTTTTTAAAGCTTATCACCCCAAGCAAGGCTGGAAGCCACTAGCACGCAAGGGGTTACAGAAGGTTTGGAGGAAGAGCAGATAGGAGTGGTAAAGGAGAGGGTGTGGAGAAAGATAGTGGATCGATCAAGGCAAGGGGGTTACAGAAGATTTGGAGCGAGAGCAGATAGGAATGAAAGGTGAAAGGATGTAGAGAAGGGAAGTGGATAGATCAAGGCAGCTGGAGATGTCGATTGACGTTACACTTAAATAGTTGGAGATTGTATTTGTCAGGGAAACAGGAATAAGGAAGGGAGTTCCACTTGTAACGTATATAAATGTGGGTTGCAAAAAATAAAATGTTGGTGAGATATCAAGAATACTGCTCAGGGCCAACAATTGGGCTTGAACCACAGGTAAGAGGGTTCGTGCGTAGTATCCAACGGCCCTAATTACAGTGCTGCAATTCTTTTCAAATTGAATTATTTGTTGTTGATTTTTGTAGGTGATGGAAAGTCGAAAATAGTCTCTATTGTAAAACTATTTATTCTTTGCTAGTGAATATTGCATTTATATTTTCTTGATAATAACGATTTTTTTCATGTTCTATTATTTAACCCATAGCTGGAGGGAGGTGATGGATACATATACTTCGATGTAATGAACCCGATTGTACTCGAACTCGGTTCTCCGATTTCGTTCTTCGATCACTATTCATTGCACCACCTGTACATCCTTTCGATTCAGACAAAACTAATCGACAGCTTTTATTTAAAATGGGTCAGTTTTCTGACATTGAAATTGAATCTTTTGTCCTAACTTTTGGAACATGAAGCCGTTCGTTTACACTTTGGTCACCCGGGAGAACGCGTGTGTCGTCTAAAGTCGTAGGGAGAGAGGAGGGGAAAGGAAAGCCGGTCGACGGGAGACATAAACATAACATTTCGAAATAGAGAAAATAAGTGGTAGAGGATGAAGTAACTGCGAAACAAAGCAGCGAAAGATGTGAATAAAAATAATTGTATTTAAAAATAGTATTTTTACGCTGTTCTTCAATGATACACAATCAAACACACGTTGATATATATATATATATATATATATATATATATATATATATAGAGAGAGAGAGAGAGAGAGAGAGAGAGAGAGAGAGAGATGTGTGTGTATGTGTGTGTGCGCGCGCGCATATATAAGTATAGACAGCTTTACTTTATTTTTTAAGTTCTTTGGCCTACGTGTGTGGAGATATATATATATATATATATGAAGGAATATAGACTGAAGTTGTGCTATATATATATATATATATATATATATATATATATATATATATATATATATATATATATATATATATATATATAATGTGTGTGTGTATGTGTGTGTGTAAAAACGCGCACGTATATCATTATAGACAGCTTTTTGATCTTTTTTTTAAAATAATTTCTTTGTCCTACGTGTGTGGGTATATATATATATATATATATATATATATATATATATATATATATGTAAACATACACATACACAACAACAAATAAATGAATTTGAAAACCAAATCAATTGTGTCTATCCATATATTTAAATTTATATATATATATATATATATATATATATATATATATATATATATATATATATATATGTCTATGTGTGTGTATGTGTGTGTGTGTGCGCGCGCATATATAAGTATAGACAGCTTTACTTTATTTTTTAAGTTCTTTGGCCTACGTGTGTGGGGATATATATATATATATGAAGGAATATAGACTTAAGTTGTGCTATATATATATATATATATATATATATATATATATATATATATATATATATATATATATATATATATATATATATGTGTGTGTGTGTGTGTGTGTGTGTGTGTGTGTGTGTGTGTGTGTGTGTAAGCGCGCGCACGTATATAATTATAGACAGCATTTTGTTCTTTTTTTTTAAATAATTTCTTTGTCCTACGTGTGTGGGTATATATATATATATGTATGTATATATATATATATATATATATATATATATATATGTAAACATACACATACACAACAACAAATAAATGAATTTGAAAACAAAATTTGTGTCTATCCATATATTTAAATTTATTACTAAACACATATAATCACTCATAACCTGTATACATTCATATTTATATCAACCTGTATTATTTAAGAACAAATCGATTTCATCCTTTATTTTTATTTTTATTCATTTATCTATCTATCTATCTAACTATCTAACTATATATATATATATAATTATTTTTATAGCCTAAATATACTTTATATACATACGTATATATATATATATATATATATATATATATATATATATATATATATATATATATATATATATATATATATATATATATATATATATATACACACACACACACACACACACACACACACACACACACATATATATATATATATATATATATATATATATATATATATATAATATGTATTTCGGCTATAAGTTATTAATTTAAACAAGTTTTATTAAATCCAACATGAAGTTTTGAATATTTTTTACAGTTTCCATTCTGACGTTCACCATCTCCGTTACTAAATAGTCATAAATTCCACAATCTGACTACATTGTTTGAATTTAATCAAATCTTTTTTAATTCGTGTATATACACATAAATACATACATACATACATACACTTACACACAAATACACACACGCGCATATATTTATTTATACGTATAAATGAATATATTTACACGTGTGTGTGTGTGTGTGTGTGTGTGGCGGAAAAAATCTCGGTTAAATGAGTTTCCATGTGTTTGTTTTGCTATAATTTGTGTTAAGTGACGAATTCAAGTAATGCAAACCTTCTGCACATATACGCACCTAGATACGTCATTATATTTGCCTTATCGTATCACATTTAAATACACACAAGCCCGCTGTTTTTATGGATTCCACTTTCCATCACACACACACACACACACACACACACACACACACACACACACACACACACACACACACACACACACACACACATATATATGTACGAATTCGAGAGAATAATATTCCCTGTACATTATTATGCACGTATAAAATTTTCTACCTATCTTTATCTATGTTTATCTGTGTTTGAAAGTTAGTCGTGGGCTTATAGCAGTAAAAAAATATATTATCAGTGTATTTGAATGAAAAAAGACGTTCACACAAACAACGCCGACAAGGACATTCGTAAGTCCAGCGATTTGTTCTCGCTCATGCTTGATATTTTATATGCGCATGCGCTCATGTGTCGGCGCGTCCAAGCGTGCGCGCGTGTGTGTGTGCGTTACTTCTTAATCTCTCCTGATCCCTGCGTTCTGCCTAAAACGGTCTTGGCCACGCCCCATTGCCTTGCCATTGATTGACACCCAATTGAGAGCGAGCTCCGCCTACAGCAGCGTGTTGCTGGTCGATGGCCGCCGATAATGCCAAAGCGGGTAGGGAGCAGGAAGATATTAAATAAGGGCAAAGTAAATTAGGAAGAGGGAGAGAACGAGAAAGAAAGAGAGAAGGAAAGACAGAGAGAGAGAGGTTCACACAAAATAAATAATAAGGACAGAAGGGAAATTTTTTCCTCCCTTCAAATTCTTCTTTGTTAAGCGCTTTTATTATGTATCCCTTTTGAGCTGTGCGGGTATGAGAGGGAGAACAAACAGAGATGTCGGGTGTATAGCGGGTGCGTAGGAGTCGAAATCGGTGAAGAATATGTTGAGGTGAATTCTCATTGGTTGGCTTTTCAGCTGTCGGTCTGGTTTCGAAACTGAAACTTGAACGACGTCGCAAGATTTTTTTTTTTTTTTTTACTGGATTTTCTAAAAAACACTTTAAGTCTGAAATAATTTCAATATATCCAATACTTAATTAATATATTTATTCAACTTCCATATGTCTTTATGAAGAGTTTCATATGGCAGTAACTATCACAGCGAACATTCTTCAAATCTACAGGACTGGTGCTACAGAATCATAAACAGAAACTGTAACAAATAACAGCACCCACATTGTTGGGCATTTCCAACAAGAGAAAAAAAATGAATAGCACATATAACCTGATTGATTCGTTTTTTACGGTTTATCGACCCGTTACAGGTTAATTAAAGCCATAATTTATTTTTTATGATTTTAAGAATATTTTTGAGATAGTAATTAATTAGTGATATAATTATTACTAATTAACCCATAGTTGGGGGAGAAGACGTAGATTTTGCAATGGCGCGTAAGTGACTCTAACCAACCCAACGTGAAGTGGAACTCGGCTCTCTGATTAAAAATTCGGAGCTATTGACCATTACACTATCCGTACATTATTGTACCTAATATCCCCATGTGGTCACCCATGTAGGTACTGAACAGGATCGACGTTTCTTAAGTTAGGTGATCGTACAGGATCCGGAGTCTCAATGTGTTGTGGCCGTAAGCCAGCACATGTAACTCGAAGGGAAAATAATGACATAAGAAAGATATTGATATTCCATTCTACTTCGAACGAAATCATTTTCCTGAAAAATTGTTTCGCTAGAAAGGTTTTATAGATTCCAGCCTACAGCAACACTGGCATTTCGGCCAAAGCTCTATAAAGGCAACTCCATTTTCTTTTTTAATCGAATGTACCCCAAGACAAGCAGTAAAGCCAAAAGAAAACATTATAAAGGAGCGAGAAAAATAGAAGAGTAATCAGGAAAACAAATGATTGACATTGCATTTAAATTTATGAAGATCAAAGAAAGATCCGGAAAGCAAGAAGCTGGAAGAGAGTTCTACAAACGGGAGGGGTGATAGAAGAAAATTTCAGCAGAGAACTTACGGTTACATCTAGCCAATTCAACTGTGAATTGAGTAGACTTTGTTGCCAATTAAGTACTGCGTTTATATTCATAAAAATATCAAGATACCATAACGAATAGCTCATCCGAACAATTACCATGAAAGTATTTATATAAAAGGCACAGGTAGGCAACATTATGGCGGTGCGAAATTGACTGAAGTCGAGATGCCAGGTCAGAATCAATAAGATTGCTTCTACTTCTCTGGATTTTATCAAGAATCTCTAATAGCAGGGGGCACTGGACTATATCTGCCAGCAATATTTTAATCATGGACGAATGGTAGACTTATAGATATGCAGGATAGATTCTGGAGATAAAAATTGTCTTGCATGACTCAGTGAACTTACTTTCTTAGCAGGTAACCTAGCACTGGATTCAATGTAGTCTTTCCACTTCGTGTCAGCCGAGAAGATGCAACGAGTCAGTCTCCTGGAGATTAGCATCAGACATGCTGATGGAAGACAGAAAGGGTTTTCTCAGATGACTAACATGGAGCTGTTTAGTATTAGAAGTGTTGCAATTAACACGCCATTATTTCCCACGGTTAAAAAAAAGCAAAATACGATAGATCAGCAATATTTTCTTTGTTTCTCAGTATCCTGTTTCTGAATACTTTGCGCAGTTTTTGAAAGACGTCTTTTGCTATTCCAATACACATTCTGATTTCGGCTTAAAAATTTTAATTTTGGTCATTTTAGCGGCACATCAACACTTCTATGGGTTATCAATGCCGAAATCTAAATATTTTGTACACAATTTTATTTTTTAATTTTTGGTAACAATAATGGTTTAGTGATACAAGATATTTAGGATGTATTATCGACAAGCCGATCAGTAACAAGATTTGCCTGTCAGTGGAAAACGTGAGGCCAAGAGAATGTCTTGTGTTGGTCGCCTGGAGTTTAGAATCAGCCATTTAACCATTGATTTAGAGTTAAATTTGAAGATTTAAAATTGAAGACAAAATACATTTGGTAGTACCAGATGTAAAATTGACTAAGAAATGGCTAACTCTAAGACGTAGAATGCGTGGTGGGTAGTACAGGAAACGGCTCAAGGCGCGGGCTATGTCTCATGAGAGTCAAAATGTGAAGAAAGATCAGATGGGTACAAGAGGTAGATTCATACCTTTCCCAAGAATATATCTGCACGTAAGTACATATAACGAACACAAGTGGAATTTGAACCTGGCTCTCCAATTAACAATTCCGAGCCATTATCCATTCCAACACCCGCAAATCCAAGCATGTAGCACCTAGTATTCCCAAGCGGTCACCCATGTAGGAACCTGGATTTATCAAGTCTATAGATAGACATGATTATACTTGAGTCTCCGTGAGTTAATGGCGTCAACTATAGTTTTCTCTGGCTTGTTTAACTGCATATCAACTTCTTATAGGTCATGCAATGACAAAAATTTAGTTTCTTGTGACCTTTGTTTATTTTCTGGCTGGTAATTTTTACTATCAAAATATATTGGTTGTATTTTTTTTCTAATTTATTTTTATATTTTGACCCCAGTTTGCGTGTTCACTATTTGCCCCTAGCTGGGACTCTAACAAGTGCTACCACACTGTGTCAGGGTGTATCTGGGAACAACAGCAATTAAGATTTTGTACCGCGCTCCTCAAAACCTCCCGATCCGAATCCTTGCTGCCGGATTGAATTTATCGTCATACCCAGGACGATTTTGTACAAAATGTTATACTTTCAGAATAAAGGTATTTTTTTAAAAATATTTTTTGTAGATCATAAAATATATTGTTGGAGGCATGGAGAAATCAACATAAAATTTATTGTTAGTAATTTTACTATATATATATATATATATATATATATATATATATATATATATATATATATATATATATTGAACGATAAAAATTATTAAAAAAATTAAAATATTGAGACACACTGGGTTGTAGATTAATATTCTTTCGTTTTTATTATTATTATTTCACTTAGATTCCTCGACTAGTTTCGGTCAACAATATTTATACATATATATATATATATATATATATATATATATATATATATATATATATGTGTGTGTGTGTGTGTGTGTGTGTGTGTTGCATTAATTGTAATTTTGCTATAAAAGTGTATTTTGTTATGAAATTGCGCTCTTGATTTTTGTATTGTGCATTCACTGTTTGCCTATACCTAGAAGCATAATAGGTGCTACCAGCTCCGGTTACGGTAAACCTGGGAACAACAGCATTTAAGTGGTGGTTCCACGCTCGTCAAAACCTCCAATCGCCCGATCAGAGGTCTTGCTGCCGGATGTAGTTTATCGTCATACTCCGAACTGGCTCATAAACGTGTGGACAGTAACATGTATTTGATTTAATAGAATGCCCTAATATCTTGATCTTGGTCCTAATTTTGTTTAGCATGAAATACAACAAAACAGAATGATGCCTCTGAAAAAGCATGAGAGATGGCGAACGGGATTGGTGAATTAGTAAACTGTCTTTTAGATTTGCTTAGTAACAATAACGGTAGCATCCATCGTAAACCGTAAGGCCTTAATTGTTGCAACAAATGTAATGCCAATCGACATCATCGAATGACTTGATACTAATCCCGTCCTTTTCCGTGTCCTTTTCTCAAACACCCCCCTCTTTACTCCTGCTCTCACTTCCTATAATCCCTTGAGTGCTAGTGGCTCTCTCACCTTGCCTGGGGGTGACATGTTTAAAAAGAAATGGAGCTTTAACATGAACAAGTTTTATAAGTAAAACCCTACTATCTTTATTCCTTAGCATTCTTTAACGGATAACAACAGAAAAAACGAACCTCACCTCATAAACAGTTGCACCTTTTCCAGACTAAATTGGAGTCTCAAAAATGATGACTGTCTTGGAATTTTGGTGCTGTGACATTGTAAAGAAACAGGTAAATTCCTAATAATGATCTCTAGCATTTGATTATAGGAAACATTACCTAAAATTGCATTTAATCCCCGCTTTCATCTCTCAATTCTGTTATAAAACGGAAAAGGTGCAGGCAGGTTTTTGGTCTATGTTTTCTCCAAAAGTGAAGTTACACCACCCACACATTCGAATTTACAGCACCTGTTTTTCCCAAGCGATCATCCATCTAGGTACTGACCAGGACTGTCGTTGCTTAATTTCAGTGATCAAACGAAAACCGTTGTTAAAACTTGATATGGCAGTATTAACAATTTATTAACAATATAAGATACGAAGGTGTCACTGTGTTGATAGCTGACTCGGAAATAAAACTCTAGAACATCCTAGACAGGGTAGTAGAAGAAAGCGAGAAAAAAGGACTATTAATCGCAAGAAGACAGTAAGTTTGATCATCAGCAAGAGAAAATGTCCAATGTGAGTTAACAAATTGAATATGTTAACATCAATCAGATTTAGAAGTTTAAATATTTTAGAAGCGTTTTAACAGAGGATCGAAAAAGGGATATTGAGATCTCAACACGCATTGGACTAGCGAAAGATGCTTTCCAAAAGCTAAGCAATGCACTAAGGAATGGAAAATGTTGATAGAAACAAAGAAGATTGCTGGATTACTATGTGGTATTTGGTTGATTTTTCACATACACAATCGACATTACACTTAGTGTGAAAACTGGGGTTTGATCGAGTAAGTACTGATAACAAAAATTAGATTCATAGCTTTTAGTAATTTTAGGGCATCATTTTTTTTTTAAATTGTCTGAAAAATGTACAGAAATGCTTAATTTATGTAAGTTTTGCTTACAAACTGACTTCAAATTTTTACTATTTCCAAAATAAATCCAAATAAATTTGATATATTTTATATTAAGTACATTGAATGGAAAATATATCCAAACCAGAATTGTAGATCTGACAAACAAAATATACAATTTTTACTGTATATATTGAATAGAGTAAAAAAAAATACCTCAAAAATTGTGTAAAAAAAATTGTAAAAATTACAAAAACCCGACTCATTGAATAAGATTTGTTAGATCATTTGATAGATTATAATTGATAAAAGCAAAAAAATAGGAAACAAAAACAAGTGTATATAAAAACATAATGCTGTTGGGCACAAATTACTGCCTTGCATGGGGGCGATACTGTGTATAGACTTTTCGGACACTCTGTACATTAAATAAACCTCGTAGAAAATTTAATTACTCTTATAAATTACGTAACTGTTATCACTCATCCAAAGAATATCTAGGAAAAAAAAGCATTCTTCTATACTGTTTCTTAGTTCACAACCACTTCTAATTGGCTTTTTCGTAATCCTACCACCATAATTATTATTACCTCCCAAATTAACATATTTTCCGCCTTGCAATAGGGTTCTCATATTCTCCAAGACTTCATTCCCTACATATTTCAACAATTCTTTTTTTATTCAAAATTCGAGCATCCACTGACATATCGGATGATTTATATGCACATTTCAGTACGATGTTTCTTACAAAAGTTTTCTTTTTATTAATAGTTTTGTTACATTTTGGAAGCTATATTACACGATTCTGAATGTGTCTTCGGATTTCGGTGTCACATATTTGGTCGTCTATTAACTTTCACGGACATTTCGACAAAGTACGCCAGAAGGATCTGACGGAACTGCTCAGCAACCTTGATATATTCGGCAAAGATATCAGAATAATCAAGAACCTATACTGGCAGCAAGCAGCATGCATGCGCATAGGGAACGAGTTCAGTGAATATACAAAAATAGAAAGGGGTGTAAGGGAAGGCTGCATCTTCTCACCAGACCTATTCAACCTATACAGCGAGGCAATCTTGAAAAAAATGAAAACAGTAGCGGGATTTAGCATTGGCGGCCACAATCATAACAGCATAAGATACGCAGATGATACAATACTGACATCAGACACGGAAGAGAAATTACAAAACCCCCTACAGAAGGTAGTGAAGGATAGCGAGAAGAAGGGACTAAGCATAGACTACGAGGAAATGGAGTGCATGGTACAAGTAAGAGGATTAGCCCGAAATGAAATTTGCAGGTCGGGAACACTAGAATCAAGCAGATGCGAAATTTTAAATATGTGGGAAGCGTCTTGACAGAGGACGGTAAGTGCGACACTGAGTTCCGTAGATCTATTGGTATGGCCAAGTACACATTCCAAAAGTTCGGAAGAGTACTGCAAGACAGGGGGATTTCTTTGGTAACAAAGAAAAGAATACTGTCCTTCTTTACGGCAGCGAATATTGGACGATTTCCTCAAAGATGATGAAGAGACTCGAGGCGACAGAGATGTGTAATTGTGTGTGTGTGTGTGTGTGTGTGTGTGTGTGTGTGTGTGTGTGTGTGTGTGTGTGTGTGTGTGTGTGTGTAAGAGCGTGTGCATCTTTGTATTGGTAGTAGAAGTAGTACTGGCCGCAAACAGCATGCATGTGCATAGTGAACGAGTTCAGTGAATATACAAAAATAGAAAGGGGCGTAAGGCAAGGATGCGTCTTCTCACCACACCTGTTCAACCTATACAGAGAGGCAATCCTGAGAAAATTGGAAACCCTATCGGGATTTAGCATTGGCGACCACAATCATAACAGCATAAGATACGCAGAGGATACAGTACTGACATCAGACACGGAAGAGAAATTACAAAATCGCCCACAGAAGGTAGCGACGGAGAGTGAGAAGAAGAGACTAAACATAAACTACAAGGAGACAGAATGCATGGTCATCAGTAAAAGGATGATCCAACACTAGAATCAAGCAGACGCGGAAGTTTAAATATCTGGGAAACATCTTGACAGAGGACGGTAAGTGCGACATTGAGATCCGTAGGCGTACTGGGATGGCTAAAGACGCATTACAAAAGCAGGGCCGAGTACTGCGAGACAGGATGATTTCTTTGGTAACAAAGAAAAGAATACTGAGCTATTACGTGACATCTGTCCGGCTTTACGGCAGTGAATGTTGGACGATTTTCTTAAAGACAAAGAAGAGACTCGAGGCGACGGAGATGTTGTTCTACATAAGGCTGCTAAGGATATCACGGACCGAGCGTGTGAGCAAGGATGAGGTCTTAGAGAGGTTGCAAACAAGGAGGAGGCTTATACTTAACATCAGGAAGAGGCAGCTGAAGTTTCTGGGACACATAATGAGGAAGGAGGGCCTAGAGAATCTGATATTCACTGGTCGAATAGAGTGAAAGAGTGACAAGGAAAAACAACGCGTGACATACCTGGTGGACTTAATTAAGCAAGTGGATGACAGAACGTGGTCCGGGGAAGGAATCAGAGGGAAGGAACATGTTGAGAACTGCAAGTGATAGAAGGAGATGGAGAGCCATGGTCGCCTACGTTCTAAAAGGACATGGCACAAAAAAAGAAAAAAATTGCTTATTTCATCATGTTCAGTTCGTAGCTTTCATCCTGTTATAATCCTCTTTCTAATGACTATGCATTCTGTTTTGCTTCCAATCGATAGTTCGTCCTTTCTTCCTGCTTTTCTTTACTATCTTGGTCAGGATATCAGCCATTTTTCTTTGTACACTTTGACATCTACACAGTGTTTGTGTGTCTTTTAATTGATGTAACACTCGTACGTACCTATTCTATTTATTGAATCCATGTTAAGAATAAATAGTGGCCATTATATAAAAAATAAGTCGTTGTATGCTTATTCTATTCCTTATCTGCTCAAGGCATAGGAGATCATGGCCCTCTACATCTTCCTGTTCTTAATATATTTTGTCTTTGTGCTACTTCGCCTAAAACCTATTCCACCATCCATTTATTCAAGCCCATTTTCCTCTCTTCATGTTCCTCAATTTGTCCTCTGCGTATCCAATTTACCAAACCCTCCTTCCTCATTACGTGATCAAAAATCTTCAACTCTCTCTTTCTAATGTTAAGTGTAAGTTTCCTTATTTTTCATTTTTTTCTATAACCTTGCCTTTGTTCACATATCCGGTCCATAGTATCCTCAGCATCCTTCTGTAGAAGAATATTTCTGTTGCTTCAAGTCTCTTCAAGAGATTGTCCATTATTCCCTGCAATATAGGAGGACAGGTGTCATGTAACTGTCCAGTGCCCTTTTCTTTGTTTCTAACGTGATTTTTCTGTTTCTTAATACACTGCATAGCTTTTGGAAGGCATCTTTCACTATCGCACTGAGTCTTCGGATTTCAGTGTCACACTCAAAAGATTCCGCTGTATTGCAAAAATTTCCGTCATTGGAAAATCCAGAATTTTAAAATTACTCCCTTTAAGTGCCATTATGCAGCTTAAACAGTAAGAAATACGTTTTAATTTTAAGTGTTTTTCATCTTATGCCACACACATTGTAGTGATCCACTTTCATTCCCTTCGTAATTCTTTGTAAATTTCACTCAAGCAACTTCTTGCCACGAACTACTGGCTTGTGGAAGCGACTCCCAAGAGGTTGCTTCCACGATCACTATAATCTTAACCTTTTCAAATTTAGGGTTAAACTTTATCTTCTCGAAATATTAGCAAAACCTTTGCCTCCTAATCTGTAACCCTCTACATCAACTGGCTTCCAGGCCTTGTGCAGAGTGAACAACTTTATACAGCAAAAACATCTTGTAGAATTTATTTTCTCAAAATCAGAGGAAACTTGAAATTGATCTTCGTTTTAAAAAGCGTGACGAGACTATATCTACGCTAAGATTGACAAGAGTCTCTTTTAAATTATTTGTTCTCTCATCCTTATTACTATAATTAAGACTTTGATAAATACAGCTTTAGGGTAAATAATTATTGATTCGTTCACAATTAATCATGACAGTTTTTTTGCGCCTACAGTGTTCCTATTACATCTACTACAAGAAGCCCTACAATCATGGCTATTAAAACAAGATATTTCTGAAGAATTATCAACGTAGTCTCCAATACCGTGAGAACAGCTTCTTAACAAAATTTCAGCTGCTGTTACCATGACAACGTTTTCGACTTTGTATTTTGTATCGCAAATGCCAACGTTTTAAACAGATCCTGATGAAGGTATATTGCTACCATACTGCATTCTCCTACTGAGAGAGGAGGCGTAGTAGGAATAACCGGCATAAAAGGCAATATGTATCCATCGTGTGTGTGTGGCATCTTTCGACTTTTTCAGAAATGTAGTGGACTCTTCCGGTGACGTACTCGTATATCTCATTCTAATGATCGAATTCTGTGTAATACTGAAGGTGACAGAAAAAGAATTTCAAATTTCATTTATTGATTGCTTGTTACGTTAGATGGAGAGCTATTTCAATGTTTGGTTGATGTTTAGCTAAACGTAATTGGTTAGATCAGGTAAGAGTAGGCAGTTTTTGTAGAGGGCTTTCGACGTTACCAACTCTCGTCTGATCGTAACAATACTAATTTATACATGTTAGGTTAATGTTAATAAATGAAATGTCGTGTTTATTTAACGACGAATAGAATGTTATTTGTCTATTAGATTTAAGTAATTTCCGCTTGGGAACTCATTGTAATTACGTGGCAGTCATAAATAAATTTGGAGCGCATTCCAACATGACAATATTCAGTACAAAAGGAAGGAGATTTACGAGGACAAATACCTTTAACTAACCCCAAAAGTTAAGCTCTATGAAACATAGTTGGTTTTCTTTAACAGCATATCAACATCTCTATGGGTTTTTTAATGCCGAATTCTAAATAGTTTGAACACAATTTTATAGCTTCAATTAAATATATTTTGAACACAACTGTATGCCTTAAACAACAGATAAAATGTATTGTTGGTTAATTTGCTGTAAAAAAATATTATTGGTCGTTTTACTATAAATATGTATTTTTGTTATTTTTATTCCCAGTTATGGGTAAATAGTTTGATGCAGAAAGAAATGGCAACATACTGCAGGAAAATATCTGCCTCGTCAGTCATGTATCGAAAGATGCATCATCGCCTAAGCGTGTAGCTGACTGTCATTTTTATTACTAGAATTTTCTTGCAAGTATTTAGTAATGTGGAAGTTATCGCTATCTATTGATATTTACAAACTCGACGTTTCGATCAATTTCGCAAATCAATCGATGAAATCTGAATAAGCTGATTTGATTGGAAAAATACTTTAACAAAAACCCTACTTCACAGTTTAATAAGTTATTTAATTTAATTTAATAGGACTTCATGGAAAAACAATATTTTTGAAGAAAATTTCATTTTTTCCTTTTTAACAGCAAAGAATAAATTCTTACATTTTCTTACTCTTGAGCGTGCAACATACAACTGGTTATACGGAAATATTTCTTTCTGGAGCCAAATTTCAACTTTGTGAGTCGTTTCGCCTTGTGATTTGTTTATAGTCCTTGTAAACGCAGGGCGAATTGAAAACTGGGTTCTCGTATATAAAAACTTAAAAAAGATATGCAAAGAACTATATTGCATTTTTATTAAATAAGTATCAGTTATTTTAATCAGTAAATTATTTTTTTTACATGGCAGAGTATTTTGTATGTTAAAAACGTTTCACTTTGCAAAAAAAAATTTTGAAAATTTACTAAGCTACACACCCTAGTAAAACGAAGAGTACTTTGTACCCCCATAACCTGTTTTCGCTTCTTTCCAAATGTGGTTCCGATCGGTCAATATATAGCTATTTTAGAGTGTGGACGGACGGACTAACAGAAGTTACAGAATTTTATATATAGATCGAATAAATATATTTGTATATTGTCATAATGTTTTAGTTGGGGATTCACTATTTGCTTATAGCTCAGACCGTAAAAGATGCTATCACCCCAGGTCAGGGTGGACCTGGGATGGACAAAGACCAAAAACTATCAAAACCATCAATCTGCCGAACAGAGGCGTTGCTGCCGGATGTAGTTTATCTTCATACCTAGGACTTAAAAGATAGTTAATTTTGGGCGTCTGGTGTGATCCTCTGAATATTATTCACTTAGAATTCTTAAAACGCAGTCAAATGCTAAATGCAGATTTATACATGCAGCAGCTTCAACATGTCCCTAAAATTTTCTTTGAAAAGCTCCCTGTGCTTGAAAATAGGAAAAAAAGTTATTCTCCGTCACGACAACGCAAGGTCGCATGCTGCAAGAATAACACAGAACAAAATTGGATCTCGGTTGATGTGTTCTATCTCACACGTCAATGGCCTTAAACTAACTGATTATTAGCGACAGGTAAGGGATCAAGTTCAAGGAGTCTAACCACCTTTACGCAGGTTATACTAGCAGTCACTGGATTACGGTCAAGTCACACTTGTTGCATGTTTCTCTCCTTACCAAGCGAGGAGTTAATTCTAATGGACATAAACACTTCACGTCGTCAATTTTCTTATTTTGTTTGATACATGCCATGACATTTCTTGGGATTGATAGCGTAGTGGTTTCCGGTTACCCTCTACACAGTGAATTATTGAGACATCACCTCTCGTTAGCTGGCCGTTGACCCGTCGAGAGTTCTTTATCAGTCGTTGCAAAACGCTTTGATGTGGAAAACTTCCTCTGAGGAAAACCAGGTACAAGAGTTCGATGAAAACTTTTTCGCATCAAAACATGCGGGATTTTACTTAAAAGATATCAAAAAGCTACCTTATATGTAGTAACAAGTCATTGCAAATTATGATGAGTATATAATTAAATATAATCTAATTGCAAAGTATTAAGAAACAGGAAATTGTCGTTAGAAGCCAAGAAAATAGTACTGAAATCTTAGTTAATATCAGTGCTCCTATATGGCAGTGGGTGCTGGACAATCTTCTCACACATGAAAAAGAGAATTAAAGCAATGAAATGTGGTTCTACAGAAGTATGCTGAGAATTCCATGATCTGTACATGTGGGCAGAGACGAATTTTTAGACAAAATGGAAACAAAAACGACACTTATACTTAACATCTGGAAGAGACAGATGATATTTCTAGAATACATAACGGCTTGGAAAATCTGATACACACAAGAAGGCAAGAAGGATACAAAGGCAGAAACAACGCATAATCTACTTAGTATACTTCAGTAAATGGATTGTGTCACAAGGTTGAGGAGAGATGACAAAAAGACAATTTATTAAGTGCTACAAATGAGAGGAAATTGCCAAGAACCATCATCGCCAACGCCCTGAAGGGATGCGACGCATAGAAGAAGAATGTTAGATACTCGTTATCTCTAAACATGAAGATGTTAAGATTGTGGTGATCATGGAAGCATCATCTCGGGTGTTTGTTCCACAGTAGCGAGGAAGATTGTATCTGAATATAACTTCCTCACTACTAATAGAATTAAGTATAGAAGAAGTAAGGACAAGACAAAAATTAATAGGAGCAGAGGAAATCGTGAAGAGCCATGATCACCAAAGTCCTGAAGTGACAAGACAAACAGAAGAAGAAGAACGTTTGTACCTTAGATTTTGAAGAATAAACTGAATAAACAAATAGAGAAACAATAACAGATTCAATCTAATTAATATTCGGTAAATAATCTTCATATCTCGGATACATTTCTTTGTAATTTTGATATAAATAAGAATTTAAAAACTACAAGAAAATGCAGGCAGGCATGAAGATTATATTATTTTATAAGGTGAATATTACATTAAAATAATCGAAAACAAAAATAGAATATTTATGATATTATAGTGATTGAATGTGCCATCATTTTTAGTCGCATGATGAAGCGTTTTACTAAGCGTCATTTAGAGGTGGAAAAAGCCAAAGATATCGAGCAGCCAGTAACGAACCAATTCAGTTTTAATTGATCTAGTGAGACAAGCTTGATTACCATTACACCAGGTCAAAATATGCTTAAACGGTTTGTCTCCACACCACAAAAGTGTCTTTTTCAAGACAGCACTCTTCAGCGCACTACAGAACTGACCTTTTCATGATAACGCTATTCGATTCACTACAAAACTGTCCTCTTCGGGACAACGAACTTCACCGCACTACAGAACTGTCCTTTTCAGGACAACGCCGTTCGCTGCACTACAGAACTGTCCTTTTCAGGACAACGCCGTTCGCTGCACTACAAAACTGTCCTTTTCTGATCAATGCTCTTCTCACATTCTACATGAGATCTTTTGCGTAGTGAACTATCATCATATTTTATGATTTTTTAGTGGCAATAAACTTGGCCATATTTTTGTTTTACTCAAGTCTTCGTTTTGATTCTTGTTCTCTTCCGTCGTTCAATATCTCTTTGCTGGTCAATATATCACCCGCTACACAATATGATTATTCTGTAAAACAAAATAAAATAAAACAATTGAAATAAATTAAATAATTTTATTTCTAAATATGTAATTCACCAATAACATTTATACTGTTTATACTCAGACTATTGTCTTCATCTTTATTTTGTTTTTTTTTATCACAACATTTTTGCTTTTGTCGGGTGTATATCGATCTGGGCAACCTACCGGAATTCTGTACTGAACACTTTATTTAATTTCCGGGGGTACGCTGTTCTTGTTCCACTGCTCATATCTAGGAATATCTTCTAGGTCTTATTTTATTTAATACTGTTCTGTTATTGCTCACTTGTTTCCACTGAGTGTACGTACAAACTGCCCGACCTAGGGATTGAACACACAAATACTAAGTCACTAAATACAAAAACCCACATTGAGATAACTACAAGAAAGATGAGGACAATAGTCCGAATATAAATAGTGTAAATACTTATAAATAACAGTTTGATAAAAAAATTTAATCTCTTTATTAATACGATGGCTGATCAAAAATATCGAATCTGGTGCTATAAAAAGAAAACTACATTACATATCACTTCCGCATTTAATCTCCTTCAAAGTAGCACCCTTCGGAAGCCATATACTTTATCCAGCGTTATTTTCATTGATAGAAGTATTCGTGGAACACCTTACATGGAAATAACGAGAAGTTGCTTCATTCATTCTCTTGAATTACCCTGATGTCTTGAAATTTATTTCCTTTCAAGTCGGGTTTGATTTTTGGGATGCGGAAAATGTAGCAAAGAGCGTGATCTGGGAGATATGGTGGTTGTCAGACCTGAGGTATTGCCTAACAAAACCTACTTCACAACCCTTGGCCACTGATGGAACCTCAGCGTGTAATGAGAAAACCACACTCTACACACTTTCATTCCAAGCCCTGCTATAAAGAAGGGAAGTCAGCGAGAACGTTAACTTAGTTCGTATACTTGACAAAGTTCAATCTGTGCTAAACTGATTCATTACATGCTTTAGCTTCGTTACCATAGAAACAGACCTGATACTCTTTGATCAGACCTTGTGTTTCATTATACATAATCTTCACAAGTCGAAGATATTTTTTCATAAATTTTGTATAAATTTTGTACAAATAAGATTTCAAAATCTTCAAGAAAACAAGCATGTGCATAATATTTTGTATGTCTTAGGCACGATGGAGTAATGGATAGCGGCTTGGATTAAGGAATCGGAGAGCCGAGTTCGAATTCCAGTCGAATACCGCAGAAAGAAATGTCAATCAACTGCGGACAAAAAATCTCCCTCGTCACTCATGCATTGAAAGATACATGGCCGCCTAAGCGTGTATCTCGCATGGCACATAACTGACTGACTTTCCAGACGAATCCATTACATTCACTAACATGCTAATATCCTTAAGAAAGGTATGGATTCTCTTCTTCTCCCACACCCAGCCATGGGTAAATAGCCTTGGATGGCAACTGGTCTACCGCAGAAAGAAATGTTAACCTACTGCGGAAAAAAAATCTGCTTCGTCAGTAATGTATCTAAAGACGTATGATCGCCTAAGCGTATATCATGCATGGCACATAACTGACTGACTGATTTTCCAGATGAATCCATTACATTCATTTACGTGCTAATACCCTTTGGAAAGGTATGAATCCTCTTCTTCTCCCCCTCCCCCAGTTATGGGTAAATAGCAAGACAGACCGGGTTCTATAGCCTTGGATGGCAACTGGTCTACTGCAGAAAGAAATGGCAATCTACCACGAGAAAAAAATCTGCCTCGTCAATCATGTATCAAAAGATACATGATCGCCTAACACATCGTATTACACATGGCACATGACACTGACCATGCAGGGGAATAGTACTTTAAAATAGTTGTCATTTTGTCGGCACCGTTAGATTAATACTGATGAAAAAACAAAAAATATTTACTGATATTTTTGGGGAATGAATTCGAATTTGCAGATGGGGCATAGCAGCCTCGAATGAGAAACTGGAGACTCGTGATCGAATTCTAGTTCGAGTGTGTTACATTCACATATGCGCAAATTCCCTTCCGAAATATATGAATAAATCTCTCTCCTTCAACTATGGGTCAAATAATACAGCAGTCTGCGCTCTTCAGCCTGGGGTTGCAACTAGTCTAAGGACAATTCTGAATTCCTAACCGTATATACCGCTGGCGAAGCAAATACCAAATATATCTAAAGATAGGATCGTGGAGCTGACAATAATTCTATAACTCCTACAGCGGTAAAGGACGGCCATTTTGTTTTTAATTTTAAGTAGAAGAGAGTAAAACATTTGTTGCTGCCAGTTGAATAGATTCCTTCCAAGGTGTAGTACAAAACTTATTATTAAGAATAACAGTTACAGAAAGAATTAAGTAAGAATTAGGTTTATTTATTTTAGGAGATCAGATCAGATTTTTCGAATATTTATAATTGACACCTTTTAGATGAATTATGCAGTTGCATAGTTAACACCGGTACGACGAATTGGGGTTCAATCTCAGCTAAGAACCAGAATTACGGATGCTGATTTTTCTATGCTTGACTGATGCTGGATAAACTTCCTCCGTATTAATACAACTGATTTGTGCAATTTTAATCGATAAATATTTGTCGTTGATGCATTGATGAGGCTACTCGGAAAGTCTTATTTAATTATGCCGTTTCCTTACGAGGAAATATTTGGTAGTACCGAGATTAACATTTCTTAAGAACAGGTTCTATTTTCCGTCGGTGAAATTAAGAACCGATTCTCTTTCTCTTTCTCACTGTCTGTTTGCATCCCAAGTTTTATATATATATATATATATATATATATATATATATATATATATATATATATATATATATATATATATATATATATATATGTATATTTAAAGAAATATATATATTTAAAGAAATATATACATATATAGATGTGTGTTAAAATATATTTTTTTATTTAGAGATATATATATATATTTATTTAAAGATATATATATATATTTAAAGATATATATATATATTTAAAGATATATATATAGAGAGAGAGATAGAGATAGAGAGAGATGTTTATTTGAATAATTTAGACATATTCTGTCTATTTGCAATTGGATCATTTCCTATTCACGGATAAACTGTTTGGTGTTTCTATTGAAGGACGAGAGAAATCGCCATGTTGATACACATTTCTTTTATTTCTGAGTACTTTCGACATAGCACAATGTCATCATCAGGGTACACACGCACACACAGGCACACAAACACACACACATATTGATATAGATATATATATATGATGAAATGGAGTAAGTCCAAAAATTATTTTAATATATTTTCTGTTTATATGATATTTTTATAGATTTAAGTAAATGCTCTGTTTGAAATAAACAATATTAACGACAATTACCATCCTACCTGTCGGACAAATCTCATAAAAACTGAAGCCTCCGACAGGAATTATCCATGTATCCCACATGGAACCGTCATATAACCTGACGTGCTATAATAGTTAACTACAGAGGAAGCGTTTGGTTCGCATGTTTGAATTATTGTTTTTAAACTACAAATTTCCCATGATTTCTCTCAAACGCTCATATCTGCATCATCTGTAGCTAAATGGTATAGCACGTTCTGGCTGTAAATGTTGTTAATATTGTTTTTTTAAAAACAGAGCATTTACTTAAAATAACGTATAAACAGCATATATATATATATATATATATATATATATATATATATATATATATATAGATAGATAGATAGATAGATAGATAGATAGATAGATAGATTGCTAGATAGATTGCTTTGTTTTCTCTTCTATATTCATTCTTTCTTTGGCGTCAAAAACTTTTTGTTGTTAAAGTTAGAAACTGATTCTCTCTCTCTCTCTCTCTCTCTCTTTATTTCTCTCTCTCTCAGTTTGCATCACAGTTTTTCGCGCTAAAATTCGTAACTAGTTTTCTCCAACTTTCTCTTTTTCGTTTACTTGTTTACTGCTTTTTGCGCATCCCAAATTTTTTCACTACATTTGAGAAAAGTTTCTCTTTCTCTCTCTCTCTCTCTTTCTCCTTCCCTCCTTCCTTCTCTATCCCGCTGTACACACACAGACACAGACACACACACACACACACATATATATATATATATATATATGTATATATATGTACAGACACATACACACACATATATATATGTGTGTGTATGCGTATATATATATACATACATATATATATATATATATATATATATATATATATATATATATATATATATATATATATATTGCTTTCTTTCTCTTTCTTATTTTCTTTCTTTTTTACGGTATTACAAATTTTTTGTAGTTAAATTTGAGATCTGATTCTGTGTCGTTCTCTTCTTTTCTCTATCTCGCTCTCTTTCATTTTTCTTTCTTTTTTCATCCCATTTTTTTTTGTCCGTGGATATAAGCAAATATATAAACCAAACTCTGCGAATTCACGTTTATTTTAGTTAATGTTTCCCGCGAACCATTGCGAACCCCTTGAATCCCATCACTGGTTGAAGGCCATAATATTAGAGCGACATTTCAGGTCGGGAATCATTAGTAATTGCCAAATAAGGAAGATCCACAATATTCTCTCTACAACAGAAACGTGTAGTAGTAGTAGTAGTAGGTGTAAGAAAAATCCGCGCGCTCAAAAAAGCATCGTTGACGTTGTTACATTTAGTTACATGTAGCAGTACCGATGACAGTCAACATTATTATTATTATTGTTGTTATTATTATTGTTGTTGTTGTTATTGTTATTATTATTATTATTATTATTATTATTATTATTATTGCTGTTATAATTGATATTAATGTTGGCTTTTGTTTAGCAATTAATACTTGTACACTAGGATCTGATATTTCGACCAATTTATATAGACTAAGTTATATAGTTAATTCCTTATATAAGCGCGATTGTTCTATGCATGGGAGGAACATTTCCATTGATTTATAACTACCTTATTTACTTAGGTAAATAAGAAAGTTTAAAACAATTTATATATTTTTCTTTTAATAACAACTGCTGATAAATAGGTCAGACTCAGATTCCTGGAAACTGCTGTAAATAAATAGAATCTACGGATTTTCGGTTTTAGAATTTGATTTCCCTGATTTTTTTTGATGGGTTGGTGCCAAGTCATTTATTTGGTGAGCGTATTTAAATGGAGAAACACCTAAAAGGGGAAAGTATTTCGAAAAAAAAAAGATACGTGTGAGCCGGCATTTGTGCAACTTAGAAGGCAAGAGAGAACAAAATTAACGCGAGGACGCGGGTGCGCCATTCCTACTCATAGAGAAAACTCAGAATCGCTCGCTTATTAATACACACTCCGACATGTACGCAGACACATACGCGTACACATAGACGCTCGTTTGCGCACATACATATACATTTAGGAAACTACTGACACAATTAGTCACCCACACTCAGATACTAACACACACACACACGCGCACATGCACATTCGCATAGACTTTGTTAGTCATTTGCGCATGCGCGCGCACACACATCACACACGCGTGCAAACACATGCGCACATATAATCCTAAGGACAGGATCACTAAAATACAGTCAGTTCCTAACACAAACACACATGCACACACGCACACACACACACACATGCACGCACGCACACGCACGCTCTCTCTCTCTCTCGCATACACGTACACACACACTCACAAACACACACTAGCAAACACAAGCACGCACGCACACGCACAAAGAAAACGCACGCTTACATACTCACGCACACACACACACTCTCTCTCTCGCATACACGCACACACACACACTCACAAACACACACTAGCAAACACAAGCACGCACGCACGCACACGCACGCACAAAGAAAACGCACGCTTACATACTCACGCGCGCACGCACACGCAGACACACACACACACATACACACACACAACAAACACACATGCATAGTTAGTCATTTGCTCACTCGCACGTGACCTCACAGACACCCACACACGTACGTACATGTAAATAGGCCCAGTCAAACAAAAACACCCTCACCTGCACTCACACACGCACCGCACACACGTATACATATATCTATATTCTTTCATTTTTACAGATTTTAACTTGCAATTATTACAAATTTTATTACACCTCTTATTTCTACTATGATAAGAGCTTCGTCAAACATCGAATTGCTTCTGCTAAAAGCTCAACTATCATAAGCTTTTATGACGGATATGCCTTCAGGACGTGGACGTTCATGACTCTCCACAATTTCCTCTCAGTTATAGCAATAAAGAACGTACTATACATGCTTGTCCCTTGTCTGTTATTCATTCACACAAATTCATTAATTATGTTGCCCACAGTTTCCCACTAACCCAGATATATTCTTCTTTTTTCTTATTCTTCTTTATCTGTTGTGTCCCTTCAGAACCTAGGTGGTCATGGCTCTCCACAACTCAGTCTACCTTGAATCTCTTAATAAATTTGGTATTTTTGTTATTTCTCCTAAACACTGTTCCGCCATCAATTTACGGTAGCTCACTAAGTATGTTATGCGTTGTTTTCCTCTGTCCCTCTTGCTTTCAATCTGTCCTTTGAGTATCTGATTTTCTAAGCCTTCTTTCCTCATTATGTACCCTAGAAACCTCAACTGTCTCTTTCTGATGTCAATTATAGGTGCTCTTCTGGTTTCCATTTTCTCTAAAACTTTGTCATTGCTCACGTGTTCAGGGCATTGTATTCTCAGCATCTTTCTCGCGAGGTTTGTTTTCTATTTCTTAGTACTCAGCTTAGCTTTTTGCAGGCATCTTTAGTTATCCTAATGCGTGTTGGGATTTCAGTATCACATTTTCTGTGCTATGTTAACACACTTCTCCACCCTGATATACGTGGGCTGTAAACAAATCCGTGGTCGTCTAAAATTCAGTGGGGGATTACACCGATGGACAAATGGTCCGAAATCAGAGAGGCCCACGGTACCGTGTCCCAGTCTTGTGTTTGATCGCACCATTGTACTAAGCTTGAGGTGCCCATTATTTTCTGTCGCGGCTGTATGTAGGAGTAGAGGGCAATTTCTTTCTTTCTTTCTTTTTATATTACCTTCTTCTAACCTCTGTAGGACCTACAAAGCAGAAGATGGTTTGAATTCAGAGTTTCGCCTAACAAGGATATACATTTACACATCGCTTGGTGTAAGACTTGAATTCATACATTTCTCACATCTTATCTATAAACAAAATAGAAACAATATTACGTCTTATATTGTATTCTGAATTTTTTTCTTTTTATGTACCATGTCGGAAAGGACATAGGCGATCATGGCTCTTCACCCCCCTCTATCTCTTGCAGCTGTCAGCAAGTTCCTTCCCTCTGCTTCTTCCCCAGGCCACGTTCTGTCATCCACCTTCTCAAGCTCGTCAATTATGTAACGCGCTGCTTTCTCTTTCTCTCTATTCGACCCGTGTGTATCAGATTTTCCAGGCCCTCCTTCCTCATAATGTCTCTTAGAAACTTCAGCTGCCTCTTTCTGGTGCTAAGTGTAAGCCTTCGCCTTGACTTCATCCATTCTAAGACCTCATCGTTGTTCATCCGCTCGGTCCATATCCTTAGCATCCTTCTGTAGAACCCAATCTCTGTCGACTCGAGTCTCTTCTTCATCTTTGAGAAAATCGTCCAACATTCGCTGCCGTAAAGAGGAACAGATGTCATGCAACAGCTCAGTATTCTTTTCTTTGTTACCAAAGAAATCCTCAAGTCTCTTTACAATTTAAAAATATATATTACAAAGGAAATTGATGAGATACACCCTTGTGCAAATTAATTGAAACAACCGCTTTAGTTTCCTTTTTTCACCATACGGTCAGTCTTGCACCCAATGGAATGACAGGGTTTGATCGATTTCTATTTTTTCCTCAGATTAGGTCTTCTGCAGTGGTTTGCAGTAATATCAATTTATTTTCATCACGTGCAGACACTATTGTCTCGATTGTCGATTAGTTATGCTACGGCTATTGTCTGTGGTAAACGTTGCTCCAAGGAAGCATACGAAAATTCTAACTGGTCAATGTGCAGGGAAAGACTTCGTGGAATGGACCTACGGAGTACAAATATGTGCACTGGGTCATGTACACTGGCTGTTTCGCCCTATATTTGGGAGTAATCAGCAGTGAGTACCCACCACCGTGAATTGCGATAGGAGGCAACCGCCATACCAACTGTACCAACGGGGCTCGGTAATAAAGAGGTAACGAATTAGACTCAATGAATTATTTAATTCTGATTATTTAAAATCCTCATAATTATTTCTACACAGACAGAGACACAGACAGACAGACAATCAGACACACACACACACACCTGATAGATGCATCCATCAGTTTTTCTTGGACTACTGTATCATATACACACAAACATACGCACCAATATATATATATATATATATATATATATATATATATATATATATATATATATATATATA
>OZ038505.1:8809438-8834438 GCA_964036315.1 Acanthosepion esculentum | reverse complement strand
GCCACGGTGACGAATTGCACAATGGTATAACTGGGATACGAGAAACCGTAAGAGAGTTCCACAAGACAGAAGTGCAATAGAATAAACTGTGTTCATAAAACTTACGGTTACATCTAGCCATTTTAACTGTAAAATAATGAGACCTAGCCGCCAATCTAGTAGTGCGCTTGAATTCATAAACTCTAGATACTATAGAGGTAAGTTCAGCAAAACAATTATGAAAGTATTTATTTTTCTATTGATGATTTATTTTAAATGTAGTATTAATTGCCATTCTTTCACTCTCAGTTTCCCGTAGGGTCTTAATAGAATTATCGTCTTGCTTGTGGCGAAATGATTTAAAAAAAAGTGTAAAGGTGTTCCATTAACTTGGAGCGATTTTAAATGTGAATTAAGTTTAAGCGTATAATGATTTTTTTCTTTTTTTTTATCAGATTTAACAACTTAAGTCTTTGGCAATTTCAACCATGGAAAGATTAACAATCAAACAACATGTTAAATTTATCGAAGTCTATTACGAAAATGGACGTTCAAACAGAAATGAATTTTCGAGCACTTCGCGATTTTTTAGATGTCTGTTGATTTCAAAAACTATAATTACAAAGGCTGCTTACCTATCACTATCTTACCTGCTTTGGTCTATCACTTTCTGTCGAAATAGATAATGGCTAAAAGGATAGGGGAAAGCGGTCGGATATGCATACATTTTGGACAGTTCTCTTCACATTTTCTCTCCTGAAAAGACAACACTTGTACGAACACAAAGCAAATTAAAAAAAAAATAATAATCGCAGTACCTTCTCGTCTTTAGAGAAAATTTATTTATATATATATATATATATATATATATATATATATATATATATATATATATATATATATATTATATATATATTATATATATATATATATTATATATATATATATATTATATATATATTATATATATATATATATATATATATATATATATATATAATATATATATATATTATATATATATATATATATATATATATATATATATATATATATATATATATATATATATATATATATATATATATATATATATATATATATATATATATATATATATATATATATATATATATATATATATATATATAACGGTTTCGTTTAGATACAGGTTCGATTCCTGTCGGAGAACCTATATATTTTATGAAATTTCTCGGCCATTCAGACGAGTAAATGTTGTTAATACTGCTTATTATAAACAGAGCATTTACTTAAATATTTGTATCTATAAAAATAACTTATAAGCTCGCTCTCTCTCTCTCTCTCTCTCTCTCTCTCTCTCTATATATATATATATATATATATATATATATATATATATATATATATATATATATATATATATATATATATCTATATCTATATCTATATATGTTGTGATATACTTACCTGGCACGTCTCCAGACGAGGCTATGCCCGAAGGACAGAGTCTCGTCTCGGGAAACTGACTCTGTTTTTTACGTGGCCTATAGGGAATATTTGCCCGAGCTTACGGGCTCGGATACCCCATTTTAAATCTCGGCCTTGTGCCACATCTTGCTGCGTGGGGAAGTGGGTAAATAATTATATATGTTGCGATGGGCACAGTATTGTCATTTTCTTGACGGCACAGTACAAAAGGGTCAGTTGGGTACTGTCTGTGAGAGAAAGAGCACCATACGTCCCTCCCTTCGCTAGAAATTTGGAAAACGCATGCTGCACTTCTTAACATTCCCACCGGAAGCTCCAATCCGAATATTTCAGTGTTTGTGTGTCAATCTGAAGACAATGCAGAGGATTCGGAAAGAGTTGGATGAGTCTAGTGCTGAAACGATTTACCCATTACCCACCTGTGATCTCATCCAATGCATATTTTCCGTAAACGTTCAATCTGTATCGATGTTCAACTCACCTATCTCCAATATCGTGTACCATCATGATAAAAGGGCGTCATGTACTTTCGAGGATAGGTCCGTGTATATATGTATATTTCATCTGCAGGAAGTAATCCTGACAAGCTCTGATGAATTCAGCTGACAACATTTGGCGGTTAATATTATTGTCTATATTTCTGAGATGTGGTATTATGTACACTATTTACATTATTCGGACTATTGTCCTCATTTTGTCGCCATATTTATCACAATGTTTCGGCCCTTCAGTATCTGTCTATATTTCTGAGATGAGGTATTATGTACATTATTTAAATTATTCGGACTATACGAAATATAACATTCAAATTCTTAAAAATATTAAAAATATTATTCGGACAAGTTCGAATTCTAGTCGGGTTCTTTATATTCATTTACATGCAATCACCTTTTTGAAAGGTATGAATCCATCTCCTCTCCCCATCTTTGCGCTAAATAGGAGCACTTGTATCTGGACAAATCATTGTCATTCTAAGTAAGAAATTAATTTATTAAGTATGAAAATGCATGCGAACAAACACCACTAAAAAAAATCAGTACCGACATTGACAGAAGAAAGATTAGCTCTACAAACCTTTCCGATTTTCGTGTCGCTTTTTCCTGAAGTAAGGACATAGATACACATTATATATATATATATATATATATATATATATATATATATATATATATATATATATATACTGCGCTGTTCGATAAAAGTGACTCACCTGATTTTTTTCACTTAAAATTTTTTTCGCCTATCGTTTTTGGAGTCAAACTAATTTTTAATCTTACTAATATAAAGACCCCTTCCCGACCACCGAGTAAAAATGTTTACTCATCCTAAGATATTGTATTGATAATTATAACTTTGGAGATTTAGGGAAATATCTGTGCAAAAAAAGTGACTCACTTATTTTCCTGCAACTAGTAATCAATAGAAACATAACCGAACAGCTTTAAATAAAGAATAATAGACGTATCATTTATTTATAATAGGTAATATAGTTCGAAATATTTAATAATCTATGGGTCCGCCTTTATTTTGAATAACCTTTTGAACACTTTTTTTTATTGACTTGATTAGGTTCTGGCAAATCTAATCTCCAAGCATTGAATTCCATTCGGGTATGAAATTCACAATCAAATCCTCTTTGATGCTCAACTGCTTTCTCGAGAGCCTGTACTTTATAATGCTCCATAAGTTTTCTATGGAGTTGACGTCAGGAGATTGGGGCGGCCATGTAATAACACTCACCTGCTTCTCATCAAAGTCTTCCTTCATCAATTTTGATTTGTTTCAGGGAGCATTATCCTGCATAAAAATGAGCTTGGTGGCGTCGATTTGCACCCTTTCAGCAGAAGGGAGCAGACAAGACTCTAAAATTCTCTTGTACTGCCCACTCCTGAGGATCTTTTCAGTAGGTTTTAAGAAACCAGTTCCATGAAATGAAAAGCATCCCCAGAACATAATACTGAACGGATGCTTGACAGTACTTACTGCTAAATTCAAAGAGCTTTTTCAAAGGTTCTTCTTCGGATTTTTAGATCGCTTATCCTTTGAATTTAGCTCAACTTTCGTTTCATCGGAGAAGAGAACATTTAGTAAAAAAAAAAAAAAATCCGGTGAGTCACTTTTATCGAACATCACTGTAGCTACCACTGTCAAGTTTCTACCCCTTCTTATCTTTATCAAAATTCTGAAAACTGATGATATGCTTTTAGAAATTGTCGCTAGACTTTCTGTAGCTATCATCGACGAGACAACCGTTGTCTCATCTCTTTCTCTCTATTTCCATCTAACTTCTTTCTCTCCCTTCAACTTCTTCAGCCACAATTGTCCACCCTACATTCCACCGTCTCTTGCTACCAACCTCCTACTACCAGCTAAAAAACGACTGCGGCTACATAATCTCTACTGCAGCTACTCTTTCACCCTCTACACCGGCTCCTTCGTTGATGATTACTGCAGAAAACTAGCGACAACTTCTCGAAGCATCATCATCGTCATAATCTAGGGAAAGTTGAGAAGCGACGGAAACTTGACAGTAGCGGGAGTCATGTCCTCACTTTAGGAAACAGCTACACGAGATTCGAACTCAGAAGTAATGATCTGTGAAGCAAGAATCTTTCGGTACTGTTCTGATGTTTTAGTGGTCTTAGTTCTCATACATTTTCTTTTACAATGATATTTTGTATCGAATACATAACAATAAAACTACCCTGTCTATAACAGATTACGCGAAAATATAGCTTTGTTTAAAAAAAGATGTCAAAAATATGGAAGTGTTGATTTCGTCAGGTCGCCTTAGATGATATATCTCTCTCTCTAAAAAGATCTATATGCAAGTCACAAATATATATATATATATATATATATATATATATATATATATATATAATAAAAAGTTTTAAACACTAATATTCTATAGTCATAATTTATTTCATTGGAATCGTAAATACGATCCAATTCATCCAATGGAATAAATTATGAACATGGAATATTAGTGTTAAGCCTTTTTATTATATCCTTACTCAACTCTGGACATTGAGTTCTACCTGGATTCTATCCTCTTGGAATTTTTTTTTTTATGCATATATATATATGTATGTGTATGTATGTATGTATGTATGTTTGTATATATATGTATATATTTTAGATATATGTATACATATGTATGTGTATATTAACCACTAATATTATATATATATATATATATATATATATATATATATATATATATATATATATATATATATATATATATATATATATATATATAATTTAATGCACTTTATTATTTTTGTTTCATACAAGAATTCTCTCAGAACTATGAGTTATTATCAAGTGACAACTAATCGGTTATTATTATTATTATTTATTTATTTTTCATTTATATATTTTTAATAATTTCAACCCAAGCATGGCAATAATGCCACTAGGATGCCAGGGGCTATGGAGACTGAAGAAAACAGAGAGCATTGTGGGAGAAGGTGACGATTGACGTTGCATTTAATTTTCAACCTGTGAGAAATGCAAGAAGAGAAACTATTCGGATATAACGGATGGTTTCAACGAGTGAAATTGTGAGACCTAACTGCCAATGTAGTACTGTGCATAATTTCGCGAAGTCTAGGCATCAACTAGAAGAGCTCATCAGAATAAGTGTACTGAAACTATTAATACAAGAGCAAAGGGAAGCTAACCTACAGCAGTAGGAAATAATTACCGAAGACGAGATGCCAGGTCAGGACCAATAATATTATCGATTCTTCTTTGTATTTTCTTAAATATCTCCAGATGTATAACAGAAGCAGAAAACCAGATGTGACAGGAAGTTTAGAGATGCGAATGAATCAGTGAATTATGATCCGGAGCGCCTGCACTTGATCAAGAGCTCCTTGATAAAAATCCTCGTATGACGATAAACTACATCCGCGTCCTGGGTAAGACGATAAACCACGTCCAGCAGCAAGACCTCTGATGAGGAGGTTTTGAGGAGACTGGAACCACCTCTTAATTGCTGGTGTTCACTGGTTCACCCAGACCCGGGGTGGTGGCATCTGTCAAGGTCCCAGCTATAGGCAAATAGGTAACTCACAAACTGGGGTTAAAACAGTATAAAATTGTAAAAATAGGTTTAATACCAGAAATATTTTGTAAAGAATTATTACCAACAATAAATTTTTGAAGAAAAAAACATTACCAGCAATATATTATTAACAACTATATATTTTTGAAAAAAATATTACCAGCGATACATTTTTGAAGAAAAATATTAGCACAAATACATTTTGAAGAAAAAATATTACCGGCAATGCATTTATGAAAAAAATATTACCAACAATGCATTTTTGGAAAATTATTACTAGCAATAAAAATCTTGTCGGCATTAAATAACCCATTGAGGTTGATATGCCGTAAAACAAACCAAGCCAAACCTTGAATCAGCAATGTTATAGAACATTATTTTGCAAACAACGTCATACTTTTTTTCAGATCACAGATTTCTTGTACTGAGCTGTTACGTGACATCCGTCCTTCTTTACGGCAGCGAATGCTGGACGATTTCCTCAAAGATGAAGAAGAGACGGAGATGTGATTCTACAGAAGGATGCTGAGGATAACATGGACCGAGCATGTCCCTCCCAGAACTGAGGCCCTACTGGACGGCTTGCACATAAACCCGTCGTCGGTACTGGGCATTATATCTAACTTAGATCCCCACAAGGCTACCGGCGGCGACGGAATACCAGCCATTGTCCTGAAGAAATGCGCACCTGAACTGGCACCTGCCCTCTCTAAATTGTACAACCGCTGCCTCAAGGACTCCTGTTTTCCTGACTGCTGGAAGTCCTCTACCATTGTTCCTGTCTTTAAGAACTCTGGCGACCCCTCCAACCCTTCTAATTACCGTCCTATCAGTCTCCTTCCCATCTTCGGCAAAGTCTTCGAGGCCATTATCAACGCCGAAGTGACTACTCACCTGATATCCCACGATCTGCTCTCAGACAAGCAGTATGGTTTCCGCTTTGCCCGGTCTACTGCCGATGTGCTTACGGCCATCACTGAATTTGTCTACCAAGCTATCCATAGTAACGGCGAAGCCCGTGCCGTGGCCCTTGACATCTCCAAGGCATTCGATAGGGTTTGGCATGCCGGACTCCTTCGCAAGCTCCGGGGTTATGGTATCACAGGTCGATTGTTTGACCTAATTCAATCGTTCCTATCAAACCGGGATTTGAAGGTTGTTCTCAGTGGATCCTTCTCAAACTCCTATCCCACTACTGCTGGTGTTCCTCAAGGCTCCATCCTTGGCCCTACTCTGTTCCTCATATTTATAAATGACCTTCCTGACGCCATAGACTCCCAAGTCGGTATCTACGCTGACGACACTACTATTTACTCCTGCCTCAAGCACAAATCTACTGAGGCGGACAAAATTAACCTGGCAGCTCAAATTGAAAAGGACCTCCAATCGGTTGTGGACTGGGGAGAGAAATGGATGGTCAACTTTAATGCCTCTAAAACAAAATTGCTCTCCATTAACCACCACAAGGACCCATCCCTGCATCCCATCAGAATGTCTGAGGACCAACTTCTCGAGAGTTCCTCTCTGCGGCTGCTCGGTCTCACGCTGTCCGCTGATCTGAGATGGAACAAATACATCGAGTCAATTGCATCATCCACCGCTAGAAAAGTTGGTTCCCTGTGCCGAGCCAGGAAATTCTTCTCCCCTGAATCGATCCTCCAGGTCTATAAGTCTACCATTCGACCTTGCATGGAGTATTGCTGTCATTTATGGTCTGGGGCCCCTGCGTGTTGCCTCGGGGTTCTTGATAAGATCCAGAGACGGATATGCAATGTGATTGGCCCTGATCTGTCATCTCGTCTGCAGTCGCTCTCTCACAGACGGAATGTTGCATCACTCTGCTTTTTCTACAAGTACTTCCACGGTAATTGCTCTGAGGAGTTGCTCTCACTTGTCCCTAAGCCTCGTGAATTCAAGCGTCCTACGAGGCTGGCATCCCGTTCCCACCCCTTCATCGTAGAAACTGTTAGGTGTAGACGTCTTTTCTACTCCAATAGCTTCATGTCTCGCACATCTCGCCTGTGGAACTCCCTTCCCTGTTTCTGTTTCCCTGACAAATACAATCTCCAACGGTTTAAGTGTAGCGTCAATCGTCATCTCCAGTTGCCTTGATCTATCCACTTCCTGACATCTTCCATTCCTATCTGCTCTCGCTCTATATCTCCCGTAACCTCCCCACCTCGATCGGCCCTCCGTCCTTCTCTTTCTCCACAACCCTTCCTTCACCACTCCTATCTGCTCTTCCTCCAACCCTTCTGTAACCCCTTGCGTGATAGTGGCCACCGGCCTTGCTCGGGGTGATACGCTTAAAAAAAAAAAAAAAAAAAAAAAAAAAAAATGTGAGCAACGATGAGGTCTTAAAGAGGATGCAAACATGGAGGAGGCTTATACTTGACATTAGGAAGAGGCAGCTGAAGTTCCTGGGACACATAATGAGGAATGAGGGCCTGGAGAATCTGATACTCACGGGTCGAATGGGGGGAAAGTGAGACAAGGGAAAACAACGCATGACATACCAAACGGGATTAAGCAAGTGGATGACAGAATGTGGTCTGGGGAAGGTGGCAGAGGAAAGGAAGTTGTTGAGAGCTGCAAAGGACAGAATGGGGTGGAGAGACATCATCTCCTACGCCCGGAAAGGACACGGCACATAGAAAGAAAGTGACACTTTTTCCGTGATCTTGATTTGCACTTGTCTTATTGTGTCTGCTTAATTTTGATGTCCCCACTACGGACCTCAGAATTAACTCTTTTTTGCCGAAACATGCATTTTGTTTTCTTCCAATTAATAGTTAATTCTTTCTCCTTATTTTCCTTTTCTAACTTAGACGGCAATCACTCCATTACTGCTCGGAGAAATAATACGCCACTCAAGGAACGATTAGCTTTGTTCTCTCGAATGCTATACGAGGAAGATGACAGATTCATGGGCCGACTAAGAAGGACAGATACCAAAGCTCTGAATTCTTGCAATTATTAATTTCAAAACTTTTTTATTAAAAACTGCGGTGTTTATTTCTAGATAAAATTGCCTCCTGGGTATGACGATAAACTACATCTAGTAGCAAAGCCTCTGATCGGGAGGTTTTGGGGAGCGTGGAACCCCTGCATGATTTCTGTTGTTCACAGGTCCATCCTGAGTCGTGGTGGCAGCACCTGTTATGCGAAAATGAAAATATAAAAATACATTTTTATAGTAAAAATATGAGCAATATATTTTTTCTTTAAATATTACAAGTAATACATTTAAATTACCAGTAATACATTTAAAAATAAAAAAAAATACTCTCAATACATTTTTGAAAAATACCAGCAATACATTTGACTCTCGACAAAACGCCTCTTTACAAAAATACGCCAATGAAACAAAGAAGACATATTCAATGCATACGAACCTATAACAAAAATCTTGTCGGCATTAAATAACCCATTGAGGTGTTGATATGCCGAAAAATAAAATAAACAAAAGTAATATCTCATTGTTCAAAAAAGACTGTTTACCCTGTCGGTCAAAAAATTCATCAAACGCAGATATGATCTCTCCTCACTACTGCGAAGTTTTTGTTTTGTTTTTTTTGCTAATAATAATAAAAATTGCTTTTTTTTTGTAATGTTTGGAGAAAATGATAGTCAAATTATAAGAATAGAGAGGATGATGAACCAGTTCAAGGTCCCAGTTATGCAGAGCCGCCAATGAAAAACCAAGGACATATTTGCTGGAGCATTGTCCTGATTTAATAACACACCTTTCGTCATTTTTCCTGGAGATTTGATCTTGGTGACCTTTTGCAACTGCCTAAGTAAGTTGGCATTGTACTTTTCATTGACAGTGAGGTACTTTTGAAGATATTCTATAAACACAATGTATTTTGCATCTGAAACAACTGAGGCCATCATCTTACCTGCAGATAAAACGATATCACATTATTATTATTATTATTATTATTATTATTATTATTATAATTATTATTATTATGTTTATTATTATTATCATTATTATTATCATCATTATTATTATTATTTTTATTATTATTATTAATATTTTTATTATTATTATTATCATTATTATCATTATTATTTTTATTATTTTGTTTGTGGTCTTAAATAACAATGTCTGGGCGGTTGGCTTTGATTGTTCTATCGGTGTGTATTGTGTAGTCCCATAGAATTGTAACAGGTCCTATCTAGGTCTGGGTGGTGTTTGTACCAGTTTCTTTCAGTTTCCTTCCCATAGGAGTTGCAAATTTTCCAGTGCAGATATTATTATTATTATTATTATTATTATTATTTTTATTTCCTTTGATATCTGGCGTTTACACATTTCTTTCCGGGTCCCGCCCAGGGA
This sequence comes from Acanthosepion esculentum, assembly GCA_964036315.1. NCBI lineage: Eukaryota > Metazoa > Mollusca > Cephalopoda > Sepiida > Sepiidae > Acanthosepion > Acanthosepion esculentum. The sequence goes on along the minus strand of OZ038505.1, from coordinate 8,824,569 downwards.
CCTAAGGTTAGAAATGGCATCATGACACTTTCCACTGCAAAAAAAAAAAAAAAAAAAAAAATAATAATAATAATTACATAGATAAAGTCCTTCGTAAAGTGTGGGCTGTACTTGTCAGAACAATTTTTTGTATCTCTTTGAGGCATGGACTTCCAGGGATCCCTTCAATCAGCCTACTGGAATCTTTTCCAACCAGTCCAAGGGCTCCAACTACAACAGGAATTGTTGATGTTCCCATGTGCCACATTTTTTAGATTTCTATTTCAAGGTCCTTGTATTTTGACAGTTTTTCGAATATCTTCAAAGACACATTGCAGTCTGCAGGGACTGCCATATCAATAAGGAGGCACTTATTTTGTTTGTGGTCTTTAATAACAATGTCTGGGCGGTTGGCTTTGATTGTTCTGTCAGTGTATATTGTGTAGTCCCATAGAATTGTAACAGGTCCTATCTCCGTAACCGGGTCAGGGTGGTGTTCGTACCAATTTCTTCCAGTTTCCTTCCCATAGGAGTTGCAAATTTTCCAGTGCAGATATTGGCCCACTCTGTCATGCCGGGTTTTATATTCAGTGGATGCCAATATCGTGCAACCTGATATAAGATGATCAATGGTTTCTGGATATTTGTCACAGAATCTGCATCTTGGGCTAACACAGTATTTTAGTATATGTGCTTGATAATTCCTAGTTAACAAGCATTGGTCTTGTGCAGCAATTATAAAACCCTCAGTTTCACCTTTCAACCCTGCACTACGTAGCCACTGATGGGTGCGGTTTTTGTCTACGTCAGCTTGTTTGGTACGGTCAGAGTATTGGCCGTGGAGCGGTTTATTTTGTCATTGTTTCTGTATCTGGTCGGTCGCATTTGTCTTTGCATTCTTTTTTAAGTATTTTTCAGCTACAGCTGGTGTACAGTGATGTATTTGCATTTCTGTGCCCATTTGAAGCTCTTTTTTGAATTTTTCGGCTTCCTTTACTACAGAGTAGAGACACTTACTACTTTCTATTATTATTATTATTATTATTATTATTATTATTATTATTATTGTTGTTGTTGTTATAATTACACCAATTAAAAAGGCGCGATTTCAGAAAAGTAAAAGAAAAAAAAACACAATGCTTGATTGTATTTCTGTTTTCTTCAAGGTATATTGTAAAAAATGTTCTCACGTATAAAAATATATAAAATTACTAAAAAATAATTTTATACTTGAAATTAAAAAACAATAACTTGAAGAAGAGAGACATCGCGTTGAAATGCTTTTTAACATTGATAAAAAATGTTTTTTCTTTTCCTAAGTTGAACTCTTTTCTTAAGTGTTAAAATATTGGAAGAGTTACGTCAATCTTTTTGCATATCATCATCATCATCATCATCATCATCATCATCATTATTATTATTATTATTATTATTATTATTATTATTATTATTATTATTATTATTATTTCCTTTGATTTCTGTTGTATACACGTTTCTTTCCGGGTCCCAACCCGAGACCTAACCAATCTGGTTGTAGTTTTTAGTGTTCGTTCAAGTTAGATTGGAACTCGGCCTCCAAATGATCTTGATACGTAGACTATAAACATTTGAATTTGGTCGGTGCATCCTCATTTGAGTAAGCATTTTTTGTCCTTATTTAGGTAAGGTTTTATTATTCTTTTGGTTCACATCTTTTTCTTTCCTTCTTTTTAGCTATTTGCCATGCAACGCCTCGTCCTCTAGTTATTTTTTCCTAATTTCATGTGGCCAAGTTGTTTTGCTTTCTTTTTTACTCTTTTGGTGTATTTGGTATTCATTCGTTTTCTCTTGTTCGGGTTTCAGGTAAGTTAAAATGTTTCTGAAAAGTGCAGCTTCTTTGTAGATGAAGTGGATTTGGTGTTTTGTTTTTGCTTTTGTTTTTGTAGAAGAAAGTCAGTGTTTTTTGTAATGTATGCTTCCAATCCGACTGTTGTAGTTTTTAAGGTTAGTTAAAGTTGACTTAAAACTCAGCCTCCTAAACCTCTTGCTACGTATTGCCTATCAACATCTCATTACATGTGCTACATACACATTTTTTCTGATCTTGCGTCCAATCATCTAATGTCATTCAACTTCCATTTTATAATAGTGTATAGCTGTATGTTACTACGGGTTTAGCTAAGGTGTTGATAGCCTTCATTTTATTGGCCCCATTAAGTTCGCTTTCGAGTATAAAACGCACTCGCCTATAATATTCTTTGCAGATCTTCGTTCTTCATAATTGAATATTGTATTCCGTCTCCTTCATTAATTCCATATTATAATAGGTAATATAGTTCGAAATATTTAATAATCTATGGGTGCTTCTTTATTTTGAATAACCTTTTCAACACTTTTTTGGCGTTGACTTGATTAGGTTCTGGCAAATCTCATTTCCAAGCATTGAATTCCATTCGGATATGAAATTCACAATCAATTCCAAAATATTTTATATGCCAACTTGGTCGAGTTCCTTATTCTCGTATTTGATATCAAGGTGTAAATGTTGTTGTTGTTGTTGTTGTTATTGTTATTGTTGTTGTTGTATTCCAGCGTTGAAAATCAGAAACGGACATTGACGGATGAATTTAGCTATATATAATTAGAAACCATATGGAACCATGACGTGGTTTAATGCAAACTGGTCTCGCTAGAACAATTAAGACAGAGTAGTGAGTTCAATCCTCACTGGGTACCCCATGCTTTCTGCCTTGTGCCACATCTAAGCTGCGCTTAGAAAATCATTTGGGGCACCTGGAGGCGGTGTAATGGTTAGCAAGCATGTCTTGCTAGAACCAAGTGAGTAGTGAGTTCAATCCTCACTGGGTGCCCCAGGCTTCCGGCCTAGTGCCACATCTAATCTGCGCTTAAAAAAAATGGTATTGGTGACTTCGACGTAGTGTAATGGTTAGCAAGCTTGTCTGGCTAGATCAATTAAAGCTGAATAGTGAGTTCGATCCTCACTCGGTGCCCCATAAATTCTTCCTTGTGTCATATCTAGGCTACGCAAAGAAGAGCATTTTGGCCTTGTGCCAAATTTAAGCTACGCTTGGAAAATCGCTGCAATGAGAAGCCATACTAATTCTATCATTCTATCATGTTACTCGTGGCAAAGTTGCGATTATCCACGCGTGATGGCTTCTTAATCGTCAACCATATCGACTATTATAACTAACGCTATCAACACTATCACAAGTACTATTGCTACTGATACTAGTGTATACATTATTGATACTGTTATTATAAAAGTATGATAACGGCAGATCCTTCTGATTTCCGACTTTAAACTGAGTGGATTTATAGTATTGTGCATCCATTCATTCATTGTTTCCGTCGTGCACCGTTCTCTTCATTTATCTTTTCAACGAAACCTGAGAAGCCGTTAGCACACGTGATTTGAAAAAAAATATGAAAGTGATGATAGAATCAGATATAAAAAGTGACGAAGATATAAACTTAAATTTAACATCAGTCGGAGATTTAACCCTGAGCTATCAGCGATCGGTTGAGAGGAAGGCGAATTTTTACGTATTTACACTTTGAATAACCATGCCAATGACCGATAGGGCTCAATTCGTGGAAGAGCTTTGCAATATTAGCAGCAGTAGTTACTATTTATATATTCCCGCTTTTCTCCCAAGAGTGCACATCATTTATATATATATATATATATATATATATATATATATATATATATATATATATATATATATATATATATATATATATATATACACACATCATTTATATATATATATATATATATATATACACACACATCATTTATATATATATACACACATCATTTATATATATATATATATATATATATATATATATATATATATACACTCATCCTTCACACACACACACACACACACACACAGACACACACACACACACACACACACAGACACACACACACACATATATATATATATATATATATATATATATATATATATGTTGTGGATTCCGGGAAGAAATCCGGTATCAAATAATAACAAACGGCAAGAATGAATATAAGAAATAAATGTATTACCGTAATAATACAAACTGGTAATACAAATTAGTATTTCCAGGAATACGGGTTAGTAGGAAAATATATATATATAGTCTTTGGTATCGACGTATCGATGTATGACTTCTTACTGAGTCTACGTGCTTGTTACTGTGACTCTTGCTGCAACGTTCCGCTACTACTGACCTGACTCAACGTACTGACTACTTGACTGTATTAACGTACTGCCGGGTATTCACTGGCAGTAGTATATGTATACACTGGGTGAGTCCATTTGTGTAATAAGGGGAGACCCCTCAACAATATATATATATACACATCCGTTATATATATATATATATATATATATATATATATATATATATATAAAAGTGGACATGGAAGTCAGCACTTAGAGGCGACAGTCTGTTTCATGCTAGTGCAATCGTCAGGCGACTAGAGCTGTTATTTTTCTCGGCTATTTATATAATGGTCAGTGGTGCATTATGGGTAGTCTATTTTGGCGGTTACTTTTACCGGAAGTGGCTTATTTGTTTATTTATTTATGTCAAATTGTTTTGCTTGTTTTTTATTTGTTTTTTTATTTTTATTTTTATTTTTTATATAATAAGCTATATAAACAAATTTTTACTACGTTAACCAAAAACACCGATCAAAATAAAAGAATAAATAAATAAATATATAAGATAAAAAATAAAAATAAAAATAAAAAAACAAATAAAAAACAAGCAAAACAATTTGACATAAATAAATAAACAAATAAGCCACTTCCGGTAAAAGTAACCGCCAAAATAGACTACCCATAATGCACCACTGACCATTATATAAATAGCCGAGAAAAATAACAGCACTAGTCGCCTGACGATTGCACTAGCATGAAACAGACTGTCGCCTCTAAGTGCTGACTTCCATGTCCACTTTTATATTTACACACGCTCTATCTCTGATATTGAGCACTTTACCCCATAAATATAGCACACTTTAAGACTATATTTCTGCATATATATATATATATATATATATATATATATATATATATATATATACATCCTTTATATATATGTATGTATATATATATATATATACACACCATTTATATATATATATATATATATATATATATATATATATATGTATGTATGTAGCGTGACAGAGAATGAAGGAGAGAGTAGGAAAGAGAGTTCGGAGATAGAAATCAACTCTACATGAAGACTGCCCAGACTAGAGGACATCGAGCGATTTTCAGGCAATTTGTAGATCACCAGAGATGGGAAACGGATAATAAACATATAGCGAAGATTCCTATCTTCACACAGCTATCTCACACTGCCTCTATGAATGCGTCATATAAACATGTCCAAAAGCTAATGTATAACGTGTTCTTCGTGGCCAGCCGTGCGAGCGGATCTCGGTCTACCTCGATTAATGGTTTGTGATGCCACGGATCTTGTCTCAGCAGCGCGACGGCAGCAAATGTCAGATGACTCGGCTTCTTTCTGTCAGGAAACGCAAACTGATACATCTGTACAGCCTCGGGTCCATTACCATTGACGCAAACGTTTGTAAAATTCATATCTACCTGTTCTCGATATGAATATCCTACCGGAACACTTCTACTTATCAGTTAACTCACTATTGCACACGTTAAACGTTATATCTTGGACGAGAATGACTTTCAAGCCGGTAAATTTGAGATCGTCCGTTATGAAGAAGGGAAAAGTGGCGGATAATTTCAGGTTCTCGACATCGGGAACTACTATCCCCATGTTGAAGGAGAGACCCGTGAAGAGCCTAGGAAAAACTTTTAACAGCTCCTTAAAGGTTACTTCGACGATTATCCCAACTGGAATTATGACTTGCCAAGGTAGACCAATCTGAACTTCCGGGTCCTTTTCAAGGCGTGGATTTATCATCACGTGCTTCCGAGAATTCTCTGACCCTTATTTATCTACGACTTCCCAATGACATCAGTGGAGGCCATGGAAAAGAGAATTAACGGCTACCTCCGCAGAGGGCTAGGGCTGCCGAGAAGTATAAGTAGTACCGCGCTATATGGCAACTCAAATGCACTTCATTCACCTTTCAAGTGTTGGGGGAGGAACTCGTAGTCTCTCGGACAAAGAATTCCTACAGTATAGGGACCCAAACGTGGCGACAGCAGGCATTGAGCTCCGCACAGGAAGGGAATGGCGTACAGGGAGTGAACTGGGTATTGCGGAGGAGCCTTTAAGGTAGAATGTTCTCTTGGGGAGGGTGGCTTGGGCTTCGAGAAAGCTAGGGGTAAACAGAGATGTCAACTAATTCAAGAGGAAGTACGAGCCAATATTGAGGAAAAAAGAATATGCAAGATGGTGAGTCGAAGCCAGCCGGGTGCATGGACACTATAGGAAAAAAATTTACGGTGGAAAATAAGTTAGACGGAGATCTGGCACTCGTACGCCAGACGGATTAAATTTCTTGTACAATCCGTGTATGATGTACTACCGAGTCCTGCAAACTTGCATAATGGGCGGGGGGATGGGGATGAGACACCATCATGCCCACTCTGTGCCAGGAAAGGTACGCTGAAACACATTATAAGCGCCTGTCCGAGACCACTAGGTGAAATGTGGTGCTGGTGGAGACAAGATCATGTAAAAAAATTTGCCGAAGTAGTGGCCCCAACAAACCTGAAACGAAGGCGATGTATTTCGTCAAGGCCGGCAAAACTCCATCTCCAAGTAAATTTTCAACCAGCATTCTCTCCTCTGCCAGAGATAGGCAATGGAGAGTAGACCTCGGGAGACAGTTTAAATTCTCAGAGCAGATAACATCTTCCCTCCGTCTGCATTTATTAATGCGGTTAATTGTCTCCTGGCAGGTTATAAGGCTCGAACTTACGGTACCCTGGGAGTAGAATTTGGTGGAGGTCTTTGAAAGAAAGCTGGAAAAATACCAGGAGCTGGTTGAGAAAAGCAGATCCAAAAAATGGCGGACTACTTGTCTCCCGATTGAATTCGGATCCAGTGGTTTTGCAGGGAGATCTGTATCCAGAACTCTAAGTCAGCTTAGAGTCAGTGGAGTAAAAAAGAGAAAGCCGTCAGGACTATTTCAGGACCTGCAGAAAAGGCCTGAAAATAGCTATGGATTAAATGATCAGATCCATGGAGCTCTCCGACGGAGATCGGCGGGCATTGAGGTGCTGATGGAAGGGATAAAAAACAGGAGGGAAAGGAAGAAAGGGAAAAGGAAAAAAAGAAAATAGGGAAATATATACCGGGTGGGGGGTGACCAAGATTGCTGTTTGAGGGGATGGTCGTTTCTTTTTAGGTTATTTTAACCTGATTCCAGACGATGTCTTGGTGTTTCTGGTATCTTTTTTTCTTTCCTGTCCAAGGAAAAGAGGGGGGAATAAATTGGGGGAGTAAAAAAAAGAAGCAAGAAACGTTTCTAATCATAATTAGTATGAACAAAGAATGTTTATGTTTTTTGTCGTTTTTGTTCTCTTTAGTGAGTTATCATTTCATAGGAGGTAAAACTTTCCTGGCGACAAGTAAAAATCACCTACCTGTTATGTCAAGGATTGTTCGGTGAGAGTGTGGATCTTTCCGCGTGTTGGTCCTAAGAGGGAAAAGACGAACATTCAGTTTATTCTCGTTTTGTCTCGACTTCGCTGAGGAGGAAGTGACGTTGGGCGATTCTGATTGGTCGCTGATATCAAGATCAGCCGTGGCAGTTATTTATATGTGCGTTTTGGTGTGGTTGGTGGATTAATTGTATTTCTTGCTTCAGGACAGACTGCCGGAATAGGTACCGTTTCGGTAGGGTCACTTGGGTGAACAGGTATGATGTTGAAAGTCCCGAAACTTGTCATGACCCCCAAGTCATAACATATCTTGCGCACCCTTTAGAGTGTATTTATAACAAATATGCATATAGATATATATATGTGTATATATATATATATATATATATATATAACAAATATCATATATATATATATATATGTATATCAAATATCATATATATATCAAATATCATACATATATATATATAGAATATCATATATATATATATATATCATATATATATATATATATCATATATCATATATATATATCAAATATATATATATATCAAACATCATAGATATATATTAAATATCATATATATATCATATATATATATATCAAATATCATATATATATATATATATATATATATATATATATATATATATATATATATGTATCAAATATTTACAAGTTATAAAAAAAATTGGTAATGCGTATGGATAGTCCCAAGGAGGGTGAAATCTTGAGAGCTGAATGTAAATTCAGAGGTAATAATTTTCTTTAATAAATATATATATATATATATATATATATATATATATATATATATATATATATATATAAATATATATACATATATATATATATATCAAATATGATATATATCAAAGATGATATATATCACATATACCTACTAAAAATAACGTTTAAAATGATAAAAAAAACGTTGTATTGATAAATAAACCACATTACCTTAGAAAATTTATTCATATATATATATATATATATATATATATATATATATATATATATATATCGCTCAAGATCGGAGCGAGTATAAAATGATTCTGGCCATGCAGTGTTGATTTCTATGCTTATACTTTCTTCTGTAACTTCGCTACTTAGAACTTTTCACCCATAAATAAATCATGTATATATATAAATATATATATATATATATATATATATATATATATATAGAGAGAGAGAGAGAGAGAGACCATCGTCCGCCTTACCATGCGATCAATACCCGAGATTTCCTTTCTCGTCTTGGCCTCCTGACCAATGTCGGCTCTGCTTCAAGCATCTTGGAGGCACCGGTTGAACCAAATTCGGATAAAACTGGTGCCGACGACACACACACACACACACACCGGCACACACACGCGTCTATATATATATATAAATATATACACACACATACATATATATATATATATATATATATATATATATATATATATATATATATATATATATATATATATATATATATATATATATATATATATATATATATACATATATATATGCACGCACACACACATACACATACACACACACACACATATATATATATATATATATATATATATATATATTTACGTGTGTGTATGATGGGTGGGGTTGTCTTGGGGGCCCTATGTACTGAAAGGATGAAAATAAATCTACATTTATATCTGTCTCAATAGAGTGATATATATATATATAATGCCTGGACTTCTCAAACTGTTTTTTTTGAATGCATATATATAGTTCTTGTTAACATGAAATAGCGCAAAAAAAATTTTCATAACTGGTCATTGAACCACACTTGTAAATCATGCGAAAATCTATTGAAATATTTAAATACTTGTTTAATTTTAGGACATGACATTCCTTTCCTGGTTATTTAACATCAACTTTTTTGAAGCTTTCAGTTAGATTTGAACCCCGCATCCTGTAGCAATGACAAACCTGATAAACTCAGTCTAACCATTATGCAAATTTGAGACACCTGAAAGAATTATATAGTTAAATTCAACCGACAATATTTTCACTCATTTATTTTTGTATTTTGCAATTTTTCTTTTCTTTGCCTTTTCTATAAATAAATAAAAAAAACAAAAAAACTGGATGTTGTCACTATGGTAGATATGATTTTGTTAGCTACATCCTGATACTTGGAATGTTGGAATTCAGATTAATATAAATACACCTTATAATTGTAGTTTTTCATCCCGAGAAATAATTAGGAACTACGCTTTGCTGGTCGTAGAGATTCTATTTCTCCGTTTGTAAATACGAGATCTACGCCACGGTGTCGCTAATATGTAAGTAGATACATGTTTGAAAATGTAATCTGTCTAATGTAAAGTGCTATTCAAACGTGTTTCTTGTCAGTTTGCCGTTTCAAGGCATTGTATAATAGCATTCGTTAGTCATAAGCACAACGTTCAAGTTGTGTATGAAGTAGCGATCTGTGATGGAATTTTTGGCACTAGATGTTTGGGTGCCAATCAAAATTCACAGTTATATGAAAGCACTGAATCCTTGCGAGCAATTAAGAACCGTATCTGCAGAAGCCTCGGACGCTGAACATGTTTGTATCAAGGCCGCATTGCAATCAACAAACAGGACAAATGGTGAGTATCACGAAATTCTCAACTATTTCACACCATCTGAACAACTTCGATTTGAGGTCATCAGACATGAAATCGACAGTAAAAGTAAATGCCATAATGAGTCATCCAATATTAGAATTGGTCACTTCAATGCTAATATTGGATGAATAATTATGCCCATTGTGATCAAATGTAAACCAAAACCTCTATTCCTGGACGTAATTAGAAAGTGGATTTTGGGCCTTGTATTAACATTAGCATGAAAAAAAAACTACTGCTGACTATGTTAAAAAGTAAACTTTTAATTTTGAAGAGAAATAAATTTGGTACATTTTGATGCCTGTTTTATAACTCTGTTTTATGTTCTGTTTTATGGTTCTGTTTTATGTTTTTTGGTTCTGTTTTATGTTCTGTTTTATGGTTCGGTTTTATGTTTTTTGGTTCTGTTTTATAATTCTGTTTTATGTTCTGTTTTATGGTTCGGTTTTATGTTTTTTGGTTCTGTTTTATGTTCTGTTTTATGGTTCGGTTTTATGTTTTTTGGTTCTGTTTTATAATTCTGTTTTATGTTCTGTTTTATGGTTCTGTTTTATGTTTTTTGGTTCTGTTTTATGTTCTGTTTTATGGTTCGGTTTTATGTTTTTTGGTTCTGTTTTATAATTCTGTTTTATGTTCTGTTTTATGGTTCGGTTTTATGTTTTTTGGTTCTGTTTTATGTTCTGTTTTATGGTTCGGTTTTATGTTTTTTGGTTCTGTTTTATAATTCTGTTTTATGTTCTGTTTTGTTGTTCGGTTTTATGTTTTTTGGTTCTGTTTTATAATTCTGTTTTATGTTCTGTTTTGTGGTTCGGTTTTATGTTTTATGTCCTGTTTTATAATTCTGTTTTATGTTCTGTTTATGGTTCTGTTTTAAGTTTTATGGTTCTGTTTTATGGTCCTTTTTCATGTTTTATGTTTTGTGGCTTTGTTTTATGTTCTGTTTAATTTTATGTTTCTTTCTGTTTTATGCTTTATAATGTTCTTTTGTTATGGTTCTCCTTCATGTTTTATGTTCTGTTTAATTGTTCTGTTTCATGGTTTATGCTTCTGTTTATGTTCTGTTTTATGGTTCTGTTTTGTGTTTTATGCTATGTTTTATGGTTCTATTTTATGTTCTGTTTCATGTTCTGATTTATGGTTCTCTGCAGTTTCGTTCTACTTTCCATAACCCATTAAAGTCATAGTAATATCCTATGTACTGTAACCATACTAACATGTGTTTATCATGAGTAACAGGGCATGATGATGCCTATTCAGGCTGATTTTGAATTCAAAATGCTTCTTCAGATTTCGGTGTCACACTTTCCATAGATGTTTTACATACACTCGAAACGTTTTTCTTGGAGTATAAGTCTCGATGAAATGCGGATGTGTAAACATTCATTTCATAATAACCAGTGTAAGTTTCGGTAAATTAATTTCAAATATATTCGGCGAGTTTCTTAATTTTCCTAAGGCTTGTGATCGAGGTACAGCTGTTGATTTACTGTACAGGCAATAAATTGCTGATTAAACTTGAAAAGCAATTTTCAGAGTTCTCTAATACTGTGCAAGCAATGGCACTGTGGGGTTCGATATTTCGGAAAGATAGATGAATACAATTAAAATGGAAATTAATTTTTTTTGTAGTGTCAATAAGGCCTGCAAGACGTAACCATTTTTCAACAACCTCATTCAATAACCCTCTACCTTGAGTGGCTCTTGGGCCTTGTATTATGCGATCAACGATAAGAAAAGTGGGTGCCGTAGAGAAATATTTCCGTCATACGCATCGACCAAAGAAAAATGACTGAAGGAAGATGTGAGTGTGTTTACATTGTGATTTTGAAAGTTTTGTCCATCTGTCGTGTTTGCTTGCTTTTTATACACAGTAACGAGTCCAGCCTTATTTACAATGCTTCTATATAGTTTGCATTTAACATTAAATGTTTTAAATGCACTAAAAATGTTTTTTCTTGTATAAAATCGCGATAAATGATTTTTATCTACAGTAGTGTTAAGTCCCTCAAAATTTATTTACTTTCAACAAAATAACATTGAGCCTGATAGACAGTGAAAACAAAAGTCATATTATGAAAGAGGGCGTCGCAAATGCATACAAATTTAAAATCAGGATCCTGGTATTGGTGGTCTCTGCCACGTGTGAAATAATTCCAGGTATAGTCCATAATCCTCTGGACATGGCGATTCAGATGGTAATGTTTTGTGGACAGAAACGTGTATCTTGGGATTGTAAATACTCAAATTTTTATAGAATGCCTTCATCCAGTTTCAGATGGTAACATTATATCATGTTTGAAGATCGAGTTCTATATCTAGAAAGTTAAAAGGGGGACCGCTTATATTAGTGTAGGTGATAGAGGAATTGGGGTCTGCTTTCTGGTGTCGGAGAACTGGGCTCCTTTTATTTATGGCTATGTTATGTATGAGCACCACATTCCATTTACGCTGGGTATATCAGGTTGAAACACTGATTCTCGTACGATCACCGACACGCAACATTGGGCGTGGTCAGTACCAAGATGGGTGACCGCTTGAGAATACCAGATGCTGAAAGATGATGCAATGGATAACGACGAGGAATTGGAAATCTACTCTCGACCAAACAGACATTCCTTCAATTTAGAAAAAATGAATATAGGTATCAAATATCTTGTCCTATATATATATATATATATATATATATATATATATATTCAAATGTATAACATATGCCTGTTTCAGATCACTGCAATGTAGCAATTTGCTTCAACACTTGATAAGTCATCAGCAGTGATGCAACAAATTTCTAATTTGTGATCTTATAAGATATCCATGTTATGAATTAGAATATATATATATATATATATATATATATATATATATATATATATATATATATATATTGTATTTAGGCATCAATCCTTCATTTATACATGTTTCATTAAAGACGACAGACAAGGTAATAAGATTAAGCTTTTTATTTAATTTTTCTTGTGTTCGAAAAAGTGTTTTCTTTTTTGGACACAGAGTGTGTAGAAACTATCCAAATGTTCTATAATTCCGAGCGCTTTCGGCGATACTTTTAGCCATTATCAAGGATGATTTTATTTGTTCAATTTAATTGGATGTGTGGCCTGTGTGAATGCGTTTAATGTTAGAAATAGCAAGACGCCTTACGTTACACCGATGTGACCACAGCTCCATTAGAATCCATTTAAACACACACACAATCTTAGCAGAACCACCCAAAATTTAATAGTAGAAAATACAAACATAATAAACACATCTAAATGTAAAAAACGATTAAAAATAACGGAAGCCTTAATAGTAAAAAAGAAAAAGTCATCACTTAATAATCTTAACTGAGGACACGGCAACAATGTGCTGTGTTCGGAAAATAAAATATCTCGATAACACTAAAACACATACATACAACCACACACCCAATTATATATATATATATATATATATATATATATATATATATATATATATATATATATATATATATATATATATATCGGCGCACGTTGCTGAGTGGTTATAACTTTCGCTTACTTACAATCAGACCTGGGTTTGAATCTCACCAGGGTCGATCTTAGCCGGCCTGCCATAATATATATATATATATATATATATATATGCATGTGTGTGTATGTATCTATATGTGTTTGTGTGTGTGTGTGTGTGTGTGTGTGTGTGTGTGCAAATAGATAGATTAATTAAGGAGTATAGATATATTGTGTCTATCGCGTTTGTCCCAAATCGCCAAATTACGAATTATCTTCGGCAAAAAAGGCAGTGGTTGACATACGAATTTTACAAAATCTTCATAATTGCTGCCTCCAAGATTTCAGTTCTCGTTAGTCATCCTCTATTAATTAGTGTATTATGTTCAAATCCGTGTTACTCATAAGTAGTTTATTTAGTGCAAATTAAGAACATAATTGAAAAACCGGAAGTACATTCCGACACGTGTCACAATAATGGCCGTAATGGCTGATGTATTATATACAACAGAGAATGTTAGGTTGGAGATTAATTAATTTTATTAATGATTGTTTGCTTCGACTTAATGCATATGTCTTTATAAAGTTTTAACTAATTCTTTTGTTATTAGATCTCTCTACACTATTTACATAATTCGGATAACGTTGAGATCATAGACAAAGAACACCATTGGAAAATTCGTAAACTTAACATATGCTAGAACATAGCCGACCAAGCATAGAAATCTCCTGAGCCGACCAAGCATAGAAATGAATACTATATGGGAACCAATAATAAGGAGTGCCAGAGAAAAAGCGATAATAACAACAAAATTTGCCATATGAGCTCTGGTAAAATCATGGATGATAACAGCAAACATTGCCATATGAGCACTGGTAAAAAATTGATGCTGAAGACATTAGGTTTATAATACCCAGAAATTCATACACAGATATCCTCAAGGATACATGGCACAGTGGATAAAGGCGTTGGTTAGATCCAGTGACAGGACCCAAAGAGTGTATCTCGTTAAGGCGGTGGAGAACATAAATTAACAAGAGATAACTGATAACAAACATCCATTAGACATGGCACGTGGAACTAGAACATTCTACCCCAGTGAGCGAAATAAAGGGTTCAGTTCGACATTCCAACCACCTGAAGAATGCCGGAGCGTACACAGGCCGAAACGTTGTAATAAATATGGCGACAAAGATCTCAGAAATATAGGCTGATAAATCTCTCTATCAATTTGTTGCTTTTTATAAGGGTATATCTATGTCTCTCTCTCTCTCTCTCTATATATATATATATATATATAGAGTAAATTTATAGATTTCATCTACATTAGATAGAATCAACCACGAATTAATAAATGTAATTACAGTTTTCAAACGACCATTCTCCGCTGCATATATACCGGTTGTGACAGCAAAATTGTCCAAA
>OZ038505.1:8776938-8804438 GCA_964036315.1 Acanthosepion esculentum | reverse complement strand
TATATATATATATATATATATATATATATATATATATGTTTAATGAGATTTTCCTGTGTCCAGACTTTAAGGAAACCCTGCATTTTATTTCTCGTTAGTTATTTCTTGGCCATATATAAAACAGATGAAAATAAGTCAGACTAAGATCTGACTTATTTCTGATTAGTGGGTCTATTTTAGTATTGCCTATTAATGGGATATAAAGAGTGTCCCTAAATTCTAGGAATATAGGCAAAAAGCCATATTTTCAAGAAATGAAATTTTCAAAAGCATTGTGTTGAAGTAGAATATTAGCAAATATAATTTTCAATATGATTTCCATCATTTGTAATGCAAAGTTTGATGCCTTTTTTATGATTCAGTTGAACTCGATCTAATAACTCCACATTGCGGCCAATTTCAGCATATTCACTCTTTATGCAATCAAGTGTGTTGCACCTGTGATCTTCATTGAGTACACCTTCTCCTTTAGCACACCCCAGAAAAAGCGGACAATTCTTTCTTCTTTCGACAAAATCATGTTTAATCTGTGGAGGTAAAAAACAATATATTGTTAATGAGATTTTCTATGTGTCCAGTCTTTAGGGACACTCTCTAGAAAAATCAATAACGCCATCACCTCGACAATTCCATATTTAAAACAAAACATTAACATGAATATTTTTACCGGGTGGGAGGACAGACTACTGAACTTGTGCCCCCAAAAGGACTAGTCTTGATTTATTGGTGATTTTTGTTTAAAAAACAATTCCTGAACAATTTTAACCCTTCTACCTGTGCTCCTGAATCAAAATTCGCAAATAATTGTTATTTTATGTTTCAGGGAAGATATAGAAATAGTTATAAAAAATATTAGCACTATACTTAGCAGGGAGAGATTATGATTGCATCCGTTTCACTTTATCATCAGATTTTTTTCTTTTTGCCCCAGTCAACCCAAATAAGACAACCCATAGAAAAACACGACGCAAGTATTTACCCACCGTTCAACCGGTGGCTGGGCATTAAATCATTGTTCTCAATTCCCGTTAAAGCGGTGGTCAGGGCTCAAAGTGTTAATACTAAATTTTGCCCTATACAGTTCTGGAGAGCTAGTCA
Organism: Acanthosepion esculentum; assembly: GCA_964036315.1. Taxonomy (NCBI): domain Eukaryota; kingdom Metazoa; phylum Mollusca; class Cephalopoda; order Sepiida; family Sepiidae; genus Acanthosepion; species Acanthosepion esculentum. The sequence goes on along the minus strand of OZ038505.1, from coordinate 8,803,340 downwards.
AGAATGAGGGTTGCTGTTAAAAAAATTTATGAGTAATGAGAATGATATTGAAGGTGATAGGAATTGGAGTTTACGATGATACGGATGGTGGATAACAGTTGACCCTTGAATTGACGATGACCGGTATTGGTGTCAGGAATTAATCAATAAGGCATGAACCTCAATAAAATAAGAAATCTCCACATGAACAAATTAAGGATAGTGAATATCTAGTGTTAAATAAAGACAAATCTCTGGTCATCTTATTCTTTCTCTGACATTGACTGATGAAGGTATTTAGAAGCAATCACGAAGAGGAGTCAGTCTTTGACGATATTTCTTCGAGTGAAATCACATCGACCACGACTACTTCCATTGTTAATTTTAACAAATCGCATCTGTACAACAATGGCAGAAATTGAATTGCCTTTCGTCTCTCAAGACAGACGGAAAACAGAAATCAATTTCAGAATCATTATACAAACAGTAGTCTTATTATCACAGAAGTACTAATTATTTTCCTGACTTATTTTGGCGTGTCACTGTCAAATTACAATCAATATGACCGGCGATAGGACATGACACTTATAGGAAATATTCTTTCTAAGAGTTTGAGCACGAAAATGACATCGGCAGTTCAGACCCAATTGAAAATCATGATTTCATCCATACTTGTTAAGCAAACTTCTTTTTACGTTCATTGTCCCTGCAGGAAATGAATGATCATGGATCTCCACAGCTTCCTATTCTGTGTAGCTATTTCAAATGTTTGTTTTACTATCACTCCCATTATCTTCTCTGATATACATTTACAAAACTTTGTTAAGAAGATTACTCCTCTTTTCATTCTCTACCTCTTGCCTTCAAGGCATCCATATATATTAAATTGAAACCTCGGTTCCCGTACGATCAACGAAGTTAGGCAACGTTGTGCCTGGTCACTACTAAGATTGGTGACCGCTTAAGAAAACCAGATGGTGTAAGCTTAGATGTGTGGATAGGTTAATAAATAATGGCTAGGAACTGCAAATCGGACAGTCGGCTTCCAATTCCATTCCTATTTGTTATACTCAATTACGTGCAAGTACTCTTGGGAAAAGTAAAAATTCCGCCCCAAGACATGGGTTAATTAGTAGAACGTGTATCAGTAAAAATCATTATTATTTCCCAAAACTTCTGAAAAGCTACCATTAATTCCTTGCTTTAAATAACCTGCAAACGGTTAAAAATGTAAATAAAAAAATCTTGCCTTCAGTATATCCTATGAATGTTAAGTTATCCAGGCCGTCTTTCTTCATTATGCTTTCCAGAAATTTCAACTATCTATTTCTTGTCTATATTTCTGAGATGCGGTATTATGTACAGTATTTACATTAGTCGGACTATTGTCCTCATCTTTGTCGCCATATTTGTCACAACGTTTCGGCCGTTGTACGCTCCGGCCTTCTTCAGGTGGTTGGAATTTCGAACTGAACCCTTTATTTCGATCACTGGGGTAGACTGTTCTAGTTCCACGTGCCATGTTTGATAGATCAAGGACACATGGCACAGTGGATAAAGGCGTTGGTTAGATCCAGTGACAGACCCAAAGAGTGTGAGTTCAATACCAGGTTAAGGCAGTGGAGAACTTTCAGAGGGAAAATTAGCAGGAGATAACTGATAACTGACATCCATCAAACATGGCACGTGGAACTAGAACAGTCTACCCCAGTGATCGAAATAAAGGGTTCAGTTCGAAATTCCAACCACCTGAAGAAGGCCGGAGCGTACAACGGCCGAAACGTTGTCACAAATATGGCGACAAAGATGAGGACAATAGTCCGACTAATGTAAATACTGTATCTATTTCTTATTCTAAATATTCTCCTTTAAGGTACGAATTTTCTTAAAACTTCCTCATTACTCACACGCTGTTTTCATGTTATTCTCAGCTATCTTTTGTAGATCAACATCTACGTTGGCTCAAGTATCTTCATCAGTTTGAGAATTGTCCAATACTTACTGCCATATATAAGCATTTTCTTTCTCTGTTTCTAACAAAATTTTAAAATTAATCTTTTAGTTTGCGCAAGAGATACAAAACAAATGGAATGTAAAACACTGTCACCATGATCTGTCGAAAAGTGACTACCTCATCTAAAATGGGACAACGTATAGATATAGACTATACTGGACACTGGACACATTCTTCACGGATAAGAGGAGAGTTAAGACAACATATATTTGGTTTTAAGGAAGGATACTGAAGATGATATGGAAGGAGCGACGAGGAAGATTTAACGATGAATGGTAGGTTTATAAATGTATGGATTCTGATGAGAAAAATTGTTTGGCCCGACACAGTGAAGCAACTTTCATAGTGAAAGACCTGGCAGTTGATTCAATATAATCACTCTATTTATATCTGTTGAAAACGTGAGCCCAAGAAGGCGCAAAGAGTTGCTCTTCGGGAGGTTAGCATCAGCCATGATTATGGCAGATAGAAAAATTTCTCTATGGTGAATAAATGAAAGGGGTTTTATTTAGGAGTCGTTAAAATTAACTAACCATTAATTGCTCCATTTCATTAATTAGAAGTCCTTTTCTAGAGTCGTTGCCATTTTTACATTCTCGAACCTGTAATTTATCGAAAGAAGAACCGACGAATTTGTAGAATAAAACATTGCAGCCGGGAAATAATCATTTTTTTTTTAATATTTTCGATTATTGCTATAGATTACGAATACCAGATAACTAATAACAAATAAATAAAGTAGTAAAAATAAAAATAAAAATAATTTATTAAATTTTATAAACTTTAACAAAGGCAATGTAAATTAATTGTAAACTGATCACAATAAAAAAGTTAATTTAAATATCCTCATACAACATGATTTCTCAAAATATATATAAAATAACATTTTCTTTTTAAATTCGTAATCTGGAGGCATGGTGAATTAATGGCGGCACGGTGAAACAATGAAGGTAGGGTGGAGTAATGGGGGGACGGTGAATCAATGGAGGTACGGTGGAGTAATGGGGGAACGGTGAAACAATGGAGGTACGGTGGAGTAATGGAGGAACGGTGAAACAATTGAGGTACGGTGGACTAATGTGGGCACAGTGGAACAATTGAATTACAGTGGAATAATGGGGGCACGGTGGAACAATTGAGGTACGGTGGAGTAATGGGGGAACCGTGGAACAATGGAGGTACGATGGAGTAATGTGGGAACGATGGAACAATTGATGTACGGTGGAGTAATAACTTCAATAAAACATATTGATACTATCAAAAATTTTAACTCATGCATTGTTCTGAGATCTAAATTGATTGTTTAAAATTTGACATTTTTTTTCAAACCAAATTTTAATTGATGAAATTTAAATGATTTGCTTAATAAAATCAGACGGCGGATAGATAGATAGATAGATAGATAGATAGATAGATAGATAGATAGATATATATATAGATAGATAGATAGATAGATGCACATATTATTTTTCAAAAAAGGATTTTATCCAATATTATTTCTTATAACACTAGCACGTATACTCGCTAAAGTTACGATTATTGTAATTCATAATAAGGAAAGAGGGTATCTGTCTATATTTCTGAGATGAGGTAATATGCACACTATTTACATTACTCGGACTATTGTCCTTATCTTTATCGCCATATTTATTACAACGTTTCGGCCTTTCAGTATCTGTCTATATTTCTGAGATGAGGTAATATGCACACTATTTACATTACTCGTACTATTGTGCTCATCTTTATCGCCATATTTATTACAACGTTTCGGCCTTTCAGTATCTGTCTATATTTCTGAGATGAGGTATTATGTACACTATTTACATTATTCGGACTATTCTCCTCATATTTGTCGCCATATTTATCACAACGTTTCGGCCTTTCAGTATCTGTCTATATTTCTGAGATGAGGTATTATGTACACTATTTACATTATTCGGTCTATTGTCCTCATCTTTGTTGCCATATTTATTACAACGTTTCGGCTGTTCAGTATCTGTCTATATTCCTGAGATGAGGTATTATGTACACTATTTACATTATTCGGACTATTGTCCTCATCTTTGTCGCCATATTTATTACAACGTTTCGGCCTTTCAGTATCTGTCTATATTTCTGATATGAGGTATTATGTACACTATTTACATTATTCGGACTATTGTCCTCATCTTTGTTGCAATATTTATCACAAAGTTTCGGCCGTTGTACGTTCCGGCCTTCTTCAAATGGTTGGAATGTCGAATTGAACTCATTATTTCACTCACTGGGGTAGACTGTTCTAGTTCCACGTGCCGTGTTCAATGGATGTCAGTTATCAGTTACCTCCTGTTAATTCACCTCTCCAAGTTCTCCACTGCCTTAACCAACTATTGGACTCACAACTCTTTGAATCCTGTCACTGGATCTAACCAACGCCTTTATCCACTGTGCCATGTGTCCTTAAGAGGTGTGAGTTCAATAAGTGATATTTATGAATTTTTTATATGCGAATTAGTATTTATTTTATTTTAGATGGGGGTCTAAGTTATATTTTTAAAAATTAAAAAAAACAGAACGAAAATGAATTTATTGAAACAAATTATCTATAAACAACAAACAAATGTAGTTAGTAAGTAGAATAATCTAGAAACCCGATTGTAGATTCATATGATTAAGTGAAAAATTACGTCAATTGCTTTATGTTTGAAAGGAATATTTTCTCATGAAGAAATATTGTTTGTATTGTTGTGTTGACGGATTCAAGAAATTTCTTTTGATTTCTTGATATATTTGTTGTGTACATTGGCAAATGTAAGTAGTGATTCTGTTAGGAAAGATGATATTGGGAAAAAACCTGGGTGTAGATTAATATTTGGATAATATTCAATGGCGGCACTCTCGAGGATTTTCCCCCGAGTAAATTTTTTTTTTTTTTAGTGTAACATTGAATTTTGTTTTTCAATGAATTAATTTCGTTTTGTTTTTTTGTTTTTTACTTGGAAAAAGTCCACATACACACACACACACACACACACACACACACACACACACACACACACACACATATATATATATATATATATATATATATATATATATATATATATATATATATATGTCTCTTTGTTTTCCCTCTGTGTCTCCCTCTATGTGCGTGTGAGCGCGCGTATGAATGTGTGTGTGTGTGTGCGCGCGCGCGAGTGTGTGCGTGTGTTTGAGCTACTTCAAAATCTGACCAAATGACCAACATCAGAAATTTCGGGGACATTTCTTAATCATGACCAGAATTTTCATCACTCCAGTACACAAACTCATATCCATATTCGTAAGTGTGTTTGTGTGTGTATGTTTATCCGAGGGTTGTGCGTTAGTGCCTTTCTCTGAGGGTGTGAGTTTGTGTCTTTACCCGAGGGTGTGTGTCTTTCTTTGTACGAGCGTGCGTGTGAATATGTTTGTGCGTGTTTATATTTCTCTAAGAGAAACATATATTCACTGAATTTAATGAGGCGCCGTACCAAGGCGAGGGATAGTAGACTCTTGCCTGAAAACTAGCATTTGAAATCAAGGACTTTATTTGGCAGGCATTCCGGCCACTAACGACGCTGGGAAATAGGCAAACCTTTCTGATGAACTAAAAGAATACCCGCGCAAACTCACATGCGTACAGAAAGCCACATACATATATATATAAACGGATTAGAACAAGAGTGAGTATCACATTTGCAAGACATATATAATATGATAATATGATTAATTTGAAAGAAGGAATTTTTTTTTCTTTTTAATATAACCCTCAATAATTTCCTGGCTTGTGGGTTTACTGAATACAATTTCTGATAGATTGATTTTTGAATAGTAATGGTAATACTAGCCGTTTCCTTATAAGGAAACATTCAGTTTACTGAGCAGACAGGGCCACTTACAAATTTGAAATTTATAAAATATTTCCGTTAAAACAATTTCTCACGAAAATGTTTCTTAAGTTCAGTAACTGTTTATCACATACGAACCTGAATCCTATACAGAACTGTCAATTGATTTCGCCTGTACTTGTAAGTACAATGCTGTATTCCTTCTCCTCCGCCAATTCATAGGTACCTATAAGGTTCTTTTTGTCCCAGTTCTCTAATCATTGTGGAAATGTAAATCTATTGAGTGTGTTTCTGTAATTCTCCCTTTCTTGAATTTTTCTTTGGCACATTTAACTCATGCGAAATCCATACCTGTGACGTCACCGAAACATTTTACAATATTGAGGAGATCCTTCGATCATTGTTATTATTACCATTATCATCATTATATTTCGATTTCTGCTATGGTCACACTACCTACCAAGTCTGCGGGAAGACCTAAAGCAGGTAGGGCTGTGTTGTTATGGCTATATTTCATGATTTGTTTTTTCAACTCCCATAAGATCACTATCATTACATGAACAAAGTTCTTCTTAGTATGGGGGCTGTACTTAAGACAATTTTTTTGTATTTCTTATAAGCTGGGATTTCCAGGGATTTTTCAATGTGTTGTTGTGTTCCTTTTTTTATCATTCCAAACGCACCCTCTATGATTAGTACTACTCGTGTTTTCAATTTCTATTGCTATATCCTTATACGGGGTGTTCATAAATTTTGTGTGCTCTTTAAAAAAATTATAACTTTATTTGTATTTGCGATAGAAATAATTTGTAAAAATGATTAGAAAGAAGTAAATCTATATTTGTTAATGTTTTATTGAAATTTTATTTAAGTTTCCACATGTCCTTCATCATTAGCAATACAAAGAGTAATACGATTTTGCAGTTCACTGAAAACATTTGCCAACTGATTTACAGTAATGCCTGAAATAACATTAGTTATTTTAGCTATACTTAAAACTAGGTACATTAAACTTTATAACATTTTTTACACATTATTTCTATCGCAAATACAAATAAAGTTATAAATTTTTTAAAGTGCACACGAATTTTATGAACTCCCTGTACTTCGATAGTTTTATAATTGGTTGCTTGCTATGTTACAGTCCGCTCGGTAAGCCATATCAATTAGAAGGGAAGTTTTTTTTTTCTTTTTGTTGTTTGATAATTATGTCCGGCCTATTTGCTTCCAACTTCCTGTCTGTAAAGATGCTCTAATCCTATAGAATTGTGATTTCTTCTATTTCTGTAACCTGTTCTAGGTGATGTTCATACCATTGTTTATTAACATCTTTTCCAAAGTCTTTTCACATTGTCATGTATAAATATTGTCCCACTCCATCGTAACGATTTTTATATTCATTTGGCGCAAGTTCAGAACATCCTGGGATTAGATGGTCTATGGTTATCTGGTATTTGTCACAGGACCTGCATTTTGGATCCACACTATTACGCATGATATTTGCCTGAAAGTTTCTAGTGAATTGACTCTGGTCTTGCACTGCAAGAATAAAGCCTCCCGTTTCAGCATTTAGTCCAGATGCTTGTAACCATCGATGAGTGTTAAATGTATAAATATCGGTTCTATTAGCACGTTCTAGATATTAGCCAGCGGAGTTTTATCTTACCAGCGTTGTTACATCTATTCAAGGACGTTGGTTTTCTTGTTTATAATTTTTGTTTCCAAATTTGATTCTTGGGTTCTGTTTTAGTTTTCAACAGATTCTACTAAATATAAAACTCGTTTGTATTTACAATGATTAAATATTTTTTTTCTGTTTTCGTGTTGTTTGACTAATTGTATCTTTTCAAAATTTGTTCTTTCTATATATGTTAGTAAGCCAATAGCTGTTGTCTTGTATGACAATTCTAACTGAATAAGACCTTTTCCAACTTCTTTACAGGTTATGTATAGATGGTCTACATCAGCCTTTGGATTATACAAGTTATGCTTAGAAAGATTTCTTGCCTTAGAATCCATTCGTCCGATATTATTTAGAATTATTATTATTATTATTTGTATGTTATGTTTCTTGCTTTGTATCCTGCAGAGCCGGGTCCAAACTATGGTCCTTGAGCGCTATAGGAGTATTGTCATTTAATTGATAGCACTTTTCTTAGTATATGGTATGTTCTTAGTAGGGCAACTTATAGGCAACTTTTATGTTGATATTACTTGGGACTCTCTCAGTAAAATTTCCCATGTCTTTTCTTCGGCGGCCCAGAGATCCGATTACTATTGGTACAATCTCAGTCTTCATTACCCACATACTGTTAATTTCGATCTCCCTGGAGGTGTTCCTCTCAGATGGTACTGTTATGTCAATAAGCATACGCTTCCTGAATTTCTTGTCTTGTGTGCACGAGTTCCACTTGAGTTCGAGTGTGAGTTTGAGGCCCAACGGTCTTTCAAGGTTCAGTGCTTCACCGACAGGAAATTCGTTCATCTTGATTGGTGGTACTTTGTGGTCATATCGGCGATAATGGAACGTAACTAGCTTGGTCTTCGAGGCATTGAATATAACCAGTTAGTTTTCCCCAAATGGGTTAGTTCGTACAAGATCGGATGTTTGCCATTCTGTGACTTGTATCGTTAGCTGTACTGTTGTTCAGTAGGCAGCTGAGTGGCGCTAATGCAAGGCAGAAGAGTTGTGGTCACAATTAATCTCCTTGAAAGATCCCGCTATTGGTGTTGATTGACATTGATGTTAATGACCCACTTGTATGATTTAGGCTTCTAGGTATTCTTCCACTTTTCATGCTTTCCGTGATGAATTTGACCGTTGTGAGGTCATACTCTGTATATTTTTAAGCTCTTCGCCATCCATTAGTGCCGTACACTGTCAAACGCCTTTCTGTCATCGATACATGCTATGGAAAAAGTTACTTTTCCCAGTTTTCACCTCTTCCAATATTATTTTAAATATAGTTAATTGTTCCTTGCACCCTAAATTCCTCTTTTACATGCTTTCTGTTCTGCTGAGAGTACAGTGATTTTCTCAATGAAGTTGTATGTTTTATTTTCCGTTTATGATAGAAATGAGGGCCTATAATTCTTCGGGTTCTGCGTCTCTTCTGTTTTGGGGAGTAGGTATTGTATTCCCCACGCGAGGCTTCTGGGACATTTTTCTGGGTTTAACGTTCATCTTGATTGGTGGTAGTTCCGGGTCATATCGGCGATAATGGAACGTAACGAGCTTGGTCTTCGAGACATTGAATGTAACCACCCAGTTGTCCCCAATTGGGTAGTACGTACAAGATCGGATGTTTGCCATTCTCTGACTTGTATCTGTAGCTATAGCTGTACTGTTCTTCAGTAGGCAGCTGAGCGGCGCTAATGCAAGGCAGAAGAATAGTAACGACAATGAATCTTCTTGGAACATTCCAATTTTGATGTTGATTGGTTTTGATGTTAATGACCCGTTATTATGGTTTAGATTTAGTCTAGTCTTCAAGCTTTTCATGCTCTCCGTTATGAATTTCTACTCTATACATGTCTGTGGTACACTGACGAATTCCTTTCTGTAGTAGATCCATGCTATCGATAAGTTTATTTGCATCATTTCTACTGCTTCCCATATGGTTTCATTGATAATTATTTAATCCTTTCACCCGTAACCTCCTCTTTTACTCTTCTGTTCTGCTGGGAGTAAATTGTTTTTTTTTTTATCAAGGAAGTTGTATGTCCTTTGAAATATGCTAGTAGTGAGTAACTTGTACATTGTGACGAGCCTATAGTTCTTCGGGTTCCGCGTCTCTTCTGTTTTTGAGAGTAAGTATAGTATTCTCCACGTGAGCCATTTGGGGCATTTTTCAGGGTTTATGATTATATCCTTGTATGTCCGTGCGAAGTCATGGTGGGTGCCAGATAGTTCATTTTTTTTCTAAAGTTGGTAATTTTTGGCTTTGCAGATGGCTGATTATTATTATTATTATTATTATTATTATTATTATTATTATTATTATTATTATTTCCTTTGATTTCTGATGTGTACACATTTCTTTCCGGGTCCATTCCCAGAGACCTAAGGTTAGAAATGGCATTATGACATTTTCCACTGACAAAAAAGAAAAAGAAAAGAAAAACACACATATTTTACATAGATAAAGCCCTTCGTAAGCTGTGGGCTGTACTTGTCAGAACAATGTTTTGTATTTCTTTAAGTCATGAACTTCCAGGAATCCCTTCAATTAGTCTACTGGAATCTTTTCCAACCAATCCGAGGGCTCCAACTACAACAGGGATTTTTGATGTTCCCATGTGCCACATTTTTGAGATTTCTATTTCAAGGTCCTTGTATTTTGATAGCTTTTTGAAGATCTTCAAAGATACATTGCAGTCTGCCGGGACTGCCATATCAATAAGGAGGCACTTTTTTGTTTTGCGGTCACTGATAACGATGTCTGGGCGATTAGCTTTGATTCTTCTGCCTGTGTGTATTGTGTAGTCCTATAAAATTGTAACAGGTCCTATCTTCGTAACCGGGTCTGGGTGGTGTTCATACTAATTTCATTCAGTTTCTTTCGCGTAGAAGTTGTAGATTATTATTATTATTATTATTATTATTATTATTATTGTTATTGTTATTTTTATTATTATTTGTGTCTTATCATCTTGCAAGAGAATAATTTTAATTGCCTAATTACCAAGTCCTCTCCGTTGTCTATGAGTAAAAAGAACACCGTAGGAGAGTTGTCTATGCACATTTGGTACATTTCGTTTAGATGGAGTAGGGTTTGCTATTGAAATCTTTTGTAGCTGACGTGTGCAGGAATTTTACTCACATGTTTTCGGTACTATTCTTTAGCATACCCAATTACCCTATCTCAACAGGGAGGATAATCGTAGTTTTAAGTTCCCATATTTTTGTTACTTCCATTTGTAGGTCCTTATAATTTGACAGTTTTTGATACTCATTTTCAGAAACATTGAAATCTTACCGGCACGACATATCTATTAGATGCCAGGTTCCTCTTTCTGAAATCTTTTATGACAATTTCTAGTCTATTTGCATCAATTTCCCTGCCTGTGACGATTGGGAAATTCCACAATATAGGCAACTCATCACCATTCGTGATGTGATTTGTATGGTGTTTCTATCATATATACGGGACTTCAATACCATAGTTCGAACCAACATGCCAATGAATATATTGTCCAAGCATGTCATATCTATTAATGTATTCTTCCTCAGGAAGGACCGGACACCCTAACACTATTTAGTAAAATTTTTTATTATTATTATTATTATTATTATTATTATTATTATTATTATTATTATTATTATTATTATTATTTCCTTTGATTTCTGCCGTTTACACATTTCTTTCCGGGTCCCGCCCAGATACCTAAGTTTAGAAATAGTATCATGAGACTTTCCACTGACAAAAAAAAAAAAAAAATACATAGATGGAACCCTTCGTAAAGTGTGGGCTGTACTTGTCAGAACAATTTTTTGTATTTCTTTGAGGCATGGACTTCCAGGAATCCCTTCAATAAGTCTACTGGAATCTTTTCCAACCAATCCTAAGGCTCCAACTACAACAGGGATTGTTGATGTTCCCATGTGCCACATTTTTGAGATTTCTATTTCAAGGTCCTTGTATTTTGACAGCTTATTATTATTATTATTATTATTATTATTATTATTATTATTATTATTATTATTATTGCAGGTTGGGAATCCTTTATCGGAAATTCTTGAGACCGGGAGTGCTTCAGTTTTCAGATTTTTTTCGGAATTTGGAATGCAGTTTATTTAATTTGTATACAGCATCTACAAAATGGGGTAGCAAGGGATTGGAACTCAAGCATAAACACGATATCCCTTTACATTTTATGACACAATTTATACACATGCCCTGAAGGTAGTGTTATATAAGAGGCATATGTTCCCTCTGACGAATCCATTCCCTCAATAAACGATTGAGATCATCATTTGTTTGCTTTATGCAGTGTTTTTCAATTCTTCATTAATTTCTGTTCATCCCTTTTAGCATAAATCTTTAACAATTTCTCTGTCTGTTTCCTTAGGTCGTACATGGGGGTTGTTCCAGCCGCCAGACGCTTCACACTTACACCCCTGTCTAGTTTTTCCAACGGTCTGACTTTTAGTGATATTGATGAACATAAATGCTTTCTTTTTGCCTTTTCACTACCCATATGATTAACTTTAGGACTTTTTGATATTTTGCATAATATCTTTATTGAACACCAAACACATGGTAAGTAACCCACAGGCGAATGTATTGCTGTGGGGATCGAAAGCAAAATAAAAAAGGCTAGGTAGCTGGGCTTGGGAACCCCAAACAGGGCAGATGAGATCATTTAAAACAGCTGTACATCACGTAGGAACCTTCCCTGTGGTTTCCCAGAGTCATGTCAGATTCTTAAAAACTTTCGGGTTTTGGAATTTCGGATAAAGTATATTCAATCTGTATTAATAATATTAATTGGAATGTAAGAAAAGGGCAGCTTTGAAATGGGACCCAAGCATAAACACAATATCCCTTTACACTTCATAATACAGCTTACCCTAAAGCTAGTTGTATATAAGCGGGGGTATATGTTCACTGTGATGCTGATGACTTCACTCACATCTTTTCACCATCGTAATCATTTTTTTGTTGTTTTTTGCCTTGTGCGGTGATTTTCAACTCTTCATTAATTTCTGTTCATCCCTTTTAGCATAAACCTTTAACAATTTCTCTGTCTGTTTCCTTAGGTCGTACATGGTGGTTGTTCCAACGCCAAACTCCACCGTCAGACGCTTCACTCTTACACCCCTCTCTAGTTTTTTTCCAACAGTCTGACTTTCTGTGATATCGATAAACATAAATGCTTTTTTTTGCCTTTTCGCTATCCATATGGGCATCGGCAGGACTTTTTGACATGTTGAACAATATTTTACTTAGCACAAAACAACTGGTAAGTAATCCACAAAGTATGGTGTTGTGGCGATCAAAAACAAAAACAAAAAAAAATGGCACCAACGTAGGCTACGTAGCTGGGCTTTGAAACCTCCACCCAGTGCAGATGAGGCCACTTACAACGGCTGCACATCACTTAGGAATTTTTCCAGTGCTTTATGAAATGTTCCATTTGTGGCAAGTCATGCTAGCACCAGAAAATCTTTCGCACCTTGGAGTTTTTCGAATTTGAGAACTTCAAATAAAGGATTCTTTCTTTTTATGTGCCATGTGCTTTCAGGCCGTAGGCGATCATGGCTCTCCACCTCCTCCCTCTATTCCTTGCAGCTCTCAACAAGTTCCTACCCTCTGCCACCTCCCCCAGACCACTTTCGCACATCCACTTGCTAAAGCCCGCTAGGTATATCATGAGTTGTTTTCCCTTGTCTCGCTTTCCCTCTATTCGACTCGTGAGTATCAGATTCTCCAGACCCTCCTTCCTCATTATGTGTCCCAGAAACTTGAGCTGCCTCTTCCTGATGTTAAGTACAAGCTTTCTCTTTAGCATCCTTCTGTAGAACCACATCTCCATTGCCTCGAGTCTCTTCTTCATCTTTGAGGAAATCGTCCAACATTCGCTGCTGTAAAGATGAACAGATAGCACATATTCAGTATTCTTTTCTTTGTTACCAAATAAATCTTCCTGTCTCGCAATACTCTCACCAGCTTTTGGAATGCGACTTTGGCCATCCCAATACGTTTACGGATGTCAGTGTCGCACTTACCGTGTCCTCTATCAAAACACTTCCCAGATATTTAAACTTCCCCGTCTGCGTGATTCTAGTTTTCCCGACTTCCAAATCGCATTTCGGGCTCATCCTCTTACTGATGACCATGTATTCCGTTTTCTTGTAGTTTGTGCTTAGTCGTTTCTTCTCACTCTTCCTCGCTACCTTCTGTAGAAGATTTTGTAATTTCTTTTCCGTGTCTGCTATCAGTACTGTGCCATCTGCGTATCTTATGTTGTTAAGATTGTGGCTACCAATACTAAATCCCGGTAGGGTTTCCAGTTCTCTCAGAATTGCCTCGCTGTATAGGTTGAATAGGTCTGGTGAGAAGACGCATCCTTGCCTTAAGCCCCTTTCTATTTTCGTATATTCAATGAACTCCTTCTCTATGCGCATGCTTGCATGCATAAAGAATACTCAGCCTTTATTATTTTTATTATTTTCTTTGATTTCTGTTATGTATTTATTCGCTACCACGGAGAGATATCAGAAATATCACCATAAGATTTTTCATTGCATATATGTGTAACAGAAAACAAACAAACTACAAAGGCATACAAATTTTGCATAGATATAGTACTTTGTTGGGGTACGTTTTAAGACATTGACGATGAGGGAGCAGCTGAGTAAGTCTATTGGAACCTTTTCTAATCAAACGCAAGCGGCCACAGCTCGAATTATTGATGTTTTCGTGTGCCAAATTTTTGAAATTTCCACTTCAAGATCCTTGTATTATCAGAGTGTTTTTGTTAAAGAACTTCAAACCCACATTACGGTCTGTAGGGACAGGCATCTTAATAAGAATGAACATTCAGTTTTTTTTTTTGTGGTCTTTGATCGTTATGTCTGGGCGGTTAGCTTTGATGGTACCGTCTGTGTGTATTGTAAATCCCATCAAATTGTTACTGGTTTTATGTCTCTAACGGGGTCTGGGTGGTATTCGTTCAAATTTTCTGCGATTGCTTTCCCATAAATTTGCAGATTTTTCGGTGCAGATATTGACCCATTTTATCATGTCTAGTTTTATAATCGGTGAATGTTAATACTGCTTAATTTTCGAATACGATATTGTGCATCCAATTCGTATAAATTGCCCAAAGTTGATGTTTCTTTCTGCTTTATTCAATTACTTCCGGCTGATTCAGCCATTGTAAACTGATTTATTTACTTATTTTTGTTTTTGACTGTTTGTCAACCTTTTCAGGCTACTGAAAGCCAGAAAATACTTTTCGATTCTAAGATTTTGGTTGGGGGATAATAATGCTTTATCAAGTAAGTACACTTACCTGGCACAGGAATTCGTCCCTACGCTGGTAGTATCACGACTACGACTAGTTTGGACCGGCTCTAGCCTGGACCAGCTATGACTAGTTTAGACCAGCGGCCCGAGTGAAAACATTCGGTTCCCCACTTTAAAAACCGACCTTGTGTCGCAACCTGACTCAGTGGGGGGTCAAGTAAATACCTACACTTTTGGAGTAATTTTCTAACGCTTTTACTTATTATCTCTCAGTTGCGTCTCTGTCTTTGGGCAGAGTGCGCTCAGGGGTGACTCCGTCAAAGTACAGAGTCGCAACTGAGAGGTGCCCAGTCCTGGGGAACAGCTGCCCGAGGCCGCGTCTTCTCATGGCACTAGAGAGAAGGATCGGTGCACGCACCGAGGCCAGTGCAACCGACGGTTGCGGGGGCTCGGGGAATTTTTGTTCCTTGTCCGGGTGCACGTGCTCGGGCTCCCCACATTAAACCGACCTTGTGTCACAACCTGAACTCTCGTGGGGTTCAGTAAATATATGCTCTTTTGGAGTAATATTCTAACGCTTTTACTTATCATCTCTCAGTTGCGTCTCTATCTTTGGATAGGGGCGACTCCTTCAAAGGACAGAGTCGTAACTGAGGAAAATTATACTGAGAGGTGCCCAGCCCTGGGGAACAGCTGCCCGAGGCCGCGCCCTCCTATTGCGCCAGATGCAGGGATCGGTTCTTGCACTGAACCCAGCGCAACCGACGGTTGCCGGGGCTGAGGTCAATTTTTGTCCTTGTCCCGCGCGTATGCGCTCGGGTCCCCACCTAAAAAAGACCTTGTGTCATATCTCGTCTAAGTGGGGGGACAGAGTAAATACCATGTGTAAATTACTATAAAGTAGACCTCGGGCTTTTTAATCTCAGAATTCGTGGGAGAATTGAGCTCCAATTTTGCATTTATTCATATAGATTCCATAATGTAGGTTTTACTTAATAAGCTATTATATTTCTCTAACTCTTCAAATATATAACTGATTCTAATTTCTATTTTCCTATCTTTACATTATATTATTTTTATCGTACAAATTGTTCTTTGTTCCGTCCCCTATGAAATAAAAATAATTCTTGTACGGGAAATAAGGATCTACGTACATCAAATCATCTTTAAATTAAGTGGCAGCAGAAGAGTTACTGCTGAACTTTTAAAAGGTAAGCTTAAACCTTAATTCAATTTTTAAATCCAACAATCAATTTTGAGTTCTTCTGTAGTTTATTGAAGCCTAACGCATCTACTCCTCTTTATCTACTGTGATGATAGCCAAACCAAAAATCCTCCACAGGAGCTAGATTAACAGCTGCCCTATCGGTCGGCATTTAAAATTTTAAGCTAGCTGCAATTTTGTATGCAAAAGGATAAGAGTTACTTCCCTTGAACCATGAAAGCAACAATGGCTAGTATAATATATTAATATATATATTTTAACCTCACATAATCTAGCTACCCTGAATAATAACCCAACAAAAATCGTTCCAGACACCTAACTTTTCTAAGGATTTTGAATGAGCTATGCATCATTGAAATCGGACCAGTTAGGGGTGGAGGAAATGCTTGGACTGACATACGCACAAAAACACATACACTGTACTTTATATATGAAGTGATTACTAGAACGGTTCCAAAGAACTAGACTATCCGAAAATAGAAACAAAAAAGACAATTACATTTAGAATCTGAAAGAGACACCAGAAATGTCTGACATATTATGAGGAAAGTGAGGTTTGAAAAATTGTCAGTCCCAGGACATATTAAGGGTAAGTGGGCAGAGGGAGACAATGTGTAGCCTACCTACCGAGCTTGGGTGGTACAAGATAATTAGCAGAGACATATGAATTAAAGCTACAAATGATAGAAAGTTGTGGAGAGCCATGATCGCCCACATCCAGAAAGGACACAGTACAAAAAAGATCTATTTATATTTCTGAGATGAGTTATTGTAACTATTTACACTATTTACATTGTTTAGACGGTTTTCATATTTATCGTCATATTCACGGCGTTTTGAGCCCTTCATCGAGTCCACTGCGGAAGATTGTTCTAATTCCACGTGTCGTGACTTTCGATATCTCAGTTTAAGTTAATTACCCTTGTGAGCTGAGTTAACAGAATTAACTGAAGATGGCCGGAGCTTACATTGGCCGAAACGGCCTGAGTATGGCAATAAAGATGAGGGTAACAATTCGAACAATGTCAATATATATATATATAATCAGTATCACCCCAAGCAAAACAGTAAAGCCACTAGCAAGCAAAGGGTTTCAGGATGTGGAGGAATAAGGAACAGAGACATTAGTAATGAGGAGAAATAGAAAATAGCAATCAGGAGGAAATATATAGCGATTGACATTGCATTTAATTTTTTGCGGATGACAGTTGGTTGGAAAGGAAGGATCTGGGGAGATTTCCGCAAGCGAGAAGGGCGAGATAAGAATCTGTTAGCATAGAAGTTACGGCTACATCTAGTTAACTCAACTGTAAACTGATAAGATCTCTCCGCCAGTCTACTATTGCGCTTAAATTCATAGTCTTGATATCACAGCGAAGATGTCATCCGAAAAATTGCCATATAATTACTTATAAAAAAGGCATTAACAGGTAACATTACGGCGGTGGGAAATTGACTGAAGACGAGTCGCCTGATCAGGAAAGATAATATTGCTGATTCTTCTTTGGATTTTTATCAAGGACCTCCAGGAACATTGTAGAGGTAGCGGACCATATATAGCAGCAATGGACGAATGGTAGACTTATAGATATGCAAGATAGATTCCGGAGAGAAAAACTGTCTTGCCCAACACAGTGAACTGACATTCCCTGATCTGTCATCTCGTCTGCAGTCACTCTCTCACAGACGCGCCGTTGCTTCGCTCTGTCTTTTTTACAAATACTTTCAAGGTAATTGCTCCGATGAGCTGCTTCACTTGTTCACAGGTCTCATGAATTTAAGCGTCCTACGAGGCTGGCATCCCCTTCACCGTTGAAATTGTTAGATGTAGACGTCTCTTCTACTCCAATAGCTTCATGTCTCGCACATCTCGCACATCTCGCCTGTGGAACTCCCTTCCTTATTCCTGTTTCCCTGACAAATATAATCTCTAACTATTTAAGTGTAACGTCAATCGACATCTCCAGTTGCCTTGATCTATCCACTTCCCTTCTCCACATCCTTTCCCCTTTCATTCCTATCTGCTCTCGCTCCAAATCTTCTGTAACCCCCTTGCCTTGATCGATCCACTATCTTTCTCCACATCCTCTCCTTTACCACTCCTATCTGCTCTTCCTCCAAACCTTCTGTAACCACTTGCGTGTTAGTGGTTTCCAGCCTTGCTTGGAGTGAAAAGCTTAAAAAAAAAAGTTGATCTAGCGATGGATTTAATGTATTCTTTCCACCTCATGTCAGCTGAGAGTGTTAACCTGAAAAGACGCAATGAGTCAGTTTCTTGGATGATAGCATCAGCCATGCTGACGGTAGGCATGATTAATGGAGAGAAGTTTAGTTTTTGGTGCATTAAAATTAACACGCCATTAAAAGTGCCCCATTTAACGAAGCACTTGTGGTTATTTTGTACATCAGCTTCCATTTTGACCTTGTCTGTCTGACTGTTCGACCTTACTATCAAGGAGTAAGTGGCTGTGGTGTATGAGTAGATTCCAAGTTGAGAGCTGATGTAATCGGGAAGTTCATTAATGAGATTAAAAGCAGCGTAGAACCAAGGATGGAGCTCTGGTGGGCACTCGCGTTAGTACGAAATGATGTAGAGGAGTGGCCGTTCAGGACAACATTCAATTTACGATTTGATAGGAACGACTGAATCAGCTCAAAAAAGGTTCCGGCGATATCGCAGATTTCCAGCTTGGGGACGACACCTGAATGCCAGACCTTGTCAAAGTCTTCCCAGATGTCCAATGCTACAGCCTGGGTTTTACCGTTTTTATATAGAGCGTGCAATTATCGTTAGTACATCAGCAGTTGTCCTGTAGAAACAAAAGCCATATTGCTTGTCTGAGAAAAGGCTTTGTAGTGAGAGCTGATTAACTAGTTCAACATTGATTGGGGCCTGTTGGAGTTTCCACCCACCAAAAAGAAAGAATATTATTATTTTAGAAGCCTACTAATAATGGACGATACTACTTATTTGCTAATACTAATAACTGCAGACATGTGGTGTAATGGATAGCGGGTTCGAATTCCATTCGAATCCATTGCAATCACTTACTTGCTAATACCCTTGGGAAAAGTATGAATCCTATTCTTCTCCCTCCAGCTATGGGTAAATAGCAGAACAGACTGGGTCATAAAGCCTTGGATGGCAACAGGTCTACCACAGAAAGAAATGGCAACATACTGCAGGGAAAAAATATCTGCCTCGTCAGTCATGTATCGAAGGTACGTGATCGCCTAAGCTTGTAACGCATGGCACATAACTGACTGACTAATATTCTGCTTTAAAATATTGATTAATTTAGTGGAAGATATCTAACTTCGAGTTGACTCATTTTTATAATTACTGCTTCTAAGAATTTTAGACTTTCACAGTGATATCCTATATACAGGGTGTCCATAAAGTCTGTGTGCACTTCAAAAACTTTATAATTTTTTTGTATATGCGATAGAAATAATCTGTAAAAAATGTTATAAAGTTTAATGTACCTAGTTTTAAATATAGCTAAAATAACTATAAATCAGTTGGCAAATGTTTTCAGTGAACTGCAAAATCGTATTACCCTTTGTATTTCTAATGATGGAGGACATGTGGAAACTTAAATAAAATTTCAATAAAACCTTAAAAAATATAGATTTACTTCTTTCTAATTTTTTACAAATTATTTCTCTCGCAAATACAAATAAAGTTATAATTTTTTTAAAGTGCACACGAACTTTATGGACCCCCTGTATTTGAATTAGCCCAGAGAATATTTCAGATAATTGCAACAATTCATACCAAATTTTCATTGTTAATATAAAATAACCAAACTTGAAACTGACGTTTGTTTTGATGCCGATTTCTGGTGTGTTCGAGATTGCAACCTTGCATCATTCACTCGTCAGTCAGTCAGTATTAGAGAGAGTAGCTTGGTAAAATGTGATCTGGCGTGAAAGTTTGCACAAGGAAAAGGTGTAGTGTCGTGTTCTTTCATGTATCATTATTGACGTTTGCTAAACTTTTACGGAGAACCAATTAGTCCATGTGATCGGAGATAGTAGGCGTGTAATGCATTTCAGAAACTGTGACAAGTGAGGGACAGGTCAAGTTCCGACGGAAATATGGAGGATTTTGTTCATTGTAAGCAAGAAAGCCGAAACAATGCTGGTCTATATGGGTAAAAATAAGTTTACAAAGTTGAATATTTGCTCGGTAATATACCGCTGTTCGCATCTGCAGCATTTCCCGCAGAAATAAATTGGGGCCATTAATTTCGCTGATTCTTGCAAAAACTGAGAACGACTGGATCGTACTCCGCGTTTATATATACATATATATATATATATATATATATATATATATATATGTGTGTGTGTGTGTGTGTGTGTGTGTGTGTGTGTGTGTGTGTGTGTGTGTGTGTGTGTGACAAATTATATATATATATATATATATATATATATATAATTTGTTAAAAAAAATAGTGAATATAATCATGGTTGGTGACGCTGATTCATCGGCAAGTTGGGTGAAAGCTGAGGTTTACCAAATTGCCTTGTATTTACACGCACGTACACACATACACGCACACACACATATATGTATATTCATTAATTTATATATATATATATACATATATATATACATACATATATATATATATATATGCAAAAACACACACATAATTTTGTCTTTTTGTATACGCATGCCTATCTCAATATACAGCATTTAAACATACAAATGTGTATATATATATATATATATATATATATATATATATATATATATATATATATATATATATAAGTGTATGTATATATATATATATATATATATATATATATATATATATATATAAGTGTATGTATATATATATATATATATATATATATATATATGAAGAAATATACTCTTAGGGTGTGCTATATGTATGGGATAATGTGTTCAATATCAGAGATAAAGCGTGTGTAAATATAGAAGTGAACATTGAAGTCAACAGTTAGAGGCGACAGTCTGCTTGATGCTAGACGCAATCGTCAGGCCTGATGATTGGGTCTAGCATGGAACAGCCAGTCGCCTCTAAGTGTTGACTACAATGTTCACTTTTATATATATATATATATATATATGTGTGTGTGTGTGTGTGTGTGAGTGTGTGTGTGACTTTTGATTAGATGTATGATATTAATTTAGATAGAGAGAGAGAAAATGAGTGAGTTAGAGATTCAATTAATTAAAGTTGAAGTATTTTTTTTTGCATCGGAACACGCATCAGATAGATAGATAGATAATGAAGTGAAATATATATATATATATATATATATATATAGATAGATAGATAGATAGATAGATAGATAGATAGATAGATAGATAGATTCAATATCTAAAGCTGAAGAGGTTTTTTGCTTGTTTGTTTTTTCTGGTTAACCTACTCAAAGATTTTGCATCGAACGGCGCATCAAATGTTAAACAGATTTTCATTAAAATTGAGAGAATTTGAACTGATATTTATGTTTAGTTCGACTCAAGAGTTCAGCATTGATACACACATCAAAGCCATGTGTTAATAAGATAGATAGATAGATAGATAGATAGATAGATAGATAGATAGATAGATAGATATGTAGGTAAGGAAGTGACATAGATAGATAGATAGATAGATAGATAGATAGATAGATAAGGAAGTGACATAGATAGATAGATAGATAGATAGATAGATAGGTAAGGAAGTGACATAGATAGATACATAGATAGATAGATAGATAGATAGATAAGGAAGTGACATAGATAGATAGATAGATAGATAGATAGATAGATAGATAGATAGATAGATAGATAGATAGATAAGGAAGTGACATAAATAGATAGATAGATAGATAGATAAGGAAGTGACATAGATAGATAGATAGATAGATAGATAGGTAAGGAAGTGACATAGATAGATAGATAGATAGATAGATAGATAGATAGATAGATAGATAGATAGATGGTCAAGTGACTTTGCCGATTCAAGATTTTCGCATCGAAACACTCGTCAGAACTAGATAGAAAGAAAGAAAGAAAGAAAGAAAGAAAGGAAAATGCGTGTGCGCGTGTGTGTTTGTGTGTGCGGGATCACGCACGCGCTGATAATTATTTGTTTTCTTGCGTTCATATTTTTATGTACATTCTAGGGTCCGTTACATTTTGGTAAAACGGGTTTTTTTCCCTCGCAAAATTGAAATTCTTTCTCAAGTCTCTTATATCTATTAAATTTCCCAATTTTTATTTTTTAATATTTATTTTAATTTTTACCCAAATTACTACGTAGATTTGTTTGTCTTAGTTATGCATATGGTTATTCTAATTGATCTTCCGGCTTCGAGGATTAAACTTTCTTGCAATAACTTTCGAGACTATCTTTCAAATCATTTTACTAAATATAAGCGCAGAATCTTGAGAAATATATTTGCTTATGTTTGAATTTGTTAACTGCTTCTTCTTTACTCTTCTTTGGCTGGCATGTGCTATTACATAAGGAACGCTATCACGCATGCGCACACAACATGGGCGCGTGTGAATTAACACTCGTGCACACACGCACGTCAGTGCGAGCTTCTTTCTCCTACTGACGATGTCAAATACGTATATTGTATGGCTTTCTAGCCGATCGCATCTCAAGACATCAAGAATGATTACTACGTAATATGTCGAAAGAATAGGGTGCATAACAAGAAAGACAGAATCGAAGGAAAAATAAAGAAGCCAGGGGAAGAGACTATAAAATAGAAGGTAAAGAGAGACTATGAAATGATGGTAAAGAGAGACTATGAAATAGAAGGTAGAGAGAGACTATAAAATGGAAGGTAAAGAGAGACTATAAAATGATGGTAAAGAGAGACTATGAAATAGAAGGTAAAGAGAGACTATAAAATAGAAGGTAAAGAGAGACTATGAAATGATGGTAAAGAGAGACTATGAAATAGAAGGTAAAGAGAGACTATAAAATGGAAGGTAAAGAGAGACTATGAAATGATGGTAAAGAGAGACTATGAAATGGAAGGTAAAGAGAGACTATAAAATGGAAGGTAAAGAGAGACTATAAAATGATGGTAAGGAGAGAGACTATAAAATGGAAGGTAAAGAGAGACTATAAAATGGAAGGTAAAGAGAGACTATAAAATGATGGTAAGGAGAGAGACTATAAAATGATGGTAAAGAGAGACTGTAAAATGGAATCTAAAGAGACTATAAAATGGAAGGTAAAGAGAGACTATGAAATGATGGTAAAGAGAGACTATGAAATAGAAGGTAAAGAGAGACTATAAAATGGAAGGTAAAGAGAGACTATAAACTGGAAGGTAAAGAGAGACTATAAAATGATGGTAAGGAGAGAGACTATAAAATGATGGTAAAGAGAGACTGTAAAATGGAATGTAAAGAGACTATAAAATGGAAGGTAAAGAGAGATTATAAAATGATGGTAAAGAGAGACTATAAAATGGAAGGTAAAGAGAGACTATAAAATGGAAGGTAAAGAGAGATTATAAAATGATGGTAAAGAGAGACTATAAAATGGAAGGTAAAGAGAGACTATAAAATGGAAGGTTAAGAGAGACTATAAAATGATGGTAAAGGGTGACTATAAAATGATGGTAAAGAGAGACTGTAAAATGTAATGTAAAGAGACTATAAAATGGAAGGTAAAGAGAGACTATAAAATGGAAGGTAAAGAGAGACTATAAAATGATGGTAAAGAGAGACTATAAAATGATGGTAAAGAGAGACTGTAAAATGGAATGTAAAGAGACTATAAAATGGAAGGTAAAAAGAGACTATAAAATGATGGTAAAGAGACACTATAAAATGATGGTAAAGAGAGACTATAAAATGATGGTAAAAAGAAACTATAAAAAAGAGTAAATAATAGATAATGAATGACGAAATACTAATTAAATATTTTAAAGAGATAATAAGAAGGGAATCTTAAAAGAAAAAGAATTTTGAATTGAGAACGAAGTTAAAGATGAAGGTAACAAATAAATTATAATAAAATGAAGGAACAAAAATAATGACATAACGAAGAATAGAAAGTGGGAAAGAGGAAGACGGAACAATTGAAGAAAAGCAAAAATTAAATTATTAATAAATTATAGAGAGAAAGAAATAATGAAAAAATCATAAAATAAAACAACCAGAATAAAAACATTTCAAAAGAGACCACCTCTTAAATATATTTTAAAATTTTGAAAATGTGCAAAAATATGTCGGAACAAAAAAAGAATGACTGTTTGACATACAACATAAAAAAAGTCAAATAAACAAAAAAATGAATTAAGTAAAACAAAATAAATCATGTAAAAATCAAAATCCACTGAATAAGATAAAAGAAAAACGGTAATTTAAATTTAAGAAATGTGATATAAATAAATTAATAGACAAGAAAATCACCGAGAAAACAAAGATCGAACGCACTGAATGGATATTTTTTCCAATCATCGACCGATTTAAAAAATCTGGTATTAAACAACTTTCATTATTCTACCTTCACAAAACAAAACAAAATTAGGAAATCAAAATGGAAATAAAATTTTAAATAAAATTGAAGAATTATTACGAATAATAATAGTAGCCTAGTCTGGCTCAAGATCATATTATTGGAGAACCCTTGAAGATCAATAAGAAAAGAGTAAGGGAAAAAAATCAATGAGATGAGCGTGTTAAACATGTCAAAGTAGGCTATAAAGAAAATGGTAATAAAGAGGAAGAAAAACATTTAAATTTAAAACAAAACCAAAAAAAGAAGATTTCTGAAGTTAAATATAGTTACGATCTGATACAATGCCACACTATTGTAACTCACGAGAGTATTAAGGTTATTTTCTTAAATATAACAGAGTCTGACACAAGGCCACATATGCGTAGCACTTAGTGTGTGTCGAACTGACAGTATGAGGTTAGTTTTTTAAGCATTACGCGATAACATGTCGTTCAAGATGAGGTTTCGTATAAATATAAACTTTAAAGAAAAGTGGAAGGTAACAATCAAATGTGAAGAGAAAGAAAGAAAGAAAGAAAGAAATGACGCATAAAATGAAAGCAGATAAAGAAAACAGAAAAAAAGAAAGAAAGAAAGAAAAAAGAAAGAATGAATGAAATGGCGCACAAAATGAAAGGAGATAAAGGAAGGAAACAGAAAGAAAGAAAGAAAGTTAGAAAGAAAGAAAGAAATGACGCACAAAATGAAAGAAGATAAAGAAAACAAAAAGAAAGAAAGAAAGAAAGGAAGAAAAAAGAAAGTAAAAAGAAAGAAAGAATGAATGAATGAATGAAATGGCGCACAAAAAAAGGAGATAAAGGAAGGAAACAGAAAGAAAGAAAGTAAGAAAGAAAGAAAGAAAGAAATGACGTACAAAATGAAAGAAGATAAAGAAAACAAAAAGAAAGAAAGAAAGAAAGGAAGAAAAAAGAAAGTAAAAAGAAAGAAAGAATGAATGAATGAATGAAATAGCGCACAAAAAAAGGAGATAAAGGAAGGAAACAGAAAGAAAGAAAGTAAGAAAGAAAGAAAGAAATGACGCACAAAATGAAAGAAGATAAAGAAAACAAAAAGAAAGAAAGAAAGAAAGAAAGAAAAAAGAAAGAAAGAAAAATGAAATAAAGAAAGAAAGAATGAATGAATGAATGAAATGGCGCACAAAATGAAAGGAGATAAAGGAAGGAAACAGAAAGAAAGAAAGAAAGAAATGACGAAAACAAGAAAGAAAGTAAGTTAGAAAGAAAGAATGCTAGAAAGAAAGAATGAACGAATGAATAAACGAAAGAAAGGATGGAGGAATGAATAAAAGAGAGAAAGAAAGAAATGGCGCGAAAAAGTGAAAGAAGAAAAGGAAAATCAAGGACGAGATAAGAAAAATAACTTTAATGTCGCAAGGATTGCGAAAAAGGTAAGAAGAAAGAGAAAGCGGGTAAGGAAAGATAGATTTAAAAAGTACCGCGTATGCCCGTGTCTAAGTCGGTTTTTTAACAACTAAAATCAAACCATATGCCATATATGTCAATTTTGCCAATCTGCATTTGGCTAGTTAGTAATGCCACGTTTAAAAAGGAGGGTAATATTATTCTAGATGTATAACTATGAAATAACACCTGCGAAGTTTAAGGACTGGTTTATAAGTCAATATTTATCTTTGATCTTTTAAGAAAAATGGAAAATGACCGTAATGCGCTATAGAAAAAAATTGTATCATCTAAAGTGAAATAATTTGGACGAAATTAAATCAAAAAATGAAAGAGCTCAAAGGAACGAACGGACAGAACCAAATAATTTATTAGGTAAAGCGAGAAATATCAAACTAAATCTGAAGTAAAAAACATTAAAGCAAATCCCAGTTAGCCTCAA
>OZ038505.1:8769438-8771938 GCA_964036315.1 Acanthosepion esculentum | reverse complement strand
AATAAAAAAAGAAAAATAAATAGGTAAATAAACACTTACAATATATATAGATATATTCAGAGACAGAGGAACAGAGATATACATTGGTAGGTATTCAATTGCTGAGATAAATATATATATATATATATATATATATATATATATATATATATATATATATATATATATATATATATATACATATATATAAACAGATAGATAGATCCTTTGAGATAAAAGGTCAAATGTCAAAGGGATCTGGACATCTGTAAAAATGATTGTATGTGTGTATATATATATATATATATATATATATATATATATATATATATATATATATATATATATATATATATATATATATGTATAAAGAAATATAATCTTAAAATGTGCTATATTTATGGGATAAAGTGCTCAATATCAGAGATAGAGCGTGTGTAAATATAAAAGTGACCATAGAAGTCAACACTGAGAGGCGACAGTCTGTTTCATGCTATATATATATAGTTCTGGTGTTCATAAAACAGTGTTCGATGTAATATAACAGAGTATATTAATAATATCCCTCACCGATAGGATAATATATATATATATATATATATATATATATATATATATATATATATATATATATATATATATATATATATATATATATATATATGCACATGCATAGTCACACAAACTTGCGTGTATATATGTGCATGTCCATTGTAAGATTCCGCAGGACACATAGCGTGTATATATATATATATATATATATATATATATATATATATATATATATATATATATATATATGCAAAATCCATTGAAGAAAATGAATTGCCACATAAATCGATATATGAATAAATAGTGATTGATTTGATCGATTGATACAATTGTTGGTACATACACGAAGAGGGAAACAGGTGTAAAATAATACAAGTATACAAATAAAAACACTCTCTGAAATATATATATATATATATATATATATATATACTTTTACTTCTACTTTTCCTGGTTTGGTTTCAACTCTGACCATTAACCTTATGCATATATATATATATATATATATATATATATATATATATATATATATATATATATGATATTGGTTTATTGGTAGACTATATTATGGGTAAAATATTCTGTTTCAGGGTTATATTGAATGTAAATAATGATGGTTAGTAAGAACAACATCAAGCAGCGACAGTCTTTTACATGCTTATTTCATAGCTGAAGTTTGAATTCAATCATTAAACTCTCTCTGTGTCTTTCTCGCTCTCCATATATATATATATATATATATATATATATATATATATATATATATATATATATATATATATATATATATATATATATATATAAATATATATATATATACATACATATATATTTGATTTCTTTTGTTGCAACGTTATTTACGTTCAGAAAATTCTTCCTGAAAAAGAAATAATATATATATATCTGGTGATGTGTCTTTCGGAAGCCATCACTCTCTGATAGATGCTTCATTAAAATGACTGGTTAACCATTTCTTTTATTGTTTTATTTCATGCGAACAAAAGTTTTGTTTTAGGACTTATTTTTGCTATTAGACTAATACGCCTTTATGTCGAATTGTTTAAATTTCAATAATACTTTTTTTGAAGAATATTGTAATGATTTTTCAACTGTTCAATAAAAATAAAATTAAACTTTTGAAGTCAATCTGTCCTCCAAACATTTGTATATTCCTTTAAAATTTCCCATTTATCGTCACATATCTCAATATTGCTCGAAAGATTTTAATATACCTACAAAATAAGAACAACTTTTCAGGTCTTGACACACTAATGGGTTTTCCACTGCAACTGCCATAGGTGCCATCTTCAACATGCTTTGAATTTGGTTACATTTTCTCCCGTGTCACATTCTCCATTTTCTTCATCTTCCTTCTTCTCTTTCAATATATCTACTTTCGCTATCTCTGCACTCCTCTCTAATAAAACGTAATCTCTCCTCATTCACTCTTCCTCCAGGATCAACTCTTTTTTTTGTGCTCTTTCTTTTTGTCTAACAATTGTTACTCTCCCATTTCCATTCCTACTTCCTCTCTCTTTTTACACACATTTCTATTACTCTCCACTACTGTTCACTCACGACGTCCTCATTTTCTCAATAACAAAACTTACTCTCTTTTTATTCACTTCCTTCTACTTCGCCTCCTCCTTCCTTCACGCCAAGCTTACTCTTTTCTTCTCTAACAATTGTAACTTTCACTCATTTATCTATCTCTTTTCTCTCTGCTAATCCTTAGTCTCTTTGTCTTCATTTTTGATTCCTCGCTAAGCAACATTACTATCTCTACTCCTCTGGCATTCTCTTCTTTGTCTAACTCAATCTTTAAATTTTCTCGATTTATCATTTTAAAGTTCCTGGCATTCTTTTTTCTTTCCTTATTTTTAGCCGATAACGACAGCCTATCTCTCTCTTTTTCTTTATCTCACTCTTTTTGTCTTTATCTCACTCTTTCTTTTTCTTTCTCTCTCTC
>OZ038505.1:8754438-8761938 GCA_964036315.1 Acanthosepion esculentum | reverse complement strand
CTACTACTACTAATAATAATAATAATAAATCTACTATAGCCACCGACAACGTTTTAACCTCCGCCATCATCAGCTCCACAGCATGTTATATTACAACGAGGATTACTACTACTACTACTACGACTAATGCTATGCAGAAAAGAATTACTACTACTACTACCTCAGCTGTTATTACCGACTATTACTGCCACTAACTCTATAGCCAGTGCGATTTTGACTCGACTGATGCTACAGCTACTATCACCAATACTACTACTACTTCTACAAGAGAAAGAGAGAGAGAGAGAAAGAGATTACAAAGCCGACAAGGGCTACCATTGCCAGTGATACACTACGACTGGTTCTGCTAGGGCGACTTCTATTATTACTACTACTACTACTATTACAACCAGAGTACGGTGTCGTTTCTTCTATATTATACAAGTGTTTTCTCTTTTTTTCTGGCGTGATCGGCCTCCTTACTGGGTTTGTTTCAGAAATATGATTTCGGCTTTCATGACAGTAGCCTGTATATCTGGAGAAATTGTCTACTGATACTCTTTTCACAGCGTTAACCCTGGATTCCTTGGATAAGTACTTCGACTACCGTAGAACGCAATCTCCCTACTCTCATAAAATATGGAACTAATTACGGGGATATTAACAATTTTATACTGTGTTGACATCGCTTTTGGTAAGTATTTTTGCTCTAAGCACGTAAGTAAAAATAAGTTTCGATAGAGAAAGCACATGACAAAGAAGCAAGTAGATAATAATAACAATGATTTACAAGCACGGACAACACAGTTACACGTACATACATACATACATACATACATGCATACACACATACATACATATATATATATACACATATATATATATATATATATATATATATATATATATATATATATATATATATATATATATATATATATGTATGTATGTATGTATTATATACGCACACAAGCAGACAATGAAATTTGAAATGACTTTCTTTTTTCAAGATATATTTTTGTTTTATTTTCGTTCCGTTCCGAAAAGCGTTTCTTTTTTTTTTATTTCTTGCAATCAAAATGCAAAAAAAAAAAATGGGTATTTTAAATGTGACATTACTTACCAAACACATATCGAGAGCGCACAAGTCCATGTACACACGTATGCGAACTAGATTAAAAAAAAAAACCTAAACTCCTTCTCTTTCCAAAATATACCTACCTACCTTATCAACAAACATATCTGCCTATATATTTGATATCGAAGGATTTTTGTTTTCAAAATGATTGACGACTTATATATATATATATATATATATATATATATAACTATATATATATATATATTCCTATTCCTTTTCTACTTATTATTTAATTAAATTTTACAACTAAGACACCCCTTGACCGTTCTTCATTTGTACATAAAGTAAGATAGCACATCGCTATACAAGTTAATACTTCAATATTATAGTACACACACGCAGATCTCTTGTTTATATGACTGTGTACATAGTCACTAAATATATTCAGTACTTTGTAGCTTCTTTGGTTAATTACGATACTTATTTTGTCATGTAGTTAAAGGAAAGCAAACTATTAATTTATTTCCGACGTCGATTTCTGAGCTCTGACAAGAACACTACTCGAAATGTCTCTTTTTTTCTTACATTTATATGGTCTGTTATTATTATATTTAACTGCCACTCAGCTTTTACAAGTAAGAATTGAAATCTCGCTGCAAGAATTATATAGACTCCGAGTCATACCAGAGGTGCCAATTCAGATTCTAATCAAAACAAATATGTTGCTTCTTAGCAATGGCAAAAATGCTAAATTTAATTATTTTGCGACAACAATGTCATCATTTTCTTTCTTTTTATTTATTTTTTAATCAAATATTGATTGCATTTTCAATGATGCTTTCTCGATGTAAAATAAATGCAGTATTTAGTCGCTAAATTTGCTATCGAATAACAAAGGTATGGGGAAAAAAAGCGAAAATCCAGGCTAAAAGAAAAATTATAGCAACTGAAGAGAGATTTACTGAACGCTTGGGCTTTCAGTGGATTATCGTTATATTTTAAGGTTTTTTTCTCCTCCGACTGGGAGAAGTAGTCTGTAGATTAATGAAGATTAAAATTATATATTAATGGATTTGGGATTTAGACGACTGTTCCCGTTTTGTTTTGGCATTTTAATTTTTTTGTTCTTATTCTTCGATTGCTTTATTCTTCCCTGTTGTTCTCATGACAAAACAACAAATTTAACAGTTGGCGAAAGTAGAAGCGCCATTTTATAAAGTTTCTCCAAGTCTCTTCACTTCAACGTTGGATTCTGCAAAAATTTCGGGTAAATAATTGACATTTCCGAGTTTGCAGCGATGACTATGATTTCGGTAAAACTATAAACCTAAACATATAATCTGGTGACACATTGGATTTAAAAATAATATACAATAAATAAAAATAAAAATAAAAACTACACTGATCGAAAAATAAATGATAACACTTGAAGTTCACGCATCGAAACATTGGATCTTTAACAAGCTCCGTCCTCAGATAAAAATTCGTTTATTTTCTTGACTTACTTCCATTCCAACTATCAACGCCACGCATACAAAACCATGCATATACGCGTATTATGCGTATGTGTATGCACGCGCGCATGTGTGCGTTTCGCATGTGAATGTATACGTTGATAGATAGATAGATAGATAGATAGATAGATAGATAGATAGATAGTGAAGAGAATTAGATAGATAGATAGATAGATACATAGATAGATAATGAACAGAATGAGATAGATAGATAGATAGTTAGTGAAGACAGATAGATAGATAGATAGATAGATAGATAGATAGATAGATAGATAGATAGATAGATAGATAGATAGATAGATATTAGTATTGGTCTTTAATGGTATAAATTTCGTAAGGGAAACAGAAATATGAAAAATATTATTGGAATATATATAAAGAAATCTCAATTTAAACTAAAAAGCTAGAAGTAAGCTTTCGCACATTTATATATATATATATATATATATATATATATATATATATATATATATATATATATATATATATATATATATTGGAATCTAATCGTAAAAATCATGCAAACGAAACAGCTAAAAGGGATCCCTTTCAAACTCATCCAGGACTGTTTCCGGGAACGAAAGTACGGACAAGGCTTGAAATACTGATATTACACAGAATCGTTTCAGATACACGAGTACTAATATATATATACACACATACGAAAAGAGAAATTATACTTATATATAAAAGCATGAACACATGTAAATTTATATATATATATATATATATATATATATATATATATATATATATATATATATATATATATATATATATATATATATATATATATATCACTGTCGGATTCGATTGTTAATTTCCTTGTAAATCATCATCTTTCTATAGTATTTATTAACTTTACTTTTACGCTCCAATCAAACATTTTAACAGTACAACCGACAACATTGCCTTTAATAGAATTACTGCCATTATTATTATTATTATTATTATTATTATGATCATTATTATTATTATTATTACCATCAACTCCAATATGAACAAGTAGTCTCACTACTATTTAAAACGTGTTTGTTTTACCATTTCTATATTTCATCGCGCAAGCTCGACTTAGAGAGCTGGAGATTGTATAAGTCCAATGACTATTTGTCAGATCGATCCATTGACCTGTCCAGCTTACAATCAATGTATCGATTTTGGTATCGGTTCGGCAATAAAATAAAGAGCATGCATAAACTCGCGTGTATGTGTGTTTGTGCCTTTTTAACGATACGTGTGTGCGTGTGTGTGTGTGTGTGTTGTGTGGGTCTTTTTCAACGCTTTGCAACATTCTCAATTTAATTTAAATTTCGCAGTGTGACAATAGTAAGTTTTACAGCATATAAATATATGTGAAAGAAAAAGGCACGTGCATATACACACTACATCACTGTATTATCTATCTATCTATCTATCTAGATATCTAGATATATATATATATATATATATATATAGATAATGAACTGAATAAGATAGATAGATAATGAACTGAATAAGATAGATAGATAGATAGATAGATAGATAGATAAATAATGAACTGAATAAGATAGATAGATAGATAGATAGATAGATAGATAGATAGATATTGAACTGAATAAGATAGATAGATAGATAGATAATGAACTGAATAAGATAGATAGATAGATAGATAGATATTGAACTGAATAAGATAGATAGATAGATAGATAGATAGATAGATAGATAGATAGATAGATAATGAACTGAATAAGATAGATAGATAGATAGATAGATAATAAACTGAATAAGATAGATAGATAGATAGATAGATAGATAGATAGATAATGAACTGAATAAGATAGATAGATAGATAATGAACTGAATAAGATAGATAGATAGATAGATAGATAATGAACTGAATAAGATAGATAGATAGATAGATAGATAGATAGATAGATAGATAGATAAACTGAATAAGATAGATAGATAGATAGATAGATAGATAGATAGATAGATAGATAGATAGATAGAAGGACAGGATTAAAAACAGTAACTATGGATATTTGCGGCCACCGTAATTGTGAACTTGTCTGGACAAATCTATCTTATTGATATTATTAAAAACTTTCTAACATTGATATGTCTTTAATGAAAATATAGTTTAGATTATCTACAACAAATGAAGACACTGGGTTTAATCCTTGTATGTGGTTTTAAAGAAGTCTGTTTCAAGATAATATTTAATTCAACTTACACACGCACACACTACGCACATGTATCATGTATGTATGCATTCATGTACGGATAGATAGATAGATAGATAGATAGATAGATAGATAGATAGATAGATAGATAGCTAACTAGCTAGCTAGCTAGATAGATTATGAAAGACTTAGATATATAGATAGATATAGAGATAGATGATGAAAAGAATAAGATAGATGAATTATGAAATACTCGAATACATCGATAGATAGTTAGATAGATAATGAACTGAATAAGATATATATATATATATATATATATATATATATATATATATATATATATATATATATATATATATATAGATAGATAGATAGAAAGAAAGAAAGAAAGAAAGAAATGAATACACTGAGATATTGGCAGATATGACATTTTCATGTAGAGATATATTAATAGACTGAGTTTCATAGATAGATTGATATATATGGATAGATAGGGGCACATCTTCAAATGGAGAGACAGGGGCACAACTGCGTTAGGATGCTTGTCTTGGAAGATCAATTACGACCGAGTAGTGAGTTCGATCCTGACTGGGTTCCCCATACTTTCGGTGTTGTGCTTTGCATAGAAAATCATTATGGATTGGTAGATATCCGTTTAACTGATTTAGATTGATAGATATTTCGTAATACTCAGGGGTGGGGGTATGCACACAAATATGTTGCAATATAGTTGCACTTGAAATTTTGAGGAACGCACGTTTTCATGCATACATCTATACCTACGTATTTGTATGCATGTTTTATGCTGTGCAAACCTATTTACAGAGCTGTATGCGTTTATCCTTAATTATATACCGATGATAAGTTTTAATATACGAAACACAGTTTAACGAAGAATGTGCTCTTTACCGTATGTCACCCGCCAAAACTATCGATGGACTGTAGATGCTTCTTGCTTGTTTACAACCCAAGCCTATAACAAGCATATATATTTGCTCCAAACAAACGAACTTGAATATTCTTCTATGCTTTCATACACGGCTGGTGCAAGGGTCTTGAGACAAGAGAAAAAATATGACACAATCGCTCCTGCTATCACATCACAATTTTCATGATGCATTTTTCATACAAAAGGCAAATTTTATTGTAACCTACTTATGTACAGTAATGGATCACATGCAATGTAGATAAACAATTCAACTAGAAAAAAGCTGAAAAGAAATAGGATGCATCTAAATGCAAATTAAAGACATGATAGCCAAATCCATCTAAAATAAATCAACAAAATTTGTGGTCATTTTTAACATCAGCTTGAGATTTCTTTTGTTAAAAGTTGACTAATTTTAACACATTGAACATTATTTTTGAAAAAAGTAGGGAAATTTATAAAGTATATTTCCAGACTTAGTATTAGCAAAACAATCAACCCAGAATGACGTCGAAATCGGCAATAGTCAGTGGAACTTAGTTTTATTTATAACTTATATAAATATAGTTACAAACATTAAATGTTGATAAGATAGCGGGGGTCAGAAAAATATTAACTGGGATTACCAATCACGCTTTCCCCCACCCGGTCAGGAAGTTTAGTACGCACTGGCTCTGCTTTCATATATACAGAGATTAGAAATGACTGACAAGGTACTTTTGTCAAGTGTTCTTGTGTAGTTTTACAAGTATGCGAACAAGAGCTTTCTTTCGTGGATTAGAGAGTATAGAAATTATAAAAAAAGATTAGTACTTCCGAGAGCTTTCGGCTAGTCAGTTACCCGCTTTGAAATAGAGTCGGAGGGATAAGCGCATAACCTACCTGACAATCATGTGTAAATGCCTGACAGAAGAGGGATTAGGAGAGATAACAAAGAGACAAAACAACTAAGAGCTACAAAGGACAGGAAGTTGTGGAGAGCTATGATACGAAACATGCTGAGGTGATATAGCAAATACAAGAAGAAAAAAGAAGAATGTGATCAATTCAAAACAGAATCAATTTTGCTGTGACATTTAACTAAACATATATATTAGAGGGGTTGGTGCCCAAATACACAAATATACACATATTATATATATATATATATATATATATATATATATATATATATATACAAATAACATCTCTCATTCTCTTTCTCTTTCTCATTCACTCACTATATATATATATATATATATATATATATATATATATATATATATATATATATATATATATATAATCTTGAGAGAAGATCTAAAGTACTTGGGAAATGAAAATAAAAGGAATATAAACAGCTATAGCACATTTCTCTCATACTTTAACATCAATACACAGAAGTTTATTCGGATTTTATCAAAAATTAGCAAACATAATATCTGTAATTTATTCAATCAGACACGTCTAAAAGAGAATTTGCTGCCTAAATGCACAAATTTAATATATATATATATATATACACACACATATATATATATATATATAAAGATATATATATATATATATGTATATATATATATATATATATATATATATATATATATATATATATATATATGTCATATCTAACTGTATATCTAGCTATCTGTTCATATCTCTGTATATATTAGTCTGTTGTCAGATTTATCTGTCTTGCTATCTAGCTAGCAAGCTACCCATTATTCATCTCATCAATATATTTATCTTAGATTGCTCTCTCTCTCTCTCTCTCTCTCTCTCTCTCTCTCTCTCTCTCTCTGTATATTTCTCTTTTATTTAATTATTTCTTGGAAGAATTTTCTCGTCTAATAT
>OZ038505.1:8744438-8749438 GCA_964036315.1 Acanthosepion esculentum | reverse complement strand
GATAGATAGATAGATACACATGGGCCGTTGAGATAGATAGATAGATAGATAGATAGATAGATAGATAGATAGATAGATAGATAGATAGATAGATAGATAGATAGATCGAAGCGAACATATAACCTTGGGAAATTTCTAAATCCAATCCTTCTACACTCCATCTATGGGTGAATACAAGAACATGCTGGGGCCAATGTACTTGTCTGGCAGCCAGTTTAGGCATAGGAACGCTATGAATTCAAAACCTAAGGATGATTGTATTGGAGAAATTGTAACGCACCGTGTGCTCCTGTGTCAGTTTTGGGTTTTTCCGCCAAGTGTCATTGTTTCTGGCCAAAGACAACACCACTCTAATCAAATAATTTGTGTCTGTAGTCAGGCTTATCAAATGGACCTGCATTCTTCAAAAACGACAAGAGATTCAATTATGTAAACAGTGTAGATATAGAAACACGGCATAGGGAGCGATAGTTTCGGGCCTGAGGCAATCATCAGATATTGGCCACATTGTTCATATCCATATAGACTCTATTAGAAATTCTAGAAAATAGACTCACGCACATACACAGACACTGACGTGCGAGCACGCACACACACTCATATATATATATATATATATATATATATATATATATATATATATATATATATATATATATATAGTCTTAAGGTGTGCGATATTTATCGAATAAAGTGCTCAATATCAGAGATAGATTGTGTGTAAATATAAAAGTGAACATTGAAGTCAACACTTAGAGGCGACAGGCTGTTTCATGCTAGACGCAATCATCAGGCCATATATATATATATATATATATATATATATATATATATATAGATAGATAGATAGATAGATAGATAGATAGATAGATAGATAGATAGATAGATTATTAATGTTGGGCCAATAAAACGCCCAAAAGACACTCAAGTTAGAGGATTACTGTGTGGTGTTGTATTACCACAAGAAAAGCCAAGCGTTAACAGTGTATAGCTGAAGTAGACTTTATAAGGGACCGGAAACCCAATCCTAAGGAGGAATCATGGGATAAACCTGTACACCTGTTGAAAAGACCAAGGATTGGTGAACCGGACGAAAGTCGAATATATCTATTGCTATTATATATATATATATATATATATATATATATATATATATATGTATGTATGTATATGTGTGTGTGTGTGTGTGTGTGTGTATCTGCGTGTGTGCATTTTCGTCTTATTTTGTATATCTGTGTATCGTCTAATGCTTCGGGATCGAGATATGTGTACTTATTACTGGTTGTTCTCTTCGTTGTTCGGATTTCTAACGCTGTTTTTTGTGATTTTCTTCCATTCGGACTACTGGCGCAAGATAATCTTCCTACCACAATTTCCTGCGTTCTCCTGGCTTTGTCGTAGAATAATGAATGCTGGGCAGATAATTGTGAACATTAAGCTAGCATTCTTCTTATCTAATCAAAGTAATCATCGATATCTAATAAGCCCATTCGTCTGTCGAATTGCAATCGAAGCAGACATGTACCAATATAGGTATTTTCATCTACGTAAAGGAATTAAGTAAACAATAACTGGCTCATATCAATCATGCCATCACTACCCTTCAAGTTTTTCAGCTTCCCACTATTTTATGATTATTTATTTCAGTTATATTAGCCGTTCATCTCAGCAAATATCTCGTAATATCTATCTATCTATCTATCTATCTAAGTATATCTATATATCTATCTATCTATCTATATATCTAACTATCTATCTATCTATATATATATATCTGTCTGTTATCACTCGCTCTGTTTTGTATCATTATATATATATATATATATATATATATATATATATATATATATATATATATATATATATATATATATATATGTATGTATGTATGTATATATATATATGTTAATTTATTCCTATCTATACATTTATCTATCTATCTCCTATCTCTCGCTCTTTATATATATATTTATATATCAAGAGTTATTAATTTCTTCCTGTCTATCTGTCTGTCTGTCTCTCACGCTATCTCTCTCTCTCTCTCTCTCTCTCTCTCTATATATATATATATATATATATATATATATATATATATATATATACATATATATATATATATATATATATATCAGTATATATTTTTATTTTTACCTATCTATCTATCAATCACAGTGTGATCCTATCTATCTATGTATCTATATATCTATCTATCTATCTGTCTGTCTCTCTGTCTATCTACCTTTCGCTCTCTCTCTCTCTCTCTCTCTCTCTATATATATATATATATATATATATATATATATATATATATATGTATATATAAATATATATATATATATACACACACACACATATATGTCTGTGTTTGTGTGTATACACGCACACATAAACCTTTTCTTTACTATAAAATGTATTCCTCTCTATCTATCTATCTATAAACCTGAGTTTCTGTCTCTCTGTATTTATGTATGTTTTCATTCATTTTCGTTTTATCCTTCTATGACGATACTATCGCCACCTTTTTCAGCTCGCCTTTATAAATTTCGAATATTGCTTTTCGAGTTTTATAATTCTAAAACCCCGTTTAACTTTCTCTTCGAAATAGATATTCACGTGAATTTATTCATATATACCGTGGAGTTGTTGAAATTGTAAATCTCTCGTTCGGACTCTATACCTATTCGCTTTTCATCATTCTATCTTAATAACTGTTGGTCTGTTTCTTTACTTGACTCTTTATCCACAAAATGATTTCCATATCTCTCTCTCTATCTCTCTCTCTCTTTCTGTGTGTGTGTGTGTGTGTGTGTGTGTGTGTGTGTGTGTGTGTGTGTGTTCTTCTTGGTCTAACAGAAGAAGAAAAAATACCTTCTTTTATCAGTACACTTATCAGTATGGTAATTGCTGACGATATGAAAGTGATTAGAAACATCTACGTTATCGATCAAAAAGAAACTAGCGAGTTTTGCTAGCAGTCTCTCTTTGCCATCAATCCATTTCTCTATTTCACTCCTATTTCCATTTGTGTGTTTCTCGAAATTATATTTTCTTTTTTATATCCTCTCTCTTATCGCTTAGTTGTCCATGTAACACGACGATAGAATGCGTTTGGTATCTTCCGAGGAATATAATTTCCGGGCTCAGGCTAGCAAGAGTAACATAGATTTTTGTCATACTATCTCTCTTTCTGTTTATCATTCTCTTACGCTCTCTCTCGCGCTCTCTCTCTCTCTCTCTCTCTCTCGCGCGCGCGCGCGCTCTCTTGCTCTTTGCCTCTGTCCATTTATCTATATATCTATCTATCACAATCTATTCATATCTATTTGAGTTCATTTATGCATGCATGTATGTATGTATGTATGTATGTATGTATCTATCTATCTATCTACCTATATCTATCTATCTATCTAACTATCTATCTATCTATCTATCTATCTATATATATATATATATATATATATATATATACATACATACATGCATCTATACATACATACATGCATGCATAAATGAATTCACATAGATATGAATAGACTCTGATATATATATGTATATATATATATATATATAAACTAAGCGTAATTGGGGATCAAACACTCTTTTATATAAGTTACCTTAAAAACCACAGACAGGTATTTGTTATATAACAAACCTGTTGTTCTTAATGAATCTTGTGTATATATTTATACATATATATATACATATATATAAATATATATAAATATATATATATATATATGTATGTATCAAAATCAAGGAATATTAACTACTCATGCTACCATAATAAGGTTTCTTCAGGCAGTGAAGGTTAATGGTTAATATAGGTTCCCGAAAGTTTTGCTGATTTTTTAACACCCTCTTGAAGTCATATATATATATATATATATATATATATATATATATATATATATATATATATATATATATGTGTGTGTGTGTGTGTGTGTGTGTGTGTGTGTGTGTGTGTGTGTGTGTGTGTGTGTGTGTTTGTGTGTGTGTGTGTGTATAGATAGATAGATAGATAGATAGATAGATAGATAGATAGATAGATAGATACGTGTGTACGCACGCGTGTCAGAGTGTGTCAAAATCACAATATTAATGACCCCATTGCAATCACAGGCACATCCGAGCACACACATATATGCAATCACTAGGTCATAACTACCTTTGAGGATGAATCAATTAATTCGATCTTAAATTTCCAATGGATAGCCTTTTCGCTTGATTTATCTGTTAAATGTCTCTTTTTTTAACATGAGGATCATCCTATAAGAAGCCCAAGATCACCTCGAGGTAGAGGTATTCAGAATAGCAGGCAATGTTTAAGCGTATATGCGGGCAACGTAAACCTAAACAGGAACAGGTTAAGATGTTGACAACGAGGAAATATCCACTTGGGAATCGGTTCGACAAGGCAGCAGTCCGTGGGAAGATGCTACTCAAATTGAACTTATATCTTAGCAGGGGAATACGTAGTGAATGAGTGTGGCTTGCTACAATGGACGTAGCATGGAGAGCCTCAGCCGGAAAGGGTTGAATTGCTTACGGATGTAGTTCGTCTAAAGACTTTCCTTAGTAATAAAGAAAAGTATTTTTTTCTAAAAATAAATATGTTTCAGCACAGTTAGATATATTGGAGAAAACTAAAAGTCTATGCAATATCTAAATAAGATTGTTAGCATCTGACTAAGGAGGCCCATAAAATTCGACATTCTATCTACTATTAGTATTTTGAAACACATTAAGATTCCAAATTCTAGAAAGAATTATCTTACACCAGATAAAGCTAATTCCATCAATATCTCAAATCAGCTGATTGTCCAACTATATTCCTTTATCTATATGTACATATAATGACACTCATCTCAATATATATATATATATATATATATATATATATATGTGTGTGTGTGTGTGTGTGTGTGTGTGTGTGTGTGTGTGTGTTTGTGTGTCGGGATTGAAGTTATGCATAAATTGTCCAAATACATGTTTTTTCC
>OZ038505.1:8731938-8736938 GCA_964036315.1 Acanthosepion esculentum | reverse complement strand
ATATATATATATATATATATATATATATATATATATATATATATATATTATACATATATATATATATATATATATCAATATATATATATATATATATATAGTTAAATATATATGTATTGCATGTAAACAAAGTATTTCAGTAGCCATTTTACATGCATAAATACAAATATGAATAAACACGGACACAACAATTTTCCCAATAAATAATAAACAAACACATACAAACACATACATATACATATACATATATATATATATATATATATATATATATATATATATATATATATATATATGTATATATATATATATATATATATATATATATATATTACTTGTATATATGTTTTTTAATTTGTATAAGAAAGCGTACATACATATATATACGCACACACAAGCAGACACGCGCGCACCCCTCTCTCTCTCTCACACACACACACAGACATATATATCCATTATTTCTAAACACTTTTTTATTTATATAAGAGTTCTCTATCTTATATAATTTTAAATGTTTACCCTTTATATATAGTATTTTGCACTTATTCTCATGACATATTTTCGTAAATAATAAAACAAATGTTATTTTATGTACATATAATATGTATCCAGCTAGCGTCATTTGGCTAAAACTTTTTTTTACATTGATATATATATATATATATATATATATATATATATATATATATATATATATATATATATATATATATATTAATTGTAATAACTATTCCCTCATTTCTTTATTGGGTGTTGGTAACTAGGCACAGTTTTTTAGAATTACAACTCTGATGCGTACACGGCAAATTACGGTGTTAACTTGTCTTAATAATTGTAAAATAAAAAAAATAAAAATTTTGCATGAACATAGTAGAAACATCGAAATACAGGAACTTCTTCCAATTGCTTTTATTTCAAACGTGTTGAAGTGACATTATTTATATTGATTAATCTAGATACTTCATGCCGTTCAGATGTTATTAATAAATAATCATTCTCGAATTTCTCTCTTTACACGAACGGAGAATTACGCATTCATATGCGTAAACAAACAGGCACACACATACATATAACAAATGTATCTCTATGTATGTATATATACACATAGATATGCATACGCAGAATATACATATATTCAGTAGGCTGGTAAGAATAAGAGAGTGTATATATCAAGCTACGTAAGAATCTCTATATATGGGTTCGTTAGTGCGTAGAATGTGGTGGACGGGAATGTTTTATAAGAGGGAAACTAGAACGAGGCTATAAAAAGAATTATATATATATATATATATATATATATATATATTCTTTTTATACATGATTTTTATTGATACATTTAAGTAAATGCTCAGTTCATGGTAATCATTATTACTTACATTTACCGGCCTGTAGGTTTGATTCCTGTCGGAGGATATATTTTCTAAAATATTTCTCGGATATTCTGGCCGCTAAATGTAGTTAATATTGTTTATTGTAAACAGAGCATTTACATAAATGTTTGTATTTATAAAAATATTGTAAACAGAAAATAAAATAATTGTCACGTCTAAGTCATTTTCACAATATATCGTGGCCTGAAGATTGCGTCTAGCTTGAAACAGTCTGCCGCCTCTAAGTGTTGAATTCAGTGTTCACTTTGATATATACATATATATATATATATATATATATATATATATATATATATATATCAATTGCAGATCAAATATGGATCGAATTCGACAGGATGATAAAATAAAAAATAGGAAACGTATTTCAATACATACATGCACACACACGCACGCATATATATATATATATATATATATATATATATATATATATATATATATATATAAGTGTATTTATATTTATATATATATATTTATATTTATATATACATGTGCGTGAGTGTGTGTGTATATATATATATATATATATATATATATATGTATATATATATATATATATAAAGAAATATAGTCTTAAAGTATTATTATTTATATATATATACATATATATATATATATATACACACGCATATACATATACATATACATATATATATATATAGAGAGAGAGAGAGGGAGGAGAATGAGAGAGAGGGAGAGAGATTAATAGTTATATAGGTAGATATTATAATTCTATAAAAAGTTACTTTTTGGGAATATTTTTCAACAATTCTAAAGTGTATCTTTGTATCATTTGTAGAGTTTATTGTAATGTTTTTCGTTCTTAGCCTGATTGTCGATAGATGGAACAAGGTGCAAACAATTTCGTTGTATCGACGATCACCCTCATCTACAAATACACGTACAGTCATGTACGCGTACTCCCTCCTTATTGTCTTTTCCTTTGTCTTATCTAGACTTTTCGAAATCCAGCGAATATGAGACGTTACACGTTGAAAATGTCCGTATAGCTCGAAACATATCAAGTATATGAGGTCGCCGGAGCTGCTATACTGCCGTTTTGAACAGAAGTGAACCCAATGTCCATACCACTTTTTCACATATTCTAATTATTACGTTTTGTTTGTAATTATTTCCTATCCTTTTCATCAGTTTATTTATATATATATATATATGTTTATCAAGTAGAACTTTGTAAGGGAATGCATACTTGCGCACGCTACTGAGCATATTAATACTACTTTGGTCAGAATTTGTCCAGAGCACCCTCTCTAACATTGACAATGCTGGATATACGATAAAATTTATTCCCCTGAACTATAAAATATATAACAGTAGAAAGATACAGGCCTGAATCTGAATGTATATAATAGTCGATTTCTTTGTCTATACAG
The DNA here is from genome assembly GCA_964036315.1 of Acanthosepion esculentum. NCBI lineage: Eukaryota > Metazoa > Mollusca > Cephalopoda > Sepiida > Sepiidae > Acanthosepion > Acanthosepion esculentum. The sequence goes on along the minus strand of OZ038505.1, from coordinate 8,734,153 downwards.
AAGTTTCACATTCTTTTTATCATATGACGAACTTTTCCCTTTTAGTCAGTTTTGCTAATCTATCTCAGTCCGTTCTCTCTTATTGTGATAGCAACTTTCCTTCTTTCTCTCTCACTCTTTATTTCTTTCTGTTCATGTATATATCTCTCTCTCGTTCGTTGTTCACCTCTTTTTTTCTTTCTCGGTTCCCTTTCATTCTCTTGTATTGCCACCCCTCTCTTAATCTTTCATTCTATTCCTCTCAGTTTCAGTTCGTAGTTTATCTTTCCGTCATTTTTCTGTTTAAATTCTTTTCTGTTCCTTGCTCTCTAAATATTTTAACTAAACCTCTTTGTACTTCTCTCACTCTCTGCCTCTCTCTATTTGTCTGTCTTTCTCTCTCTCTCACTCTCTGACTCTGCCTCCCTCATTCCATTCCTGCATGTTTCTCACTGTTTATCGATCTGTTGGCATTTATTTAATACTTCCTATCCCTCCCCCTTCTCTCTCGATCTCCAACTCTTTCGCTGTTAACAATAACCTCTGTTTACGTCACGTCGAAATTTACCATTCTATCATGTACTTTTTTACTCCTCTCTCTCACACATATCTCTCTCCTCTTTTCTCTCTCTTTCTCTCTGTCACAAATATCTTTTTTCTTCATATTCACCCCCCTCTCTCTCTTTATTTGTCCTCCTTCGTGATTTTTATTCTCTTATTCCTCTCCCCCTCCATCTCTCTCACTTTCTCTCTTATTCCGCTTCCATTCGATCTCCGCCTGTTCACAGCGGTTCTTTCTCTCTTCCACGTTCTCTCTTTCCCTCTCCTTCTCCCTCCCTCACTCTCTCTCCCTCTCCTTCTCCCTCCCTCTCTCTCCCCCTCTCCTTCTCCCTCCCTCCCTCTCTCTCTCTCTACTGCTCTCTACATTTGCCGATATTTCTCTCTCCCTCCCTTTCACACACACACACACACATATTTCTCACTCTCTCTCTTTCTCTCTCACACACACACACGCACGCACACACACACACAGACACACACACACACACACCGTATATGACAAACTCTTCCCGTTTGTTCACAAACTAACTGATACTCTTTGTTTTTTGTCTTTCTTAGTCTTTTCTGCAATATCTCCCTCTCTCACACATACAGACGCACATACACACACAAAATTCCCCCTCTCTCTGAATTCATTGTTATTTATATCATTCTCTCTCTCTCTCTCTCTCTCTCTCTCTCTCTCTCTCTCTCTCTCTCTCTCTCTCTCTCTCTCTCTCTCGCTGTTTGCACTTCTCATACTTATTGGGTATAGTCTCAACCATCTCTTTCCTCGTATCTATGATCTAACTTTCGTATCAATTTGTCATTAACGTATACGCCCATAACAATTTGTCTTGCTTCTAAGTATGAAACGAAGGCACGTAACAAAAGAAATATCCTTCTCCACAAGGATGGTTACGAATCGGGCAAGCAACGAGCAATTTTTCGAAAAATGGAAACAATAACGCCGATTATATATAAATTCAGAAAATTAAATTGCATTTCTGAAACACACAAAGAGAAAAGAAGGCCGGGGAAATTTGATGCACTCATTACATAGTGAAGTAGAATAGAGGAAAACAACGAATAACCTACCTAAGGAGCGCTGTTATTATATATATATATATATATATATATATATATATATATATATATATATATATATATATATATATATATATATTAATTACATACACGCACACGCGCGCGCGCACACACACACACAAACACACATATATATAAATATAAAAGTGAACATAGAAGTCAACACTTCGACATTCTGTTTCATGCTAGATGCAATCGTCAGGCCACGTTGACTTCTATGTTGACTTTTATATTTACACACGCTCTATCTCTGATATTGAGCACTTTATCCCATAAACATAGCACACCATAATTCTATATTTCTTCACACACACACACACACACACACACACACACACACACACACACACACACACACACACACATATATATATATATATATATATATATATATATATATATATACCAGGTAAAAAAAATGTTTGTAAATTATCCATGTAGATCCTATTAATATAAAATATTAAATCGGATCCACAAAAGATAGCCGAATATATTTTTTATTATAAAACTTATAAATGAATTACAATAAATGTCATCGAAACGATTTACCTCATACAGATGATCCTTTCGTCCAAGTGTTTTTCTTTTG
>OZ038505.1:8681938-8716938 GCA_964036315.1 Acanthosepion esculentum | reverse complement strand
TAAATAGCAGAACAGACCGGGTTCTAGAGCCTTGGATAGCAACTGGTCTAACGCAGAAAGAAATGACAAACTACTGCCTCATCGGTCATGTATCGAAAGATACATGATCACCTACGCGTGTATCACGCATCGCACATAATTGACAGACTATATTAGCGGCATGGTTTCATCATATTGCAGTCAAAATGGCTAGATGCAACCGTAAGTTCTATGCTGTTAGTTTCTTTTGTCTTACTTTACTTTTGTGGAACTCTTTTCTGCCTTCTTGCTTCCCAGTGAACTTCGATGTTCAATAATGTAAACGTATTTTTCTATAGATTCCTTCCATCTTCTTAATTCCTGTTCCTTTACTTTTCTTTCTCCTTAATAGGTTTTCTCATATTCTCTAACACTCTCTAATCCCCTTGCGTCTTAGTGGCTTTATTGCCTTGCTTGGGTGAAATAATTCAGAGATCTACAGCTAAGACTCTCTATGCAATATACACAGGATCGAAGCATTCTCTGTCCATTCGTGTTTCATTCGTAAGAAGGAAAGCTTCTTCCAGGGAGTAGCCTCGTCATAAAAAAGACTCCCGAGATGATGCTTCTCCAAAGACTAAAGTCTTAAGTACTTTACGTCGAGTGTCAACCGTTACATATCTTACATATTCTAATAACCTTCACTTAATCCGCTTTTCTCTTTCCTACGTTCATTTAGTAAAGCTCTACCTAAAGTGGCTCCTGGGCCCTGTATTGGGCGAATATTTAGTAATGACAAAAAGTAATGGCAATTCAAAGAGAATAATGATGGCTTACCTACTAAAGAGACGTAATGAAAATATAAAATATCACGTATTTCCCCCCCACTTTTTCCTCTCTCTTTTCTCTCTCTCTCTCTCTTTCTTTCTTTCTTTCTTCCCCAGCTCTATCTGTTTCTCTAGCTCTTCCTCTGCTCTCTCTTACCCGCTCTCTATCTATATCTCTTACCCCGCTCTCTTTCTCTTTCTTTCCCTCTTTCATTTTCTCTTTCTTTTTTTCAATCTCTTCCCTGCACTCTCTATCTCTCCCGAAATCCCTCCCCACCCCTCTCTCTCTCTCTCTCTCTCTCTCTCTCTCTCTCTCTCTCTCTCTCTCTCAATTGAATCTCCCTTTCTTTTTTTCTTTGTACACTCCCCTTGTTCTCATTATGTCTCACTCAGTGGTAGCGATAAATATCTGTCCATGTCTCGTTCGGTTTACCCGTTTCCATCGCAGTCTCCGAGAATATTTTTATCCACGTTACTTGCGCTTATTCTGGTGGGATTGAACTACCTTTCATCCTCGCGTGTAATCTTTCTAACAATGCAAATCACCTTTTGTAAACTAGGTTTTCTCTGTACAGCTAATTATAGACCATGACTTTCATGTTAGGCTCATCGCAAGTAACGAGTAAACTATGCATCCATAATAACTGAAGCGGTGAATTGATATATGAAACGCGGATTAATAAATCTGTATCCAGAAGCGTAGGGAGCTGAATTTTGATCTGAACCTCTCACTTGATGATATTCATCTTCTTCTTCTATGCGCCATGTCCCTTTCGGACTTGGCCGACAATGTCTCTCTACAGTTTAGTGTCCTTTGTTGCTCTTCATAAAGTTTGTCTTTTTGCTATCCTAATTCCACTTTTGCCAGCCATTTGCACAAGCTTCTTCTTCTTCTTCTTCTTCTTCTTCTTCTTCTTCTTCTTCTCCTTCTCCTTCTTCTTCTTTTTGCCGTATCCTTTCAGGACGTGTGTGATCATGGCCACAATTTCCTGCTCTTTGTAACTCTCAGTAAAGTTTGATTTTATTTCTACTAAACCCTGTTTTGCCAGCCATTAGCACGACATCTTCCTCCTTCATCATCTCCTCCTTCTTCTTCTCCTTATTATTATTATTCTATGTGCTGTGTACCGTTAAGACGTGAGTGATCGTGGCTCTTCACAACTTATATATATATATTAATATATTATACTAGCCATTATCCTTGCTTTCATGGTTCAAGGGGAGAAACTCTTATTTTTCTTTAGTATCCAAAATTGCAGTTAGCTTAAAATTTTAATCTAGCAAAAAAAACACCCCATGGGCTGAGATTAAAAAGCCCCAGCTCTAATTTATGCTAAATAGTTGTCTTTACTTTCCTATTGTGAATTTTTAGTCAAAGCTTGAATTGAAACAGACTTTATTCTTTCGATATATAGTTAAACTTTTCAATATTTATAATGGTTTCGAGACCTGTTTTGAATAACAAATAGATTTTATTTTTATCTCAGTCGCTTGCGTTGAAGTTAGTTAAACACAAATGTAGGCTTCACCGATTGCATTTACTTGCTATTGTATCTGCTTACCTGGGATAGCCTTCACATTTAAATTACATGTATGCGTATATTCATATATATACATACCCGTATCTCCTCTGCATATATATATATATATATATATATATATATATATATATATATATATATATATATATATATATATATATATATATGAAGAAATATAGTCGTAAAGTGTGCTATATTTATGGGATAAAGAGCTCAATATCAGAGATAGAGCGTGTGTAAATATAAAAGTGAACATAGAAGTCAACACTTAGAGGCGACAGCCTGTTTCATGCAATCGTCAGGCCAGGAGTGCTGTTGTTTTTCTCGGCTATTTATATATACGGTCAATGGTGCATTGTGGGTAGTCTATTCTGGCGGTTATTTTACCGGAAGCGAACTTCTATGTACACTTATATATATATATATATATATATGTACGTACTTACACACAGATTTTTAACTATATATATATATATATATATATATATATATATATATATATATATATATATAGGTGAAGATTGAAGTCAACTGTTTAATGCTAGGCGCAATCGACAGCATGAAACAGCCTGTCGCCTCTGAGTGTTGAATTCAATGTTAATATCTTTGACATTGAGCCCTTTATCCCGTTAATATAGCACCCCTTAAAATTATATTTCTTCATATGTATATATATATATATATATATATATATATATATATATATATATATATATATATATATAAGAAACTTCTGTAAGAAGAACAGTGATTCCTGAAAACTTTTCATCATATACTAACAGTGAGTTAATACGTAGTGTAAGGGCAACGTCATCATTATTAGCAACACAATGCACACTAGCAATACCACGCGATACCACTAGGCAATATTGCTTCTCTATCATATTGCATAAATACCAGGTGAAAGGCTATCGTCCAATACACACCTCTCCCTGACTTTTGAACAGCAGTAGAGTTTTATCCCTTGTTTCCTGCATAGGTTTTGCTCTACGGTTCCTTTAAAAGTATTTTCATTCTCTTTCACTCCAAGTAGTCCAAGGAACTGATAAAAAAGAATCGGGTGCAGTCGCAGTTTCAATTCTCGCATCCTCAATTGTTTATAATAAAACACACACACCGCAATAACAATAGGCGTTATTTTAAGAAGTAAGAGGGTACAAATGAAAAGATTTGAAATTGAAAAACTTTCCCCTTTCACTGAAATAGACATTAAACACTTCTATATTCCTTTTTTTCTTTCTTTCTTTTAGTGAAACTAAGTAGCGTCTCTCCTTTTCTGGGTTTCCTCGAGATCAAAAAGAAATAGTCCATCATTTATAAGGTATTAGCAGGAAACATTAGACACTTCTTTCTTTCTGTCTTTCTCTACCTCAATCAAACCAAGAAGCGTTTCTGATATGTCTTTTCGATCTTTCCACGCGATCAAAACTGAATTGGCCATTATTTAAGAGGTATTGATAAGATGTAACTGTTGTACTAACTAAGAGAGTGACCAGAAAAGTATAGTAAGAAAATAATAATAATAATAATAATAATAATAATAATAATGATGATAATAATAATAATAATAATAATAATAATGATAATGATAATAATAATAATAATGATAATAATAATAATAATGATAATAATAATAATAATAATAATGATAATAATAATAATAATAATAATAATGATAATGATAATAATAATAATAATAATAATGATAATAATAATAATAATAATAATAATAATGATAATGATAATGATACTACTAATAATAATAATAATGATAATGATAATAATAATAATGATAATAATAATAATAATAATAATAATAATAATGATAATAATAATAATAATAATAATAATAATAATGATAATGATAATGATACTAATAATAATAATAATAATGATAATGATAATAATAATAATAATAATAATGGTAATGATAATAATGATAATGATAATGATAATAATAATGATAATAATAATAATAATAATAATAATAATAATAATGATAATAATAATGATAATAATAATAATGATGATAATAATAATAATAATAATAATGATAATAATAATGATAATAATAATAATGATAATGATAATAATGATAATAATAATGATAATAATAATAATAATAATAATGATAATGATAATAATAATAGTAATAATAATAATAATAATAATGATAATGATAATAATGACAATGATAATTATAATGATAATAATAATAATAATAAAAATAATAATAATAATAATAATAATAATGATAATAATAATAATAATAATAATATATCATATATATAATATATATATATAATATAGCGAATATCAGCTATAAACACCTTAGCTGTTCCTGTGGTGCAATACAGCTTTAATGTACTTAACTGGACCATAGCTGAAATTAAGCGAATGGACGCCAAAACGAGAAAGCTCCTCACTTGCTACCGCATGCATCATCCCAAAGCTGATATTGATCGCCTGTATGTGCCCAGATCCGAAGGAGGCAGAGGACTAGTTCAACTAGAACTATCCTACAAAAGTACAACAATTGGCCTCCAAAGATACTTGGAAAAAACAGAAGACTGGATGATGGTATGTGTCAAGGAACATGAAAGTAGGAAGTGTCTCTACTCTGTAGTAAAGGAAGCCGAAAAATTCAAAAAAGAGCTTCAAATGGGCACAGAAATTCAAATACATCACTGTACACCGGCTGAAGCTGCAAAAAACTTTAAAAAAAATGCAAAGACAAATGCGACCGACCAGATAAAGAAACAATGGCAAAATAAACCGCTCCATGGCCAATACTCTGCCCGTACCAAACAAGCAGACGTAGACAAAAACCGCACCCATCAGTGGCTACGTAGTGCAGGGTTGAAAGGTGAAACTGAGGGTTTTATAATTGCTGCACAAGACCAATGCTTGTTAACTAGGAATTATCAAGCACATATACTAAAATACTGTGTTAGCCCAAGATGCAGATTCTGTGACAAATATCCAGAAACCATTGATCATCTTATATCAGGTTGCACGATATTGGCATCCACTGAATATAAAAACCGGCATGACAGAGTGGGCCAATATCTGCACTGGAAAATTTGCAACTCCTATGGGAAGGAAACTGGAAGAAATTGGTACGAACACCACCCTGACCCGGTTACGGAGATAGGACCTGTTACAATTCTATGGGACTACACAATATACACTGACAGAACAATCAAAGCCAACCGCCCAGACATTGTTATTAAAGACCACAAACAAAATAAGTGCCTCCTTATTGATATGGCAGTCCCTGCAGACTGCAATGTGTCTTTGAAGATATTCGAAAAACTGTCAAAATACAAGGACCTTGAAATCGAAATCTCAAAAATGTGGCACATGGGAACATCAACAATTCCTGTTGTAGTTGGAGCCCTTGGACTGGTTGGAAAAGATTCCAGTAGGCTGATTGAAGGGATCCCTGGAAGTCCATGCCTCAAAGAGATACAAAAAATTGTTCTGACAAGTACAGCCCACACTTTACGAAGGGCTTTATCTATGTAATTTTTTTTTTTTTTTTTTTTTTTTTTTTTCAGTGGAAAGTGTCATGATGCCATTTCTAACCTTAGGTCCCTGGGCGGGACCCGGAAAGAAATGTGTAAACGCCAGATATCAAAGGAAATAAAATAATAATAATAATAACATGTTATGCAAAAGAATAAAAGAATTTTTATTACTACTTTCCTTTGCGACATTTAAGATTTATGCAGTCAAAAAGTTTAAGATGAATGAAAAAAACTTGCTCCTATATACATCATTCATCATTTAATAATTGCATACGAAAGCACAATTTCCTAACATATACACAGACTTACACATGTTGCTTCAATGATTGTTGGCAGTTACTTTTTTTCTCGTAAGCGATTTCCGGAATATAATATTTATAAAATCCGTGATTTGCGCACCCGCCCTCCCATCGATATATAAATAAAATTTTAACAACGACAAAGAGTAAATAATATGTAAAACATTCCCAGACGTAGACAAAAAATTTAACGATTAAATTAAATCAGATTACTCCTTCGACTCAAACATATATATATATATATATATATATATATATATATATATATATATATATATATATATATATATATAAATATACATATATATTAATTTTATCTTACGTTTTTTACTTGGCGCTCGGCATTTAAGGATAAATCTAAGTATTAAAAGTGTCTGTTAATCTCATATATATATATATATATATATATATATATATATATAAACATTACATCATATTTTTAAGACATTTTTTAATATTTATACGTCCTTTTCATAGATACAAATATTTAAGTAAATACTATGTTTATAATAAACAGTATTAACAACATTTACCGGCCTGAATATTCGAGAAATTTTCATAGAAAATCGAACCTATATCCTATACGGAATCGAACCTATATCCTATACGGAACCTGACGTGCCTTTACCGATTGGGCCGCAGAGGAGCGTTCGGTTAGCAAGGTCGATTTCACTGTTTTTAAACACAATTTTCTATGATTTTATCTCATTCATTCATATCTGCTCAATGCGTATCCAAATGTAAGTAAATGGCGTCATAGATTATGAAATGGACAAAGTCCGACAATTATTCTTTAAAACATGTTTATGTTTATTCGTTCTTTTTATAGATACGAATATTTAAGTAAATGCTCTGTTTATAATAAACAGTATTAACAACATTTAACGGCCTGAATATCCAATTGCTCAAAATGTTTTTTCTAAACGTAGCTTTGATGTGACACAAGGCCGAATGTGTGAAACACCCAGTGAGGATCCAATTCACCACTCACTCGTGAATGATCTGTCGAGAAAAGCTTGTTAACCATTACACCATGTCAAAGTTTCCAAAATATAGCGATTTATTAAGTGTAGCTTAAATGTTGCACAAGGCGGAATGTATATGCACCCAGTGAGAATCAGAATTCAATATTCAGTCGTAATTGATTTAGCGAGACAAACTTGCTAACCATTCCACTGCGTCAAAGTATTCAAGTGAATGGCAGAAAGGAGAAGAAAAAGATTAAAAAATCTAATAAAAAGGTAAGGAATTGTGGAGAGACATGATCGTATACTTCCTTAACGAAATTGGCACACCTGACAAGAAGAAAACCCCTCAACAGATTTGAATGTCTATCTTTTTAGACGACGTCCATTACTAAAAAAAAAAAAGCCTCTGACACTCTATAAATGCTTCCGAAATTAAATATTACAACGTTGTATATTCTTTGTTTTATAACATTAATATAGGAAGTCAAAGAAAACATATATCTAGGCCGCGAAGTATTGACTTGTCAAAAGTCATTTTTATCTCAGGCGTATTGATTTGTTCTCTGAGTAGATTGCTTTCTTGAGAGCGTTAGTGGGCATATGGGTTGTGCAGACAATTTGCTAGTAACTTAGTACTTAGTATCTCACAAGTATGACCTTGTAACAATAAATAGTAAGTAAATATCATTGTTGGGATTTCAGTGTATATATTTATTAGATTATTTTCATTTTTGCTGGAAGCGCTGTTTGGATAGGTTCTGTGTTTAAGCTGCTGATAGAAGCTGAGCTATGACCATCACCACTCGGCTAAAACGTCTGAGTCGGGGTGGAGCTCATATTATAATAATAATAATAATAATAATAATAATAATAATAATAATAATAATAAAGACCACAAACAAAATAAGTGCCTCCTTATTGATATGGCAGTCCCTGCAGACTGCAATGTATCTTTGAAGATATTCAAAAAACTGTCGAAATACAAGGACCTTGAAATAGAAATCTCAAAAATGTGGCACATGGGAACATCAACAATTCCTGTTGTAGTTGGAGCCCTTGGACTGGTTGGAAAAGATTCCAGTTGGCTGATTGAAGGGATCCCTGGAAGTCCATGCCTCAAAGAGATACAAAAAATTGTTTTGACAAGTACAGCCCACACTTTACGAAGGGCTTTATCTATGTAATTATTTTCTTACGAAGGGCTTTATCTATGTAATTATTTTATTTATTTTATTATTTTTTCTTTGCAATGGAAAGTGTCATGATGCCATTTCTAACCTTAGGTCCCTGGGCGGGACCCGGAAAGAAATCTGTAAACACCAGATATCAAAGAAAATAATAATAATAATAATAATAATAATAATACTAATAATAATAACAGCAGCAGCAACGACAACAACAACAACAACAACAACAACAACAATAATAATAATAATAATAATAATAATAATATACAAAATGATTGACGTAACTCTTCCAGTATTTTTCAACACTTAAGTGTTGAAAAATACTGGAAGAGTTACCACTCGGTAAAGGCACGTCAGGCTATATGACGGTTCCGTATAGGATACAGGTTCGATTCCGTATAGGATATATGTTCGATTCCGTATAGGATATAGGTTCGATTTTCTCTGAAGAGCGCGATTTAAGAAAATAAAAATAAAAATGTTTGACAATGTTAAAAAATATATCGACAGTATGTCTGTCCTCTTCAAGTTATGAACATTCATTTTTCTGCCGGGTCCCAACCAGTGACGTATGGTCAGAAATAGCTTCATTTTCCATTGAAAATCTTTGCCAAAAAACTTAAGATCACATACATCTTCCATAGATAAATCCCTTGCTAAGGTGCCTGTTCTACATGCGAGAACAATGTTTTGTATTTCTTTAAGGCATGAGCTTCAAGGGATCCATTTAATGCATTTATTGTAACCCTCTCCAATCAAACCGAGCATTCCAACTACAACTGGAATGATTGATGTCTTAATGCTCCACGTTTTTTTTAATTCCACTTCAAGGTCCTTGTATTTTGATATTATTTCTATTACTAGTATTATTAGCAGTAGCATTAAAAAAGAAAGGAAGAAAAACACAGTATTTGACAATGTTAAACTATATTTCGACAGTATGTCTGCCTTCTTCAAGATATATTCTAAAAAGATTTTCAAGTATAAAAATACACAAATCTATAAAAACTGTCAGTCTTTGTAAAAACGTTGCATGTCTTGTAATGAAAAAAAATACGGTCCTGATACTGAACGCGGCAAAACAAATGAAACGTGAAGGCATGAAACTAAAACCTGCTTAATATTATAGTGATGTTGTTCATCTCGGGATTTTCCGTTAATTGATTAATTACTAAGAGAAATCAATCAAACAGCTTAGTATAAATCGTATAGAATTCTCCTGTCAGTCTCTTGGTCTCCCCCATGGTGGAAAGTTAGTAATTTGCATACGTAACTACCGTTATACGTTTTAAGGCTCAAAAGGTCGTTAAATTCTAAATGACAGTCGTTTGTAATAAAAGCTGCGTTGATGTTGCATCGATGTGTCTGACATCATACCAATGTCTATTGAGTCTTTTACTTATTTTTTTCGTTGTGCAACCCATATAAATTAAATCATGTTTGGTACATTGTGCGGGGGGTCGTATATTAATGGGAATCAGTGCAACAACAACAATAATAATAATAATGTTGGCAATATTGTATAATTGACATGTTGATTATTTCAGATGTTCACAGCGTGTTTTCATTTACTGACGCTTTCGATACATGACAGACTTTTTTCACGCAGTAGGTCGCCATTTCTTTCTAAGTTAGACCAGTTGCCATCCAAGGCTATAGAACCCGGTCTGTCCTGCTATTTACACATCTTTACACATGTATTAGCACCTAAATGAATGTAATGGATTCGACTTGAATTCGAACTCGGCTCTCCGATTCCTCAATCCAAGCCGCTTTGCCTTACTCCACCGTACCTCCTACTGAAATATAGGAAAGCTAAAAGATAGATAATAATTTCGACCTTGTGAGAGAGCTGAGGAAATTCTGGAAAAAAAAATAACGGACATTATAATGTTTATAGAAGCATTAAGAAGATTCCAGAAGAGTCGTAAAAGAATGGAGCGACTAGGGGAATTGACAGCATCCTGGAGACGTCTTCTTCTTCTTCCTTCATGTTCCCTGTCTCCTCAGAACGCCGGCGATCATGGCCCTCCATAATTTCTCTTATCAGCGTTTATCCCTTTGCCAAGCACCACACCCACCAATCACCTTTCTACCTCCCCTTCACACAAACTCGTCAGATAGGTGCTCTGTTGTCTCATGAGTGACACATTCTCCAAGCCTTTCTTCCTCGTTTTGTGTCCGGGAAAAACCGTTCTGAATCTGTCGTTTTTGTTTCCGTTTTCATTAATATATTCTCGCTGTTTTTGCCTTCATGCTATTCACAGGTTACAAACTCATATCAATCTAAGCAAATTGATAGATGTTAACTCTAACGCTGATATTGCGCGCTTTCTAATAAGTACCGCGTATATAATATATAAATAATAATATATATAATATATTACACATACATATATATATATATTTATATTTATATACACACACTTTTTCACATATATATATATATATATATATATATATATATATATATATATATATATCACACACACACACACACACACACACACACACACACACACATAAGAGATATCAAAGGAAATATTAATAATAATGAAAGTGGACCTCATGTTGGATACGACTCACCGAACTGACAAGCGCTTGGAACGCAATCGCCCTGAAATCACATTTGTGTGTAAGCGAAACGGAACCTGGTGTACATTTGAATAAGAATACTGAGTAGGCGGAGGAGGTGAAAATAGAGAAACAAGATCTGGCATGGCAACTCTGAGAAATGTACCAAGCATCAGCTTAATTTGTGGCTTTTGTGGTTGGTGTACTTGAGACTATTTCCAGCGATATTTTCTGCCTCGCAAGACGTCTTGGGGATACTCGATATCGTTGGTGGAAGCGCTGTTTGGAACAGCACGTGTGTTGAGGAAAGTGTTGCATCCTTAAGCTGCGGGGAGAGGCTCAGATGTGGGCATCATTACTCGGTCGAAACGTCAGATAATAATAATAATAATAATAATAATAATAATAATAATAATAATAATAATGATAATAATAATTATTATTATTATTATTATTATTATTTTTGTGATATATGAATAAAAACATATGATAAATATTCGACTGTAGTCCGTATTCGTATTGGAGGCGATGAAAACGCAAAACTTGCGAACGCTGAAGTTAAGCAACGTCACTAACTATATTACTGACGGCGTGGGAATGCCATAATATTCCCTAACGACTTGGAGTTGTAAATGGGGGAGCCACGTTCAAATTCCAGTTGGGTTCGTTATATTCACCTACGCCCGAATACTCCAGGGAAGTATGAATGCCCCCCTTCTTTCCCAAGTATAGCTTGTGTCAGTAAATCATTATTATCTTAAGAAATGATTACTATCTAAAAATATTATTTGGCTTTAAATAGTCTGCAAAAGGTTGATAAGCCGGAAAAAAGTAGACCAATCGCACACACTGATTAAATTTTAATATCCGTACAGTAAAGAAGGCGTGATGTAATGGTTAGCAAGTTTGTCTCGCTAGTTCCGGTACGACTGAATGCTGATTTCGATACTCACTGGGTGCTCCATAATTTCCGCCTTGTGTCACATCTAAGCTACGATTAGAAAATCACTTTGGGAATTTAGAGGGGATGTAATGTTTAGCAACCTTAACTTGCTAGATCAATTACGACTGAATAGTGAGTTTGATCCTCACTGAGTAATCCACACAGCCGACCTTGTGCCACATCTAAACTATGCAAATCTTAGAGCATTCAGCGTGGTGTAAGGGTTAGCAAGTTTGTCTTGCTACATCAAATACGACTGAATAGTGAGTTCGATCTTTACGTGTCCCATATTATTGGCCTTATGCCACATCTGACCTACGCTTAGGAAATCATTTGGGTACTTCAAAGTGCTGTAATGTTAGGAAACTTGTCTTCCTCAATCAATTACGACTGAATGGTGAATCACTGGGTGCTTCATCCTTTCCGCCTTGTGATACATCTAAGCTAAGCTTAAAAAATTACCATACAGTAAAGAAGACATTGCCATTCGCGGGGCCGTATATAAAAATGGTATCTGCTTGCTCACCATATGAATATCCTGACATTGATAAACGGGCACATTAACTCACTACTACACAGGTTAAACTTTGAAGACAGATTATCCACAAATGTACACGAATGACAAATGTAATCTAGTCTTCATGACAACACAGCGCCATCTACCGGAGATTTTCTTTATACATAACACAAAAACGAAGGATTTTCAGACATGTTTATATGGACTTTTGTCCTTGTTTTAGTGTGGAACTCGTCCCCAAAGTTTTAAAAAATATTTTGATACACCTAGTACACACACACACACACATATATATATATATATATATATATATATATATATATATATATACTCGACTCTCCTGTCGAATTCGACTTATGAGGGTCAAGCAGATCAGTTCCTAGGAATCGACAGCCCGACACCAGCACATGAGATTTGATTATAGTGGTGAAGGCTTTGTGCAGAATCACACGTTTTGAAGGGCCGAATACAGAGACCTGATGTACTACGTGTCACAAGATCCCCAAAGAGTTGTCCTTCTCCTAGACCAGTTGCCCTACATGGCTATGTTTTTTCTTTTCATATATATATATATATATATATATATATATATATATATATATATATATATAGATAGATAGATAGATAGATAGATAAATTCTTAGAAATATATATTTAAATTCTTAGAAATATATATATATATATATATATATATATATATATATATATATATATATATATATATATATGAATGATAAATGAATATGAGTAAAGGTTTGTTCAACCTATCTACGCACATTTTAAATAGTGGTCAGTCTATTTGTGTCCTCGTTATTTGATTGGTAGTCTAGGAAATAAGATTCTATATTCGGAAAAAGGGTATCTCAAGCCAATATTTACTGAACAATTCACTGGGTATGCCTGAGAAATTGATCATCCACCATGGCGTATATTAGATACGCTTAAAGAAATAAAGATGTGTATGTTCTTGCAAAATGCAACACATCGATAGTGATTGAGTGGTGTTTTAGCATAAATATACTGGTTTCATCGATTGTGCTTGATGGTGATATCAAACTGGGTGTTGATACTGGATTGTAAATAAAATATTGACTGTAAACACAAACGACGCTAAAAAAAACTCTTTCGCGTTTGATGTCTGTCACAAGCAAAGAACAAAACGACTCTGCTGTTATATGGTTGTCAAAATGTACCGTAATACAGTAATGTCATCTCACCATTGATCCACCCTTCTATTATTCAGCTATTTGAAAGTTGACCAGAGAAGATTAACGTCTGCCACACACGGGGAGTGTTCATTAAATATTAAACTAAATAAAGTATTCTTCTTCTATATACCTTTGTTGGTGAGACCATTTTGGTTTTAATTTGATTTGGAATGACTACAAAAACAAAAAAAAAATGAAAGAAAAGTAAAAAAAAAAACCTTCCCAATTAATTGGCAAATAAAATGCATGCTGGGATTTTTTTCCGAACCAATAATCTTAGACCACTTCTCGGGCTTATCCGACTCCGTTCTGTTCTTTCTTGTCTTGAAGCCAGAACGCTGCGATCGCTTGTCTGTATCCCCTTTTGTGTGTTAATACCATACTTTGTGAATCTTTCTACTTTGTGTATATTGTTTGCTTGCTTAATATTATTTTCCTCTGTTCTTTTCTTTCTCTTGTTATTTTTTTTTGCAAACGTTGTCAATTATGTTTTTGGAGGCATTTCTGAAAATTACAATTAACTATGGCCTGTTTTTTCTCTTGATCTGTGAGACAATTCACCAGCATTCACTGCCATATAGAGGGACTGATATTACATAAACGTTCTGCATTATTTTCTTTCTTGCTTCCTACGTGGAGTTGTTATATACGTAGATATATAAGATAGCATGGTCATTGATAAATACAAAGAAAAATGGGTCATCGACTAAAATTCTCGCGATTTTTTAATGGCTATCTTACGCTACATACATATTATTCAAATCTTTTCTCTGTATGGCTTCCTTTTCATAAAGCCAGTGGATAGGAATCCGAATTAGTTATAGCATTATAAACTACAACTTTTGGCAAGTCAATGGGAAAAGTAAAGAAGCCCTTTTATGCTTTTAGCGATCATAAAATATGTATTAAATCGGCTGTACACTTCTGCACCGATTCACGCTGTCTTTGGCTGGTCTCAATAAATATTAAACAAACGCATTAATCGATATAAACGAAGTTTGACAGTTAAAATACTGACAATGTTGCTAATTTAAAATTTGTTTTGTTGTTTAAAATTTTAACCAACCTCACATTTATAGCTAAAATAATCTTTTGTGCAAGAAAACAAAACAAAAAAAAACTTACCCATTCTGATAATTCCAATCTAAGTGGTAGGTTTTAGCCTCACCAAAACTCACATTTTCATACTAAAATAACTACGGTTGCATTTTTTCTCTGAAATGAATTGGAACCATTATACTGAACCAATCTCTATGTCTGCTGTTAGGAAAATCGGTTCAATTTTTTTCTCTAGAATCTTGCGCATTTATAAGGCGACAATTCATCCATGCATTGAATATTGCTGCCACATCCGGTCTGGTGCTATCAGACGTTCTTGATAAAATCTCGAGATTTCTGGCAAAATCCAGAGAAAAATCTGAAACGCAAAAAGTCCTGACCTGGCATCAGAGCTTCAGTCCCTTTTTCACTGCCGTAACCTAGATTCCCTGTGTGTTATTCCATAAGTAATTTCATGGTAATAGTTCTGATGAGCTTTCCTCATTAATACCACAACTTCACGAATTTATGGGCAGTACTACATTGACTGCTAGGAACCTTTATTTCTTTGTTGAAATTGCTAGTTGTAATCGTGAGTCCTATGCTAATAATTTATTCTCTCGCGCTTCACGCTTGTGCAACTATTTCGGCTTCTTGCTTTCGTGTCAACTTCGATCTTCAAAAGTTTAAATACAGTTTCAACTGTCATCTTCAAGTTCCTTGAATCCTTTTAGAGTCTGTTTCTTCCAGACTCAGTAGGCCCTTTATTTTAGTGGCTTTTTTGCCTTGCTTGTAGCGAAAGGATTGAAAAAGACTTTGACGTTAAAAAATCATCTTGCCTCATATTTGTTACTAATCATAGATTTTGGCGTTAAAAATCATCTTGCCTCATACTTCCTATTAATCATGGATTTTGGCATTGAAAAATCTTCTTGCCTTATATTTCCGACTAATCATGGATTTTGGCATTAAAAAATCTTCTTGCCTCATATTTCCTATTAATCATGGATTTTGGCATTGAAAAATCTTCTTGCCTTATATTTCCGACTAATTATGGATTTTAGCATTGAAATATCTTCTTGCCTTATATTTCCGACTAATCATGGATTTTGGCATTGAAAAATCTTCTTGCCTCATATTTCCTATTAATCATGGATTTTGGCATTGAAAAATCTTCTTGCCTTATATTTCCGACTAATCATGGATTTTGGCATTGAAATATCTTCTTGCCTTATATTTCCGACTAATTATGGATTTTGGCATTGAAAAATCTTCTTGCCTTATATTTCCTATTAATCATGGATTTTGGCATTGAAAAATCTTCTTGCCTTATATTTCCTATTAATCATGGATTTTGGCATTAAACAATCATCTTGCCTCATATTTCCTACTAATTATGAATGTTGGCGTTAACAAATCTTCATGCCTGATATTTGCTACTAGTCATAGATGTTGGTGTCTCGTATGTTCATAGTAAATGGTTTGGATTTTTTAAAATCTACACTACTCAGTATTAGTATGACAGTACGAGGCCGAATAAATTTTAAACGTCAAAACTGTTGATTTACTTTTAAAATATGATTTGGGCAAGTATTTTTTAAGACTAAAATTAAGAACATTTACAAAATTTTAAACTTCAGAATTCGTTTGTATCGATCAATTTTTAATATTTATTGAGACGGGGCAACAGCGTAATATACATATTAAATGCAAAGGAAACCTTTTATGTCATCTGCGGCCATAAAATGTCTACGAAATGGTTTCCAAGTCGATTTTTATAACATTTGCGTGCTGACAGAAAAATAGTCAGTAATTCTCTCGATAGCAGCTTCTGTCACGCATCCACTCTCTGCAAGTATGTTGTTTTTTTTTTTTGTTTTGTTTTTACTTTTTAAAGGATTTTACTAGAGTAAAGAGGCCAATAAAGAAGAAATACCTATGAGTTAAATGATATCATTTTTTACATGCACACTTTTTTTCTCTTTTTTTAGAGCAGACATAACTTTAATCTGGAGTGGGCTGCTGCTCGCCAGACGGAAAAGCCACCATGCCCAGCGATATCTTGAAAATGTTTATGTAATGATGTAACTTCACCCATTACAAAGAAATACACGGGACTGAATTTCTCATAGAGTAGCTTAAGCGTAGCTTAGATGTGGCACAAGGCCGAAAGCGTAGCTTAGATGCGGCACAAGGCCGAAAGTGTGGAGTGACAATCCAACTCAGTATTCTTCTTTTATGTTCCGTGTCCCTTCAGACGTAGGCAATCATGGCCCTCCACCTCCTGTGTCTTGTAGCTCGTAGTAAGTTTTTTTTGTTATTTCTCTCAGACCCTTTTCTGCCAAACTCTTGCTCAAGCCCATTAAGTATACCACGCGTTGCTTTTCCCTGTCTCTCTTTCCCTTTATTCATCCGCTGAGTATCAGATTCTCCAAACCCTTCTTCCTCATTACGTATCCCAGACATTTCAACTACCTCTTTCTGATTTTTACTATACGTTTCTTCTTTGTTTCGACTTTCTCCAAAACGTCGTCTTTGCTAACATGTTCGGCCCATGGAATCCTCAGCATCCTTCTGTAGAACCACATTTTTGTTGCTTCGAGTCATCTTTGAGTTGATTGTCCAGCATTTGCTGCCATAAAGGAGGACAGATATTACTTAACAGTTCAGTACTCTTTTATTTGTTCCAGCGAAACTTCCCTGTCTCCAAATACTCTGCTTAGCTTTTGGAATGCGTCTTTGGTCATCCAAGTACGTCTACGGATCTCAGTATCGCACTTTCAGGTCCACTGTTAGAACACTTTTCAGATATTTCAATTTTTGTACTTGTTTGATTTTAGTGCACCCGACATGGAAATTGCATTTTTGGTTACTCTTTTTGCTGGTGACTGTCTTCTTGTAGTTTGTGCTTAGTCCCTTCATCTGGCTCTCCTTCGCTACCTTTTGTATGAGGTTTTGTAGTTTCCTTTCCGTGTCTGCTATCAGCACAGTGTCAGCTGCATATCTTATGTTGTTAAAATTGTGACCGCCAGTGCTAAATCCTGCTAGGGTTTCCAGTTCTCTCAGAATTGCCTCGCTGTATAGGTTTAATAAATCTACATATCCTTGCCTTACACCGCTTTCTATATTTTTTTATATCTGCAGAACTCATTTTTTTATCCGTATACAGGTGGTTTGCAGCCAGTAGAGGATTTTGATTATTCTAATATCTTTCCCGAATATGTCAAGGTTGCTGAACAGCTCAAACAGAGCTTTGTGGCATACTTTGACGAACGCCTTTGAGTAGTCTGTTAAAAAGAGGTACAGATTCTTCTGCATTTGTATGGCTTTTTCTAATAACATCGCGTTCCTTGTTCCGGTGTCTTTAACGAACCTACCCTGTTCTTGTCCTATCCTTGGTCTGATTCTGCTGCGCGCTCTATTCATCAAAATTCGGTTGATGACTATTTTTTTATATAGCTCATGAGGCTGATTATGCGGTGGAGATCATATTTGCTTGCCCCTGGTTTCTTAGGCAGTGCCATGAAAATAGATCTGCTTAGTTCTTTTGGTATATCACTACGGTTATAGATTTCATTTATTCTTTCTGTAATCTTGTCTATGCAGATATCATCTAAGGCTGCCACCATCTCTATTACAATTCCGTCTGGCCCTTACGCTTTGTTTCTGTTCAATTTGGCCAGTGCAGCTTCCACTTCGGTTTTTTTAGTATTTCCGGCCTGTCGCTATTTCTGTGTATTGCCGGTTGTTCGCTTTCGTCGTGTAAGTGTTCTCCAATATATTCGTTTCAGCGCTGAAGAAGTTTTTTCTTTCTCTAATATGAGCGATCAAACCTTAGATTTTATGCAGCCTGTTGATGAGCATTACCTTCTGTCCTGTTAGTTCCCATTTTTTATGCCTATATCCTTTACCCGTGGTACTCATTATCTCTATTTCTGTACATTTTTCTTTGAGCCATTCTTCTTTAGCCTGCCTGCATTTGTTCCTTATTTCATTGTGTTGATTTTTGTATTCTGTTCCATGTCTTGGCATTGTTTCTGTCTCCTTTGTATCGTGTCGAGAATCATATGTGCTCCATTCTTTTTTTATTCTTTGTCCATTCTCCATTGGATTGATATCTTTTGCTGATGTTACTAAATCTTCTCTTAGTGTGTCCCATTTCGAGATTCCATTTCGATTTCGTCACTCGCATTTTCTTTTCACACTGTCTATATATTTCCTTCAGGTTCGGGCCATTCAGGGGTCTATTGTATTGCAATTTGGGTGCTGCATTAGGCTTCTTCAGTTTCGGTAGTTTCACTCTTACTTTACATATAACAGAGAGGCGGTAGCTTCTTCAGTCGGCACTTGGATAGGTTTTACAGAAAACAACTGCATTCCTGAATCTTTTGTTGACAGTTACATAGTCAATTTGGTTTTTACTTTCTCCTCTTGTCCATAATCGTCTTGGATATTCTTGGAACCAGGTGTTGGCTATTACCTGGTCATTGGCAGTGCACCATTGGACCCATTTTTCTGCGCGTTCTTTGCGATTTTCTAGTCCGAATTTGTCTGCTATTTCCACTACACTCTGCTTGCCTACTTTGGTATTCAGGTCTCCCATGATAATGTGTGTGTGTGTGTGTGTGTGTGTGTGTGTGTGTGTGTGTGTGTGTGTGTGTGCGCGTGCGCCCGTGTGTCTTCATCCGAAATATGGACTTTCCCTTCTCGTGAATGCTATCTGAGAGAGTCTGCCCATCTCCCCACTCTCGGGTGGGTGATTATATATCTGCCTGTAAGAGGGTTCTGTGCCCCGCTTGCTAGCCAGACGCAGCTGGGATGTCACGTGGTCAGCTGTCGGGGTTGCCACAGACATTGAGTGAATCACGGATGTCTACATTTTTATATGTGTTTAGACCTTACCCCGAAAAGACCAAGCTGACTCAATGAAATATCTTTATTGTGAGAATGTTGTAAATGGTAAAATATTCAGGAAATCCAGTGTAGCTCATGGTTTATTTGAAATATTTTCTGAAGAAATTACCACCATCTTTATGCCTTAAAGCTAAGTAATGATGCGAATACCGAAGTATGATTGGGCTGATAGCAGCAGTCGATGTAGATCTTAGACATTTAGAGTTTGTGCTAAAAACGGGTACATTTCTCTTGGGCTATTGACTCGCTATTAGCATTTATATCTGCTCTTGTTAGATCTGCATATTCCATGCGTTAAAAGTAATATGTAATATAACTGACGTTTTGAGAAAGCCTAAATTTATTCTTTTGAATGTAATTGGAAAATGTGTATTTTCTGAATTATGGAAGCACAAACCGAATTTAAGCAACTTCGAGCCTAGTGATACCTAGATGGGTGACCGTGTGTGAATACCAGATGCTGTAGACTTAGAGCTGCGTGTGGTGTATATTTCTATTTCGGAACAGTCAATTTCGAATTACCGTTGGGTTCGTTATATTCACTCACATGCAAATACCAATCTACCTTTTCTCCTCACTGTTATGGGTTAATTAGTAAGTTTTTTTTTAAAAATCACTTCTCCCCAAGCAAGGCGATAATGCCACTAAGAAGTAATGGGCTACAGCGCGCGAAAGAGCAGTCTGAATCCCAATCTTTAAGATGAAAAAAGGAATAAACCTCTACTCTTGTTCGAAAGACTATCTATAGGAGGAAAAATAGTAAATAATATTTCTGAGTTTAGGTGGAGACATTAGAAGGATAGAATTAAATTAGATTTTAGAAGGAATCGGAAATTCAATCCTAGATAGTAAACAAGTGACTTTCTTCAAAAGACCGGTTGGGGGGATGTGAGCTGAACGATAGGTCAGCCTATCTACTCATATTGTGTATGATAAGTCATTATTTCTGAGCTGCATATATTATAAATGTTATTAATTTTTAAAGTCAAAAAAACGTATCTTAATGTGGCAGTAATAATACTTCTATTATTTCGTTTATTCAAGTAAAGACAGGAAAGACTAGCGACTCTATCGCGTAGGTTGTAGCGTTGGTGGATTCAGACCTGCCACTTATTATTGCTATTGTTATTACGATTACTCATTGCCGTATCCGTTAAGCTGCAATTTTTCATTTTAATTCTATATTCCCGTATGCAAATTAAGCTAAATGGCTGCCCGAGTTCTATCAGCGGTCAGATCTAGAATTAATGGCGGCCGCTTCATTAGTGCAGCTGATTACTCTTCCTCTTGCAACACCATGAAATGTCACGCTTTTAACTCTAAAATAGCAATCATATTATGGTGAAAGGTTTTATTATTATTATTATTATTATTATTATTATTATTATTATTATTATTATTATTGGGAACATTACCAATTTGCCATTTGTAAACAGAGCGAAAGCCACAAGAGTAAATTTACAGAAAAATCCAACCAGCACTACTGCTGTGATCAGTACAACAACAAAAGGAGAAAAAAAAAACAATGATGACGGCCATAATAAAATAATGATTATGGCCATAAGTTTTTCATGTTTTTTGTGTTTCGTATTGATATAAATATAGCTTATGGAAAGTAAAACTAATCAATATTACACTGGCCATTATTCTATTATCAAAATATTCTGTTTATTGTTATTAGTAGTATTAACTTTTAAATTATTATTATTATTATTATTGTTGTTGTTGTTGTTGTTGTTGTTGTTGTTGCTTTTGTTTTCCTTGATTTCTCATTGACAGTAATATTGATAATTTATTTATGTTAATTGAATACTGCATCATTATGGATTTTCTTTTTCTCGCACTTTTCGCCTGTGGAACAGTCTTCCGACTTCATGCTTTTCAGCAAAATTTGACCTTCAAAAATTTGAATGCAATGTCAATAGTTTTCTACTACCTTCCTGATTATATACTGTTGTTCTCGCTCCGTAATAATGTTTCTTTTTTCTAATTATTTCACACGCAGTAACACCTTGTGTTTTATTAGCTTTACTACTTGTCATGGGCTGAATCTGTATATATAATGTGAATATGTATCGATAAGGCCGTATCATTGTCTTTTCTTAAAATGCATACACATACAGATCCATATGTATGTCTAATTGTGCGAATATATATATATACATACATATACATACTATATAAAATTTATAAAAACGATTACAACTTTTAGGAGCTTTAATCATAAAGATATCCCAGCATTCTTAAATTTGATTTTGTTTACGAAAAAAAGCATATAAAATAAAAATTCGCATCTATGAAAACCAATGAACATCAAATGACAAAACATCACACAGAGAAAGTAGGCGAAACATGGAGTCGGAAGAGAGTTCCACAACTAAATACAGTAAAAAACGACACGATAACATCCGACTCCTAAAAACGATGCCGTCGAAGAGTAGTAAAAGGACATAGTGAGCAAAAATAAAATATTAATCCACAATATATATATTATTTTTTATTGACAATGACATATGAATGTCGAGAACACTCAGCGGACACTGGACAATTTATGTTCAATCTCCAACTGAAAACCAGGCAAGTGAAGAAAAATTAAAAATCTGAAACAAATAATCGTTTTTTTTTTTTTTACATTAATGTTCGCCCTGTACAATGCCAAAGTGCTACTTGAAGTAGAAAATTACAGAGTAAGAGGCACCGTTTATGGTAAGTTAAGATCAAAAGGAAAAAGGATAAGTCAATTCAGTGGACGTTGCTTAGCGCACCATTGCTGTGAAGTTTGGGACTGGTGGAACTCAGGAATATACTTCACCCGTACATCTACCATGATAGAATAGTCAAAAGTTAGTAACATTTCGACTGTGAGAAAAGGTGTTGTAGGGTGGAAAACTATTAATTACCCATTTTACATGGCGACCTAATATATATTGTATATTAGTACAAATTAAGTAAAATAAACTAAAATTCTCATCATCGGAAATTAATAGGTTTTGAGCTTTCTACGTCGAACTAGGTACGATCGATACAGCAGCAAGGCCTCTGATCGGGAGGTTTTGAGGAGCGTAGAACCATCTCTTAATTGATAGTTAATCTCAGGTCCACCCTGACCGGAGTGTAGGATCTGTTTAGGGTCCCAGGTATGTTTAAATAGTTAACCCCTAAACTAGGGTGAAAACACTATGAAAGGGGAAAAATTAGGTTTTATTAGCCGTAATAAATGTCTGTAAATAAATTATTACCAGCAATGAATTTTTGATAAAATTATTACCAGCAATATTTTATTAGCGGCAATACATGTTTTGGAAAAATATTTCCAGCAATAAAAATCTTGTGGGCATTAAATAATCCATTGAGGTTGATATGCCGTAAAACAAACCAAACCAAACCAAACCAAACCAAACCAAAAGCTTCTATGGGACGGTTACCGCTATGGAACTATATTAAAATGTTTGATTATGCCGCAACGCATCTGGGAGTTAACCTCAGGAACAGCGTTGAATAATAAGAGTTCTCCTTGTGTCTCTTTAGGAGAATTTTCTTCAACAGAGAAAATGAACGGATACGGTAAAAATAGTTAACAAGTGTAGAAATGTATCCCGCATCGTGCGCCGAGAGAATGGATCCAATGAAATACAGCAAACGACCAAATATTGACCAACAACTGATTTCAAAAACGCCAAAGACGCTTGTAGACATGGAGAAGCCCAGGAAATAACACGGAGAACCAGATCGACTATATAACAATAGATAAAAGTTTCACGAATGCAATTTTACATGTAAAAATTATCCAAGTGCCGGCTGTGAGAACGACCACTTTCCACTCATATGCAAACTTAGCCTAAATTTACGGAAATTAAAGAAAGCTAAAGCAACGTCTAAAATGCAATACGGCGAACTCCTAAGTGATTCAACTTGCAAAGAGATGTGTGCTGAGTTAAAAGCAAATATAATATCTTGGAAGGAATTGGAAATTCAAAGTGGAACACATTAAAAGAAGCTCTAAAGAGATCGGCGAACAAGATCATCCGAACTAGAGCGAGACATATTGGGTTGCTAAAAATAAAATTAAACAGAATTTATATGTAGCGCGCGAATTAGACATGGTGGCACATTGCGCCGCTATATATGATGAGTTTAAAAAATAATGCCAAATTCTGGTATGCGATGTTGTCGATTAAATTCGATTCTGATGGTTTTTAATTTGGTGTTTGACGATTACTCTAAATGGTGAGGAATAAGGAGAAAAGTGCACGTTTTCTTTTTATTGAATTTTATTCAAACTGGATTAATACATCGGAAATATTTTAAAGAAATCACATTTGGTAAAACTGCTAAACAAATCAGACAACATGGCTCAGTATAACAATCCAACATGCAAATTACAAATCGGAGATACCAAAATAAAACAGGTACAAAAATGTAAATATCTTTGAAGTGTTTCAACAGGGAGAGAGAAAGTGCAACACTGAAATCCGAAGGCGTATTGGGATAGCGTAAGACACATTCCCAAACAGAAAAAAAAACTCGACAGGAAAGAGAGCTGAACTCTGAATGTAGTATCAGTCCTACTATATGGCAGTGAATGTTGAAAAATCTCCACACGGATGAAGAAGATATTTGGAGAACAGAAATGTGGTTCTACAGAAATATGATGAGAATAATATAGACCGAAAATGTGAGCAACGATAAAGTTTTACGGAAAATTGAAAAAAAGGACGTCTATATTTATCATCAGGAAGAGACAATTGAAATTTCCAGGACACATAAGGAGGATAGAGGGCCTGGAAAATACGATACTCTCAGGATAGATAGAAATTAAGAGGAACGATTTAAAACAACGCATAACCTGCCTAGCGAGAGTAAATAAATGGATCCCTGAACGATGTTTAGAAGAGGTAACTAAAAGAAAAAAAAATGTATTAAACCTTGTGGATTTACTGATTTACTTGGGGGTAAATCTGATTAAAACAATATTAAAAAAAAATAGAATTCATTCTATAGTGAATGAGAAGTAATCATTTTACTTGTTAAATCTGCGTCACACGCGTTAGACCCATTTTATGTAATCAAAAATGCAGGTTCCAGTGAACTAATGGCAACTGGAATCCAGGAGTAGAGATCAAATTCCAGCTCTGACAGAATCTAATCATCTATCCAGTTTTTACCATTGTTTTAGGAAAAAAAAAATGAACATATTCAGTCTCCTCACCCATGTTATACATAAATAGACCAATTTCTATTGAAGTATTTCGCAAGCAACCTTGAACAACTATGAATTAAAATCTGTGGTAACAGTAAATCCCTCTTCTATATTTCCATAAAAACAATCATAACGTCGCTGTGGTTGAAAATACTGATTAAAAAGGAGCCTGTGAAGAACCGTGAAAATTTGTGAAAAGAAATGGCACTTAAACTGCAGAATATTTTCAAGAGTTTATATGTCTGCTTTTATTTAGTTACGAAGTCTTAGTATTGAATACTGAATTTCTCATTCTAACACCTGATTGGTGGTCTCAAAGTAGATCATAAAGTTGGTGTCGGAAGATGATGGATCGACCAGTCAAGTCGTCTAATCGATTATTCAAAAACCAGCTTCCTTTGTTGCCAAGAATTGTAAAAATAATGACAAAAAATGTCTTTATTTATATGCAATTTTATTTAAGTGCCATTACTCACCCGAAAAGAAATGCAATTTTATCTTGAAATAAAAATTCGTACCTTCTAAACTATGATAGCAATTATTATTTATTTAATACCATGCATTTTCAGAGGTAGGTGGTCATGTATCTCGAAAGATTTCTTTTCTTGCATATCTATGAAGTACCGTGACTTCTTTGTTGCCAGTAAAGGAATTAGGAGAAATAACAAAATAACAATCTTTACGAAGGGCTACAAAAACAGGAAGTTGTAGATCGCCCATTTCCTGAAGTGATTAAGAAGATTAAGACACAATGCTTCCTCTTTGGTTTGAAATTCAGAGTTTTGATTCTTGAATGGATGTCACGCGAGGAGTTGATTCTGACTTCTTATTTGACCTACAATTGGTTGCGGGCAGAAGGTAGAGGATTTGAGGAAGAGAATGCAACAGAAAACGCTGGACTTCGAACTCGATTTACCAATTCCATTCTCCGTCATAGCAACCCACTGCAATGAAACAACTTTTCTTCCATCTAAATATGTTTCTCTTTCATTATTTATTTTAACATTTGTTTATTTTTACATGTCTGTTTTTTTTTTAATCTATATCGACGTTTTTCTAACTCTTTCTCTTTATCTCGATCTTAGTACCTCTCTCTCTCTCTCTCTCTCTCTCTCTCTCTCTCTCTCTATATATATATATATATATATATATATATATATATATATGTATTTCTTTCTCTTAATGTCACAATCTTTCTTTCTGTCTTTCTTTCTTTCTATCAATCTCTACCGAGTGTAACAGCAAAATTGTCCAAATCGTGTAACAGCACGGGATAATTTTCAATCCCACAAAATATTTAACATAAAAAGATGTCATATCAATTCCCAAATAATAAGGGCACTGAACATGTAGAAAGCCATGACCATTGACATACTGTCGTAATTACTAGAACTGATGCTAGGATAATTGGTTCACTCTGTCGTATTTTACATATGTTATGTCTGCCATTCGTCCTCGCCTTGAATATTACTGCCACATAGGAAGACAGTTCAAAATTCAAAAAAGTAAAGAAGCCAACGGGAAACAGATCCACTATCTGATCTAAGAAGTTATTTGTCGTCGGAATATCACATTGATAGGTGGAACTGCCAATACTGATAAGCTGTTGATTACTACACTATGTATGTGGTATATATATATATATGAGGAAAGAACGCGCCTTATTAAGAACATAGCCTTCTGTAAATATAAAGTGTGGGCACAAAAATGAAAACTGCGTGGTAGCAGGTAGTTTGTGATGATCAGGCCCTAGTTTGATGACGAAGTTTGATCATCAATGACCGCATAAAGCAGAACTCTCAGTCCCTATGCAGTCATTATATATATTAGCTTAAAAGCCGACCTATCGGGTGGTATTTAATCTAGCTCCTGTGGAGGGCTCTTGATTGGGCTTTCGGCTTGTTCAGAAGTTTGAGAGTGCCTAAGTCTATGCCTTTACTCAAGTTCTATTGGAAGCTCTCCTGGCTGCCGTTTGATCTGGGTTTTCATTGGCACGGGAATTGCTTTTTCTCGTTGTAGCCTTGGCTCTTTTGATTGCAATCTGGTTCTCTGTTGGCAGAGATTTCTTTTTGTGTGGCAAACTGCTGCCGTATGCGATAGGCATCAATAAACTACAGAAGAACTCAAAATTGAAGTATTGGATTATTATTTAAGCTTACCTTTCAAAAGTTCAACGATAATTATTCTGCCGCCAATTAATATAAGACAATTTGAGGT
The DNA here is from genome assembly GCA_964036315.1 of Acanthosepion esculentum. Taxonomy (NCBI): domain Eukaryota; kingdom Metazoa; phylum Mollusca; class Cephalopoda; order Sepiida; family Sepiidae; genus Acanthosepion; species Acanthosepion esculentum. Next base: position 8,690,017 of record OZ038505.1, on the reverse strand, counting down.
ATGTAGGTCCTTATTTTCCGTAAAAAACATTTATTTTTATTTCATGGCTGATTTTGAAATTAATTTCAATGATTCCCAAATTTATTTTCAAGTTATAAAAATTGTTATTGTACAAAATAATTCGTCGTGAAATAAATAAATAAATAAATGGCGTAAAAATCACCAAAAAAAACCCCGAGTTTCATGAAAAACCCAGATTTCAGTAATGCGGGTCCAGATCCGTCCCAAAATGTTTATAATTTATTCATGGATTCGGCCTCATTGCCAAAAAGTACGATATGCGGGGCTACGGCCTCTAGGAGTAAAGCTGAAAAAGCATCACACACACTACATATACACACACGCGCGTATATATATATATATATATATATATATATATATATATATATATATATATATATATATATATATATATTGTCATCCACAGGCAGACTGTTTCGCTGTATCACAGCTCATCAGTGTGGCTAGACGTCCGGTTGCCTCTGGCTAGAATACAGGTGTCATATATATATATATATATATATATATATATATATATATATATATATATATATGAAGAAATATAGTCTTAAAGTGTGCTATATTTATGGGATAAAGTGCTCAATATCAGAGATAGAGCGTGTGTAAATATAAAAGGTGGCCCGATGATTGCATCTAGCATGAAACAGACTGTCGCCTCTAAGTGTTGACTTCTATGTTCACGTTTACATATATATATATATATATATATATATATATATATATATATATATACATATATATATATATATATATATATATATATATATATATATATATATATATATATATGAAGAGTTTTCCATTAAGACGGATTACATATAAGACGGATCAAAGTCAGCATTAGATAAATCAGTGTTACTCGTAAAAAATTATTTATTTCTCTATTGGATCATATTATTTGAGTCATGGCAATTATGTGTGAAAAACAATATCGCTTAAATAACCATCAAATCTGAAAGAAAAAGAAAACAATTATTAGACGCTTAAATTTAATTCACATATAACATAGGTCCAAGTTATTGGAACATCCTTTACATATATGTGTCTATGTGTTTGTTTGTAAATTTCAGTTTTTCTGACTAATGCCGCACACATATAGATAACAACACTCATATATAAACACACGTGTATGGGCGTGGTTGATGGTGCTGATAATATATAGGACAAATGTGTCAGTTTGGAGGTGGTTATCTGAAGAGAGTTTATGTAAGTAGCCCTCGGAGAAATAAGTTAAAAGTGCTCGCACCTTTACGAAACGAGTACATCTTCCAAAAGAATTGCTTAAATAAATTCTTCATGAGAATTTATAGAAGTTTTCAAGAATTCTTTTCTGTTTCCCTTAGCAATTTGAGAATTCGCGCGTAAATTCCGATCTGTAACGGCCAGTTAGCTTTGTCAAAACTACAGACATTGTTTTAATTGGCCCATATGTTCTTGGTGGCAATGGAACCTTATGGAAGTCGCGCGTTTGTATATATCATAGGGTACGCGTGCGCAGCTGAACACACACACCCACAAACACACACACACACACATAAATATGTATGCAAGAATTAATAACTTGACATATATCTATGTCTACCGCATTATACAGACGTACACACGCTCACCGCATGCCATTTCAATGAGTAAATATGTAAGCGATACGTTTTCTTTAGTTTTTAATTTTTTGCATTTTTGTTGCATACGAACATTTGAGTGATCCGTCGTTACAGTTCCTGATTATTTAAGTGCGCGTAAGCATTCCTACATATATATATATATATATATATATATATATATATATATATATATATATATATATATATATATATATATATATGCGTGTGTGTACAATTGGTAATAAACATGTATTAATAAAATATACCTAGAGAGAAGCATATATGCATACGTGCACACACACACACACACACACACACACACACACACATATATATATATATATATATATATATATATATACATGTATATTTACATTAATTATATGATGTAAAATATACATTACTATTAGCATATATATATATATATATATATATATATATATATATATATATATATATATATATATATATATATATATATATATATACAAAGAGCATAATGAGAAGCCACGTATACTTTCTTGATATGGAGAAAACAACTGAAAAGTTGCAAATTAAAAGAATAAAAAATTAATGTTTTTTTTTGTGAAAGTATTTATTTATATTTTTTATATATATATATATTTGATATTTCAGATCGCCCCGATCTTTCCTCAGAAATTAATTAAATAACTGTATTCAAATATATATATATACATATATATACATATGTTTATATATATATATATATATATATATATATATGTGTGTGTGTGTGTGTGTGTGTGTGTGTGTGTGTGTGTGTGTGTGTGTGTGTGTGTATCTAAAAAGTAATGTGTTTTACTCATTTATTAATCCCACTGTTTTATTCCAAGTAATGCTTAAATATATTGGGAGCTTCAGCATCGTTAACGATGTACCCTGATTCAACATACTATTTATAGTGAGACGGATTCTCACTTTATACATGATACTTTTGGTCTTGTGACAAACTATGCTAACAAGAATTCAGTGAACAAGGCTCTCCGCAATTTCCTATTATCAGAAGCACTTAACGATGTTTGTCTTTTACTATTTCTCCACACTCCCTCTTCTGTCATTCATTTACGCAGTCTCATTAGGTAGGTAAATCGCTTTTTCCTCTGCCTATCTTGCTTTTAAGATGTCTTGTGAGTTTCAGATTCTTCAAGCTCTCTTTCCTATTTTAGGTGTCCGAGAAAGTTCAACTGTCGCCTTCTGTAACTTTTTTCTCTTTCTTAAAAATTCCATTGATAGTCAATTTCTTCGTTCATGTTATTCTTCGCATTTTTCTGCAGATCAAAACCTCTGATTCCTCAAGTCCTACAAGATATCAGTGAGTTTGATGCCACGTTCTTTTTGGTCTTGTGCCCAAACTATGCCGAACTTAGTAAAAAAAACAAACAAATATCATATACCAAAATGCAAACTAGTTGAGCTTCTTCTAGTGGATAATTACATGGTCGTGAGTTCAATCCCTGGATCAGTCAGAGAAAGTAATGCTCTCCGCTTCAGTGACAATCGCAAAAACTTCATAACAAGGATGGATTAACTGGAGCAGATTGAAAGTGAATCGATCCAACTACACTCGTGAATTAGCGCGTGAGTCGAGCTTGCTAAACAGCGTTCTCAGATTAACGCCATACACGCATCCTTCTTCGTCTTCGTTCTCCCTCCGCCCACAATCACGTGTGAATAACAGAAATGCTATCGGAGTAGAAGTAATTAATATGCATCTTCTGTGGTTCGCTTCTTGGCAGAGTGATTAATATTTTCAAAACCTGAATGACTAACACAGCGCTTCCATGTTCATTGTTTAGTGAACTTCTCAGCTGAATGGATTTTTTTTATTATTATTCCACAGATTTGGCACCAAAGAGTGACAATCGGCCCAGAAAACTGTGAAAATAACATGACAATAAAGTAATATCATACCGGCGAATGGTTGAGGAATTTCCCAATAAAAATCTATTCAAAAACACAACCAGCTCATATATTTTCAAGTTGTCGGGGGCAAAACTAAATACATTAATGTTACCTTGATTTAGACTATTCTTCACCCAATGCAAGACGGAAGAGACTCAAATAAATGTTTACAAAAAATGTTGTTTTTTATAGATTGTATTGTATAGAATTGTAGATCACGAGTATGTATATATATATATATATATATATATACACACACACACACACACACACACACACACACACACACACACACACACACACACACACATATATATATATATATATATATATATATATAAAAGTGAACATTGAACACTTAGAGGCGACAGGCTGTTTCATGCTAGGCGCAATCGTCAGGCCACGAGTGTTGTTTTTGTCTCGGCTATTTATTTATACGGGTCAGTGGTGCATTGCGGGTAGTCTATTTTGGCGGTTATTTTGCCGGAAGACGTTTATTTGTTTATTCATTTATTTGGGTCAAATTATTTTGCTTGTTTTTATTTAATTTTATTTTTTAATTTTATTACTTATCTTATGTATTTATTTTAATTTTAATTAGTGTTTTATTAAATAAATAAATAAATATATATATATATATATATATATATATATATATATATATATATATATATATATATATATATATATATATATATATATATATTCATTTCACCCCAAGATGTCAATGCCGCTAAGACGAAAAGGATTTCTAGGAATGAATTTACTTCAGGAAATGGAACCACAAAACCAATCCTAAACAGGAAACAATGGATAAATCACTTCTCCTAATCTATTTCCTTTGTGAACCGGGCGATAGGTGAGTCTTATCCACTAACGGGTGACTCTTTACTAGTAGAGGTTCATGGGGGTAAACGTTTAGGGCAACGAAATAATGTTGAATCATTTTGTTTAGCGCCACATCAATCTCTCTGTGTTATTTAATGCAGATATCTAAATATTTTGAACACATTTGTATTCCTTCAACTACAGATAAAATGTATCGTTGGTCATTTTGCTATAAAACGTATTGTTGTTCATTCTACTATAAAATCTACTGCTGGTCATTTTTACTATAAATATATATTGTCAGTAATTTTACTATAAATAGGTATTTTTATACTTTCATACTGTTTAGTTTTTGTTTGGGGTCCACCATTTGACGATAGCTGGGATCCTAAGAGGTGCTACCACTCCGGTTCGACTTAGGAACACCAACAATTAAGAGGCGGCTACAGGCTCCTCAAAACCACCAATACTACGATCAAAAGCCTTGCTGCTTGGTGTAGTTTATCATCATACCCAGGAATGGAAACGAAATAAAAGAAATTGTCGAGAGATATGACCCTCTATGTACTGTTGACGAGTTTGTATCACTGGATGACGGGCGAGGTACAACAAGTTTAAATGATCATAAATTAATTTAAAATAAAAAGTGGAAGTTGTGGAGAGCCATATCCTGAAAGAAAAAAGAAGATTTATAATATAAGTACATAATACTTTGATCCTAAATATAATAATGAAAGTAGGACTTATATATAACGAGGGCATTTGAAAGATTTCAGAAAAACCTGCTTCTTAAATCTAACACAGGGATAAAATATATGATTTATTGCCGGGTTTATGTGCCCGAAAACCTTACATTATCACTTGGATCTTGTAGCATTTTAGTATTACTTGGTAATTCGATATTTCTTGGAACTTGTTATTAATTGTGACTAAAGATTTAAATATAATTTTCTGATATATAAATTTGGATTTAAAATGCAAAAAAAATATACTTCTCGCTGATCACAGTTGGGTATTTCTAAAATCTACACTATATATAGAAACAGGTAATATTTTGTTCGCCATTTTATTTTACGAGTTTCATTTTTCGTTCCGTTTAAAATTTATATCAGTCAAATTCTTACTGCCATTACGCATTCTTCTGTTCAGTAACTTCTGTTCTTGTTTATCTTGGATTTATTTTGCTTAATATTTTACGTAATATTTTTTTAAAATAATTAAATAAAAATAATGCAGGTCTATTTTATTTCATTCTTTTTTATTTGTGAAAATGAAAAACAACTTTCTAATAATGTGTCATAATTGAATATCTTTTGCTATTTCATTATTCTTATTTTGTGTGTTTTAAATTGTTTTATATAAAACTTCAGTGCTAATTATTTAGCACGGGCGTTGTGTTCTGGAACTGAACACATTGGAACTTCCTGTCCGACAGAAGAACAACAGACGATGCCGTCTTCGTATTCTGCTGACTAATTTCTGTAACACGTTCTGTGATTTTTTTTTTCATTTCTGTCCTCAATTTCAACTGATTTTTTTTATTTCTTATTTTTCTTTCTTCTTCATTTTGTTCATTTTTCAGTTATTTTTGTTATCTTTCTTTGTTTCTTTCATTATTCTTTCCAACTTACGTGACTATTTCATTTCGTATTGTTTATTCCTTTCATTGGGTCTTTTTTTTTCTTTCATCAGCATTTGGCCCACTTTCTTTTTTTCTTATTCGTTGTTTCCCTACTTGAATTTCCTTTTTCTTTCTTTTTTTTCTTCCCCGTCTTCATTTTTCAATTTTGCTTTACGATCGTTTTTTCTTAAACTTTTTTCTTCCTCTCTCCCTTTCTTTTTTCTTTCTTTCTTACTTTCTTTCTTTTTCTTTCCTTCTCTCTCTCTTTCTTTCTTTCATCCATTTTTCTTTTATCTTTCTTTCTTTCTTTTATCTTTCTCTCTCCCTTTCTTTCTTTCTTTCTTTTTCTTTCTTTCTCTCTTTTTTCTTCCATTCTTTGTTTCTTTCTTTTTCTTTCTTTGTTTCTTTCTTTTTCTTTCTTTGTTTCTTTCCATTTTCTTTGTTTCTTTCTTCCTTCACAGTATACCTTCTACAATTTAATTTTCCATCTTTCTTTCTAACTTATTTTATTTCTCCACTTCTTATTCTTTCTTTCTTTCTTTTTTCTTTCTTTCTTTCTTTCTTTCTTTCTTTCTTTCTTTCTTTCTTCTTCGCAATCATCCTTCTTCAGTATCTGTCTCACATTCTCTCTTTCTTTCTTCCTTGTTTTGAATTCTTTCTTTCTTTCTTTTTCTTTTAACGACTTTCTCTGTTTCTCTAATTCTATTCTTCCTGCAATTTCCTTTAACATCTTATTCTTTCTCTGTCTTATTTTTTACTTATTTCTCACTCTTTCTCTCTCCCCCTCCATCCCTCTCCTCATCTATCTCCCTCCCTCTCTCACCCTCTCCTTCTCTATCTCTCTTTCTACCATCGTTATCTTTCTTGTTTTTACTTTTTCCTTCATTACGTATCTATTTATCCAATACCATGGGGGTTTCTTAAAGAAATAACTTCTCGGCCTATAATTCACACATTTTCCAGGTTGTCTGCTTATCACGTCAAACGATGTACTTTTATTAATAATAATTATTCCCTGTATGTTATTTTGCACCTTTACCAACAGTATTAAGCTTTCTGCATTTTTTAAAATCATTTTACCCCAAGCTAAGCAATAAAGCCACTAAGATGAAAAGGGTTACTGAGTGTGAAATAATATTAGGAAAATACAAACATTATTAAGGAGAAAAACAAGAATTACGAAGATAGCGGATAACGATCAATATTACATTTACATTTTTGAAGATCAAAGTTGAGTGGCAAGCAAGAAGTCTGAATAGAGTTCCACAAGCGAGAAGTGCGAAATAAAGAATCTTTTACCATAGAACTTACATCTCGCAATTTCAACTGAGAATAATAAGAACTGCTTGCCAGTTTATTTAGTTAAGTGCCATAGGTGATACATGAAAATTCTCCCGCAGTAGACTGGTTTCCAACCAAGGCTAAAGAATCCAGTCTGACCTGCTATTCAACCCATAGCAGGGGATAGAAGAGATGCATACATAGCATTCACAAGGGTATTTGAGCATAAGTGAATGTAACAGACAAACAACCCGGTCTTCTTTTATGTGCCGTGTCCCTTCAGGACGTAGAAGATAATGTCTCTCCATTTCCACCTTATCCCTTGTAGCTGTCAATAGGTTTTCTCCCACTGGTACTTCCTCAATCCCATGTTCTGTCATCCACCCGCTCAAACCCGCTAGGTATGTCATGTGTTGCCTTCCCTTGTCTCTCTTTCCTTCTATTCGACCTGTGAGCACCAGATTCTCCAAGCCTTCCTTTCTCATTACGTGTCTCAGAAAATTCAGCTGCTTCTTTCTGATGTCAAGCACAAGCTTCCTCTTTGTTTGCATCTTCTCTAAAACCTTATCGTTGCTCACACGCTCGGCCCGTGATATTCTTAGCATCCTTCTGTAGAACCCTGCTTCAGTTGCCTCTAGTCTCTTCTACATTTTTGAGGAGACCGTCTAACATTCGCTGCCGTGAAGGAGGACAGATGTCCCGTTAAGTCTAAGTACTAAAGAGGAAAGCAATATTGTTTTAAAAATACAAACATGTGGCACAAGGACAAAAGAGGGGATGGGTGAAGACTGGTTATCTGTCTGC
>OZ038505.1:8669438-8671938 GCA_964036315.1 Acanthosepion esculentum | reverse complement strand
CTATATATATGTTGTTGTAAGATAGACTATACTTATCGGTTAAATTACACTGTATAAGGAATAAACCTATGTAACTATAAAATTGGATATTGAAGTCAACCCCACCGGAATGGACTTCAATGTCCCCTTGTGTGTGCATAAATGTACACACACACACACACACACACACACACACACACACACACACACACACACACACACATATATATATATATATGAACTCTGTGTGTAATGTAGATATTGCGTGTACGTGTATATTGCTTAAATGAATATATGAGTGTGTGTATCTACTATATTAAATATGTTTAAATAAGATGCATATATGCAATGTATATATTTATATTTATGTATATTTTGGTTTGCATATGTATTACTCTAAATAATTATACGTATGTGTGTATAAATACATTTAATACGTTGTGCATATCTGCATGTGCGTGAGTATGTTCTCGCGATTGTGTGTGTTACATCTTTGAAACTGATTTTATTTTCTCCTTGCAGTTAATTAATTTGAACTACTGGAAAAGAATAGTACCCCACTTATGAGACCTTGTGTCAAACCTGGTTTAGTTCAACAAATTTGGTCTATGTCTTTATTTCTTATCTTGCCGTAACTATAATTTGCGACTAGTTTTTGTGTAACTGATAAGAATCTATCTATCTATCTATCTATCTATCTATCTATCTATCTATCTATCTATCTATCTATCTATCTATCTATGCCATTCCCTTCCTTATCTATTTATCTCAGCCTGTTCATAATTATGACTGTTTATTCATTCTCTCTCTATCTCTCCCCTCTCTTTCTCTTGTTCATATTTATCTTAATTTATTCCTTGCCTCTCTCTCTCTCTCTCTCTCTCTCTCTCTATCTATCTATCTATCTCTTCCTTATCTATATATCTACCTTTCTACTTTAGGCTTTCCATCTATCTATCTATCTATTGTGAGTGTATTCATACAGCAAATATTTATTCAAAATTTTTGTCAAAAACAAAATGAAGTTTATTCTTATATTTAAAACAAGTTTCTTTTCTTTTTGACGAATTAGTTTTTGTATCTTGAAGTCGTAGCTGTAAAAGAAAAGGCAAACATTCGCGTGAGTTCTTGTGAATGTTCCGATATTTAGACTGGCTAAAGTCAGTATCAGCCGAGAAAGAAAGGAACTAGATCAGATGAAAGTCGATGGCCGTGTGGCAGTGTGCATCTTTTTGTTGAGATTTGAATGTTTGCGTTGTCACGGGACCGAGATGTTATCCATCGCAGTCGCTTCATATCTATCTATCTATCTATCTATCTATCTATCTATCTATCTATCTATCTATCTATCTATCTATGCCATTCCCTTCCTTATCTATGTATCTCAGCCTCTTCGTAACTATCCCTGTTTATTCCTTCTCTCTATATATCTCCCCTCTCTTTCTCTATTTATCTCTGTTCATATTTATCTTAATTTATTCCTTCTCTCTCTCTCTCTCTCTCTCTATCTATCTATCTATTTATCGATCGATCTGTCTATGTATCTATCTGTTTCTCTTCCTTATCTATATATCTACCTTTCTACATTAGACTTTTCCTTTATCTATCTATCTATCTATCTATCTATCTATCTATCTATCTATCTATCGTTTTTGTATTGACTTGTGTTTGTATTCTTGTCCTACTTCCTCTCTCTTTTTTTATGTATCTCTCTTTCTCTCTCACTTTATCTGTATCTCTCTTTCTCTCCCTCCCTCTCTATATACGTGCTATCACTGTATTGCTCTTTCTTTTACTATGGAAAAATTTACTAAAACCACAGATTTTAAAGAATTTTCTTTCTTTTTTCCTTTGGACTAAAACAAAGTTTTAAATGATTTTGACGAAAACTACAGAATTCTTTTATCGCAATTATCTTCAAATACCTCCCTGACAGCCATCTAAGTTTTGCCTGTATATCGGGATTTAGTCAACGCGACTTTAAAATACCTTTTTAGTAACCGTCTGAGAAAAACAAATCATTCTATATACAAATATACTGATGTACTATTGAGAAGAATCATATGAAAATTAACGAAATGTTGATAAAAAATAGATTTCGTTGTCAGATGTATCAATTTGTATTAATATTGTTATTTTTATTTCAAAATAAGGATTCTTACTTCTACAATTTAAATGATTGTCTTTTGTTCTAGATCAGGAAGTAAAAAGAAAAGAAGGGAATAGATCCTAACGTGAAAAAAATAAAATAAAATAAACAACATATTAATAAGCGAGAATATGTCTCTTACTGTGAGATATATTCGTTTATTTGGATTTGGAAAGAAAGGAATTTTTGTAGCTGTCGTAAGGAATTTTTTTTCTATTCATTTTATGAAGCGTGACGACGACAGACATTATTATTATTATTATTATTATTATTATTATTATTATTATTATTATTATTATTATTATTATTATTATTATTATTATTATTATTATTATTATTATTTCTATCTTATGACGGGCAAGCAACCTTCGT
>OZ038505.1:8661938-8664438 GCA_964036315.1 Acanthosepion esculentum | reverse complement strand
AAGTAATCTTAGTAGTAGTAGCAGCAGTAGTAAAATGAATCGAAGTAGTAGTAGTAATAGTAGTAGTAGTAGCGGTGGTGGTATTTAACTTATGTGAGCAAAGAAATGAAATATATCCCCGTAATAGACTTGGCGTAATATAATGTGAATGAGTGTAATCTCGCGGGCCATTGTTAGTGCGTCTGATCACCAATGATTGCTGAGTGCGTCATGAAGGCAAGTTAGATAAATATTTAACAGTTACCGTCGTGACGCCGATCGATTAGTATTTATAACGAATCGATTATTGGGATTCGTCTTACATGGCATGATTGGGTTCTTTCTTTTGTCAAAATCAAATCCAACTCTTTACCTTTAGTTTAAAATATGGATTTTTGTTTTAGATTTCAGTAAGATTCACTTTTAGAAATCAAAGCGTCTTTAGTATTTAACAAAGTTTGCAGGGGGAAAAAAGAACTTTTTAATACCGACACTGGTTCAAAGAATACTTCGATACATCATAAACTAACCAGCAACAACACGATAGTGTGGCCAAAGTGCACCGTATTCTAATTTCTCTTGTTTTGTCATTCATGAGTGGGGCTGTTCGCGCATGCATTACGCCCTTTTACGATTGACTGTCTCCTGACGATAAATCCTTGGTAAAACAGTAGCAGATGAAGTAAATCGCTAACCCTGTTGTTTATTTCCGGCTAGCCTCAATTTGGCGGAGGGACATTAAACAATGTATAATCACTTTCTCACTCCCTTTAACCTTCTCTTTCTACACACACTGTTATATATATATATATATATATATATATATATATATATATATATATATATATATATATATATATATATATATATATATTATAATTTTATCATATAGACAAAACCATTTTACTGACTACAATGATGCAACTTGGTTTCAGTGCATTTCAACTGCACTTCGACGGGTGAGAGTCGAAAATTTTCACTCCAACACCTATATATATATATATATATATATATATATATATATATATATATATATATATATATATTGTATATATTTTTCTTCTCGAACAAATGGAAAAAAGGAAGTGACGTTTCACATCCGGCTTGCCTACAAGCAGGATTGTTCATAACCATTTTCGATTCTAACCCGTCGAAGTGCAGTTGAAACGTACTGAAACCAAGTTGCATCTTTGTAGTGAGTAAAATGGTTTTGTCTATATGATAAAATTATAATAAATAATGGACGCATCAATTTTGTCTTTCACAATAACGAACACTACAATATTTATTCTGTAATAAACAATAACGTGATGATGACATTGTGTTATGTCGGAAGTACCCGGAAATAAACAATATATGTATCAACATGGTGACTTCCTCTTGTCATTCAAAAAAGACACCAAAAAGCTTATCCGTGACTATGAATGGAACTTATTGAAAATAACTAGATAGAAACTGTTTAAATTATTCAATGAAATATGTCTCAATATATATATATATGTATATATATATATATATATATATATGTATATATATATATATATATATATATGTATATATATATATATATATATATATATATATATATATATATATATATGTATGTATATTACAAAATCCGTAAGTAGAAAAAATAATCCAAGTAATAGCCATAAAGCGAGCTCAATATATATTATACAGAGCAATATGACATATATATATATATATATATATATATATATATATATATATATATATATATATATATATATATATATATATATATATATATATATATATTATGTGAAATCTATGGCAAACTTTCAACACCATCACTTCATATGATACCAGAAGTGTTGAAGCAGAATGGCTATTTTTGAAGTGATTTTATAACGTGTTTATATTATAATTTAAAATAAATTATATATAAATTATATATAGATATAAAATGTTACAAAAAATTATATATATATATATACACCCACCCACACATATATACATACATACATACACACACACACACACACATACATATATATATATATATATATATATATATATATATATATATATATATATATATATATATAGATATATATATATTTGTCATCCACAGACAGACTGTTTCGCTGTTTAATTTATTTGTTTAATATTTATTTTTGAAATGGTTACTCATATTAGACTAGATGCCCTGTTTTATTTATTTATTAAACAGTATATTAATTTATTTACCTCTATCAACCTGAATGTTCGAATGTGTTCAAAAGCACTAAGCTGACTTAAGTTTAATAAGTTTGACCAGGAGGCCCTGCATGGTGGAGTTGGTCTAGGCACGTCAGATCTAATGTCGCTGCCGGAGGTAGAATGTTTCTAACAAGATTTCTCGAATATTCAGACAGGTAGATGTAAATAAATAAACATTGTAATAAAAAGAAAAACAATGCATCTACTCAAATATGAGTATATATATTTTTTTAAAATCTTTAAACAAGTAAATTATAAAATCTGCCGGATTTAATCCATTTCCTAATATATATATATA
>OZ038505.1:8649438-8659438 GCA_964036315.1 Acanthosepion esculentum | reverse complement strand
TTCTGTTAATTTACCCCAAATAATGTAAATTTACTCATCATAAATATTAATTCACCCCAAGAAAATATTAAATGTTTGGCACTCTTTTGAAATTATATGATGATTACAGGCTGAGATTCGAGTTAATTGCTAGACATTATTTACAATTTAAAAAACAAAAGAACAATATTTGTTTTGGTCTTGATTATCGGGGAGAGCGCGACGCAGACCGCACAATTAAAAATAGCTCCCTCGTATCGCCCACATTTAGGGCGATCAAAAAGGGCAACTCAACCGGAATGTAATGGAAGGTCCTCGCTCTGAAAGAATGTGGTATGAATTTTAGTAAATATAAATTCTTTTTTTGGTGGGGGAGTGAATTAACAGGAACGATCCTAAACAACTTTTAGCAGTGTCAGATTGCGAAAATCTTATCAAATAAATAAACTGCAGATAACAAACAGATACTACACATTGATGTGATTGTATTTTTCGTGAACTTTTTAAAAGTAATATGGAAACACATTTAACGTATACTGTTCCCTTCGTTTTTTTTTTTAATGTATATTATTTTTTGTTAAGGAAAGACTGACGGGAAAAAAGCAATATGTATATTAATGAGACAACCAAAGCCCAGTTTCACGCGGACTTGAGCAGGCTGCCTTGCTAGTCGTTTAATAAATGTTGCTATCGTGGCATTATTTACCCGATCTTGGCAATGTTCCCATAAGGACTTTTCCGGAGTGTTGACATTTTCATAAAAATATGAAAATCAGGTCACATAGTTTTCTTTTTAGAGTTGTATTTTTAGGTTTTTCATTTTTTTCCATTCTTTCAACTCTATTAATCTGAAACCCTTTACGTCTATCCCATTTTATTTCTCCCTATTTTTCTTTCTTTCTTTCTCAAACTCACATTCGATTCATTTTTCTTTCTTTCTTTCTTTCTTTCTTTCCTTCTTTCTTTCTTTCTTTCTCAATCTCACAATCCATTCATTTTTCTTTCTTCTTTCTTTTTTCTTTCTTTTTCTTTCTTTCTTTCATTCATTCTTTCTTTCTTTATTCTTTCTTTCTTTCTTTCTTTCTTTATTTCTTTCTTTGTCAATCTCACATTCGATTCATTTTTCGTTCTTGTTACTTTCTTTTTCTTTTCTTTTCTTTCTTTCTGTCTTTCTTTTTCTTTTTTCCTTCTTTCTTTCTTTCATTCTTTCTTTCTCAATCTCACATTCGATTCATTTTTCTTCTTTCTTTCTTTCTTTCTTTCATTCTTTCTTTCTCAATCTCACATTCGATTCATTTTTTTTCTTGTTACATTCTTTTTCTTTTCTTTCTTTCTTTCTTTCTTTCTTTCTCAATCTCACATTCGATTCATTTTTCTTCTTTCTTTCTTTCTTTCTTTCTTTCTTTCTTTCTTTCTTTCTTTCTTTCTTTCTTACAGCTTTTCAGGGGTTCCAGCCTTTCTATTTACTATTTAAATCCTGTGTTATATCCAAAGATTGTTGGGAGATCAGGAAACATTTGAACCTGTACTATTTAAAGTGTGTACAATAGGCATACATTTCAGAAAATTCCGGAATATATATATATATATATATATATATATATATATATATATATATATATATATATATATATATATATATAGACTGCTATGTTTGATCATGAGCAGTTGGAATCTCACATGAGCCATCTTTATAGCGATTATACGGACATTTAAACAATGATGTTCACACTCAAAGATGATATTCTGTCATGTTGACATAGAAGATTCCTAGGCGACGATAACCTATTAATCAATGAACAGCTTATTTAAAAAATACCCAAATGTTGGACATTTTTGTCTTTATTTTCACCCGAAATTAAAGCAAATATACTTAGTTTGAACGGCTCATGGTCAAAAATTATAAATAGTCATTGTCTGTTATATTTAACAATACATGTTAACTGCTGACCCAATACAATATATATATATATATATATATATATATATATATATATATATATATATATATATATATATATATGTATATGTGTGTGTGTGTGTGTGTAGTAGTAGTAGTAGTAGTAGAGTCTAAACAGTGCTTATATATATTCTTTCTTTTTTCTTTTTCTTTTTTTCTCTTCTCCCCCTTCCCTTTCAATATATCACTTCCGTTAAGTTAACCGATTAAATAGGTCAATGTCTGGTCCCTTCTCCGCTAATACTATGTATGATAGATAGAAATATTAAAATAAACCCTCTCTAAACTCGATCATGTCTCTCACACCACTCCTCACTGAACTCTCTGTTAAATTACATAAACTTAATACTACCCGTCAAAAGTTTAAATGTTCATTTTATTTTTGTTTCACCTTTTGGAAGTGATGTCTGATGATCCTGCCTCCTTTAAAAGGGCCAAGGTGAAATAAATTATTACATGGAGCCTTAAAGTGGTCTGTTTTTTTTTAAAATTATATATATGCATATATATATATATATATATATATATATATATATATATATATATATATATATATATATATTAGCTTTAATAGTCACTGTTTACAAATGCACCCCTCACACCCACAGAGCTCAACCGAAATAAATTTTTCAATATATATATATATATATATATATATATATATATATATATATATATATATATATATATATATATAAAGTGAAGAGTTTATAGTAGTTCCAACGAGAGAGATGTATATATATTAAAAAGAAGAGAGAAACCGCAAACGTTTTTGGTTGTAATGTGGATTTAAAAAAAAATATATTATCCTAGATTTTCCTTAATATTGCTACACGTATTTCCGGTCTCGCGACCTTCATCAGGCAAAGTGTGGAGATTTCCACATATTATTAAAAATAATAATTTTCTTCTTATGTTTTTCGATGTTAAATATTCTCGATATGAGACATTCTATTTTTTCGTGTGCTAGTGGCCCAAATGTCTTCCTATAGAGTTCAAACACATCTTATGTATTTCCAAGATTGTTCAAAAAAACATTTTCTCTTCGTTATATATGAAAACATTGATGTAAATTCGATTTTAAAGTTATCTTGCTGCACACCTATAGGGGGTGCGTGAAAAAAAAACTACCTCATACAAAATTTTTCTTTGGTCATTTGGCAAGAAATTGTAAAAACTCTCGAGCCGTGTATTTTCGACAATCCCTACTATATATAAATATGTGCGTGCGTGTATGTTATTTACTTTTTTCTTCCACATGCTAAGTAGTAGGATCAGTGTGTCAAAAAAGATTTCGTTTAATTAAGCGTTACACGCGGAGAAATGCCTTGAGAGCGTGCACGCGCATGCGTCAAGACGTGTGCACATTCCTCGAAGCAGCTAAATGCTTTCTCTCATGCAAGCAATATTGCATATTTATGGATATAAGTTGGTAGAAATGAAAGACAGAAGAAAGTGTTGGGGAGCGGAACTCGTGCAAGTATTAGCGAAAGCGTTTGTGTCATATCGGGTTTGCTAAAATCTAAAAACTCAGTCCCACTTCGGAGAAAAAGAATTGAAAGTTACGTATCGATTGGAACGCACGAATTTTTGTCTAATTAAGTTTAATACACGCGCGCATGCACACACATACGCGCAGCTACAGGAATATGTGTAAATATCGTTACAAATAAATAAATTACTACATCGTATTTTCCAATCCATCTTATTACATATTTAGTTATCTCTTGACAATAAATTATATCAATCGGAAGCCAGAAACTCCAAGAAAAAGTAAAAAGAATGATGAACAATTTCTTTATACTAGCAACATCAACGACGGAAACTAATCCAAACAAAAAGTCTATTTTATAGACGCCCTTGTGCAAATCTGCATATATATATATATATATATATATATATATATATATATAGTCGAACCTAATGAGCCAGACAAACCTAGGTCTGCTCTACGTTTGTATCGAGCTCTTTAGTTAGTTGTTTAATCGTATCGGGGTTTTTCTTTGGACCTTGGACCTGTATCTGTGCGATTATTTTCGACAGACTTTCATGTTCCTGGCTCTTTCTTTTTTAAAACCCTTCGAAATTGATTTGGCTATTGTTAAATCAAGAATTCGAAGGTTTTTCGACACGAGTATAGTTACTGACACACACACACACACACACACACACACACACACACACACACACACACACAAACACACACACACACACACACACATATATATATATATATATATATATATATATATATATATATATATATATATCGTATGTCTATTCCACAAAATATTTCCTTACTAGTTGACCACAGATTCAATCTATAGTACCTTGATTTGCTCACTGGTAAGGCTTGCCTGTGTGTTCGTGGAGTAACGACTAGCGCAGACAATGGCCGTAGGAAACTAATCGACAGACGAAACAATAGTGTCTGGGCATGATAAAAACATGATGTAATCACGGATGACGCATTATTTATCAAGGCCAAACAAATTTCATCATACACCATATTACTGCACACCACTGCAAATGACGTAATGTGAGAAAAAATAGAAATCGATTACACACTGTCACTCCAGTGGGTCTAAAACTGATCATATGGTGAAGGAAATGAAACTAAATCGGTTGTTTCAACTAATTTGCATAATGGTATATATTAGACATAATTCAGCCTGACCGTCTGTTTCTTAGTAGCTAAACGTTGGCTGCCTCTACCCTGAGAGATGCAGGTTCGATTCCTGCTGAATGGGGCAAATTGTTCTTTAATAATATTTCTCGAAATTTCAGGGTGGCAGATGAATATAATGAAATATTCTGTTTAATATATAAAAGGAGCGACAACTAAAATGGATATCACTTGTGACTCGAAAATAAAATAAACGCATAATCTAAATGTTGACCTTCCACACCACTTCAATTTAAAGGTTAGTACGGAAAGCCCCCATCAACCCTGGAAAGAGCGATACCAACTACTGGACTTGAGAAAGCTATGCTCCTGTAAATGTGTTTTAAGATTAAGTTTGTAAATTTCAACCGACTGTTGTACTGGCTACTCGGTCAATAGATACTGAGCGTTTCTTTGCAATAAAACGACTAATATCATCATTGTATGTATAGCTGGCCACTCGTATCCGAGGATACCCGTTTAGTAGGGCGGCTAACCAATCCCTACTGCAGACGCTTGCTCAGGCACATTTCTGTTTATTCAACACCCACAGAGGCCAACTGTGGTTTATACTGCAACTATGCTGAGCAGACCGTAGTTACAGTTTTTGGAAAAGAGCAAGTTATCTAGTCTGATCAACAATTTGAACAAGGCCAGCACGCTCAAAACCTCGACCACGATGACTTGTGACTTTGTGCTAGCACATCTATCGACGAAAATCCAAGGGTTCCGTCTACCCAATTTCACTCACAAAGCTTGGTTCAACCCTTGGTATGGTTTTCAGTCACTTTCTAAAGGTGCCACACACATCCAGTCCGATAAATCGACTCTGGTGAAATTCGAACCCGTGTTTCATGGTCAGAATGCGAATGTTTTAATCACTCGGCTACGATTACTATTAAACTCGTACAATATTTCACGCACACGACAAGGAAGAGCGCCATTTGTGAAGGCTACGGGAATGTTCGAGCAAAGTTTAGTATTCAGGAATTTGTGTAATAAAAACTTTGGAAATTTATTTCTCATCGCATGTAATGATTTAATGCAAAAATGGTTTCTTTTCCCCAGTTTGTACTCATACAATACAATTACTCGTTACATTTTTCATTATAATCATTTTCATTGGACTTATGAGTAACAATATATTGAAAGAAATATTATCTGGAAAGAAAAAGAGTCAGGAATAAGTCCAGATTTTTTTTTATTTACTGAAGAGGTCACTTCGATATACGACCGGGTCAACAACCAACCCAAAAATGCGTCATTTCATGCGTGACAATCTAATATGATCTTTCTTTTATTCTCACGTACGTAACAGATTTTTCCTAAACCTCTGTATTTTCTAGCGTTGCCCACCTGCCAGGTAAAGGTAAACTTAATATATATATATATATATATGCATAGTTTTATGCACACAGGTTTCTTTTAGATATCTTATATAATATATTAGATTTTTGGGCCGCTGTCAAATTTGAGGATGGAAGTAAATTACTTTTTGTTTTGAATTCCTACGGAATTTTTGTTAGTTCAAGTGTTAACTCGCCCACTCGCTTCTAAGTCATATATTATGATGAGGCAATGTATTTGCTTAATTTATCTGAGACACAGGGCAGACTGATTCGGGCCTTTCTAAATGTCACCGGTAATTAGTTGAGAGCTTTTTCTTATTGCACATGTGCGCATAAGCACACACACGACACTGAGATCCGAAGAAGCATTGGCATGGCCAAAGATGCTTTCCGAAAGTTATATAGAGTATTAAGAGACATAAAAAAACAAAGAGTTCTGGACTGTTACGTGATATCTGACCTTCTGTATGGCAGGGAATACTGGACAATCTCCTCAAAGATAAAAAGAGAATTGAAACAAAATAAATATAGTTCTACAGAAGGATGATGAGGATACTATTCACCGAACATGTGAGCAACGACGAGGTTTTAGAAAAAAATGGAAACAAAAAGGAACATTCCAGACACCCACTTATTGAATTACTTTTAACGAGAGAGAAATATATAGGTATTTTTTAAAAGAGGAATATCTGCTATCAAATAAACTATACTGTTATTCCGTAAATTTGCATAGGTGATCTGGTAAACCAGTGGTTTTCAACCTTTTTGCTGGAGCGGAACCACAAGGAAACATTCCAGGCTAGAGGAACCCCTGCAATTGTCTTATGCAAAAAAAAAAAAGGTTTCAATTATTAAAATAAAATAAAAATACCCATCTTCAGATTTATTTACAAAAAAATACAAAGACAGACTGTAAAAATATTGTATACGTCCATATGCAATTTTAATCTGGCTTCTACAGTTATTACACATGTATTAAAAAACTTCAGTTTAAATGGATTAGATTTATTTTCATTAAAAATTCAATGAGAAACTTGAGCCTGATGTTTCTTGCACAAATCTTTAATATTGGGTCGTGTCAATCATAGTACTTGTGTAACTTCTTGCGGAAACCCCTGGGCTTTACTGGCGGAACTCTAGGGTACCGCGGAATCCTGGTTGAAAACCATTGTGTTAAACGTATGCTCACGATCACTTTCATAACTACTTTTAAAACGGAGTCGCACACTTTTTAAAAATATCATGCCAGCTTAAAAGGTTTAGTCGCGATGTCTTTGTTCTCACACTAGAGATCCGCACTTATTTACCCGATGAATCTACGCATTAAAAAGATAGAAAACGAAGTGTCATTTTCTTATAGATTTTAAAAAAAGAAGTTCATCCAACTAACCTGAAAATCTTCTTTTCTGTGCCGTGTGTCTTCAAGACGTTGGTGATCACAATTCTCCACAAATTTTATTTCATTTGTAGCTCTTAGCTATTTTCTTCTTTTTGTTATCTCTCCTAAACTTTATTCTACCATCCCTTTATAAAAAGCCTGTTGAATTTTCCAAGCCCTTATATTTGGGCCATAGTATTCTTGGCATTCTTTTGTAGAATCACATTTCTCTCAATTCAATTCTCTTCTTCTGTGAAGAGATTGGCCAGCATCTACAGCCATTTAGGAGGACAAATGTTAGGAAGGACAGGAAGTTCTAGAAAGGACAGGAAGTTCTAGAAAGGACAGGATGTTGTAGGAAGGACAGGAAGTTTTAGAAATGATAGGAAGTTGTAGAAAAGACAGGAAGTTTTAGAAATGACAGGAAGTTGTAGAAAGTACAGCAAGTCGTAGAAAGTACAGAAAGAACTTCCTGTCCTTCCTACACATTGTTTAGCTTTTTTTTCTTTGTTTCTAACGAAACTTTCCTGATTCTTAATACTATGTTTAGCTTTGGAAGGCATCTTGCGCCTTCAGATTTCGGTGTTGCACTTTCCGTTCTCTTCTGGTATCCCGAATTTGTAATTTTTATGCTGGGCTGTTCCATTTTGCTAACAACCATGCGTTCTGTCTTCTTGCAATTTATGTTTAGTTTTTTCTTCTCATTTTCCTTCACTAAAATCTGGAGGAGTTCATGTAGTTTTCTCTTTGTTTGCCTTCAACACTACTAATAAATCTTGGTAGGATTTCTAATTCTGTCAGAATCGCCTCATGTATAACTTGAATAAATCTGACGAGAAGACAATTCCATGCCTTACACCACCCTTTCTATTTTTATATTTGCTGAAATCATTTATGCAGGCGGTCTGCCCAAGATTGGCTTTATTCTAATATACTTCGCAAAAATATCAAGGCTACCTAGCAGTTCCAAAAGTTCTTTGAGACGTTCCCCTGATTCTGAACTACATAGCGTACATCTTACTCCTCTCCATTTATATGGATACCTAAAAGTACCATTTATGTGTACAATCTCGGATATTTGTTTTGTTCTACATAATCGCCATTCTCTGCTTCCTCCAATATATTTTATTTATTTTCATGAGATGTTATTGTGTTTATTATTATACTCGCCCTTCTTACATTGTCCTTTTTTCTTACTTTCTCGTCTTCCACCTTAATAATACAGACGCATTAACTTACCCTAACCGAAACTGACAAAAAAACTAGCAATTTGCGTACATAATTTATTTTGTGACGTTTAGTTCGTTCTTCACTCTTTACTTCACTAAAATCTGTAGGATTTCTTGTAGTTTTCTATCTGTGTTTGCTATCAACACTGTGTCACCTGCATAACTTAGGTTGCTAAGATTGTGATCGCTACTAATAAATCTTGGTATCCCCAATTGGTAATTTGTATGCTGGGCTGTTCCATTTTGCTAACAACTTTCTCTTAGAATCGCCTGTATAGCTTGAATGAATCTGGCGAGAAGACACTTCCTTGCCTTACACCTCGATAATACACTTCCATAATAGTGGTGTTTCTTGAGCAAACCCTCTCCAGGACGGTTTTGAATTCAGTGCTTTTCCTTCTACTAGACTGGTTACCATGCAAGGTTATAGAACCTTTTAGATGGAGGGGGCGGACAAGAAGAGGATTCATACCTTTCCCAAGGGTATTAGGACGTTAGTGAATGTAATAGATCCGACTGGAATTCGAACTCGGCTCTCCGATTTCTCAATCCGAGCCTCTATCCATTACTCTAACGTGCGTCAAATACAAAAAGATGTAATCCCACTTCTCTGCGTCTGTTGTTTCCGCTGCATTCGCCCTTCCTTCTTGAATACGTGTTTTTCCTTTTGAAACAGTACGAGATCTCTCTCCATTTCCTTTTCCTTTTCTCATCTTACATTTCCATTCTCTACAATTGACCTTCCTCTCTCTATACCCATATGTGGTCTGTCAATCTCTTCCCCCGTGTTAACTATTATTTTTCTGTTGCCTTGTTTGTCTTTCTTTCTTCCTTTCTTTTTCTTGCCTTCGATGGGTCCTGTAAGTGTCAAATTTTCCAAGCCCTCATTCCTCATTATTTGTCCAAGAAATGTCATCTGTCTATTTCTGATTCTAATTAAGGTGTTTTATTTTTTTTTCATTTTCCCAGAACTTTGTCGCTGCTCACATGATCAGTCTATGGCATTCTCAACATCCTTCTGTAGAGCTACATTTTTTAAGAGTGGATAAATTCTTGACAATTTTAGTTGTCATTGAATTAGTGGCTACCATCATGTTATTTTCTTTTCGGTGTTATGGCTTTTGTTGGCCATATTCTATGTATCGTTTGTCTTCAAGAAGTGGGTGAATATGGTTTCCTACAACTTCCTGTCCTTTGTAGAACTTCCTGTCCTTCCGACAACTTCTTTCTACAACTTCCTGTTCTTTCTATAATTTCCTGTTCTTTCTACAACTTCCTGTCATTTCTAAAACTTCCTCTCATTCCTACAACTTCCTGTTCTTTCTACAACTTCCTGTCCTTTCTACAACTTCCTGTCATTTCTAAACATCCCTGTCCTTCTACAACTTCCTGTCCTCTCTACAACTTCCTGTCAGTCTGTTTACAACCCCAATCAGTCCC
>OZ038505.1:8629438-8644438 GCA_964036315.1 Acanthosepion esculentum | reverse complement strand
AAGGGCCGAATACAGAAACGACACTCCTCAGGTTTTAAATTCAGAGTTGTCCTTCTCCTAGACCAGTTGCCAGCCAGGGCGAAAGAACCCAGTCTGTCCTGTTATTTACCTACAGGTGTAGCGAGAAGAACAGCATTAATACCTTTCCCAAGTGTATTATATATATATATATATATATAACACAACAAATATAGAACAAACCACAACATCACACCCCAAAATTCAACAAATAGATTTAATCAATGACAAATAAACAAATATATAAGATAAAAAATAAAAATGAAAATAAATAAAAACAAGCAAAACAATTTGACCCAAATAAATAAGCAAACAACCGACTTCCGGTAAATGACCGCCATAATAGACTACCAACAATAAGCTATATAAACAAATTTTTACTACGTTAACAAAAAACACCCATCAAAATAAAAAATAAATAAATAAATATATAAGATAAAAAAAAAACAAACAAAAAAAAAAACAAAAAAACAAGCAAAATAATTTGACATAAATAAATAAACAAATAAGCGACTTCCGGTAAAAGTAACCGCCAAAATAGACTACACATAATGCACCACTGACCCTTATATATAAATAGCCGAGAGAAATAATAGCACTAGTTGCCTGACGATTGCACTAGCATGAAACAGACTGTCGCCTCTAAGTGCTGACTTCCATGTCCACTTTTATATTTACACACGCTCTATCTCTGATATTGAGCACTTTATCCCATAAATATAGCACACTTTAAGACTATATTTCTTTATATATATATATATATATATATATATATATATATATATGTTGAATCATAAGTAATATTTTGTGTCTGATGAGTTGATAAAACAACGAAACTTAAGTCACGACACAAACACTTACACACACAAATGTAAACCTATCAAGTTCTGTTTGTAACATACTTGTGGGAAATACGAACATACCGGACTCATCCATATGCCAAATGTCAAACAGTAATTGAAGCAGCAACAAGAAGAAAGAAGAAACCAAGGTTCAATAATATCTATTATGAATACGGCCACAACCGGATGACCGTGTTTGGAAATTAAAAATCCCTGTAGATGCACAGAAAAATAATTTACATATTCAGTTAAACAAAATAACATCCTTAATAATGCCTAATAGATTAGCCGCCAGTGTCCAGAAGAGAAAGTACTTGGACAAGTGCAGGAAAAATAGACTAAAAAGCTGAATCTGTGTGCCTTGTCATTCATCTTCAAATAAAATCGCATTAAAAATTGCTGCCCAAAATGAGAGAGAGATATGCATACACACGCACGCGCGCACAGGCGCGCACACACACGCACACACACGCACGTGCACACACACACATATTTGTGTATTTATGCAGCAATCCTTCTTTCATGCATATTTCATTGAATACGACAGACAAGTTGCTTTGATTTAGTTTTATACAGATGATAAATTATAGAAAAGCTGTCCGAATGTTCTTTTAATCCGAGCGCTTTCGGCTATACATTTAGCCATTTTCAAGGATGAAATATTTTAACTGTTAAATAAGAAATAGTTTGTTGCATGTATGTATTCATGTAATGCTTTCATGTTACAAAACACGGTCAAGATATTTTGTCCATGTTCATGCAAAAAAATGGCTAAAGATAATGGAAGCCTTATTAATAAAAGCAAAAGAAAACAACACTTAATAATATCAACTAGGAACATGGACACAATATCATGACCGTGTTTTGAAAAATTAAAACTATATAAATACATACAGGGGCTAGAATATTCGAGAAATCTTATTAGAGAAAATATGTGCAGGTTCGAAACACGCATGAGGTTGGCTTTTTTCTCATTTTATTCATACCTGATATTGCCACTTCCTATCTAATTCATTATGTTTGCGACCTCATTTCCTTTCTTTCTTTCTTTCCTTTCTTTCTTTTTACTTTCTTTCTTTCTTTCTTTCTTTCTTTCTTATTCTGTTTATACCTGTTACTATCAGTGCATGTCTATATCATTATGTCTATCTATCTATCTATCTATCTATCTATCTATCTATCTGTCTCATTCTGTTCGCCCTATAGTGTTGGTGCATATCTATTTCATTGTTATCTAGCTCATTTTGTTTGTTTGATTCTTTCTTTCTTTCTTTCTTTCTTTCTGTTTTTATTTATTTATTTATTTATTTCCTTCTATCTATCTATCTATCTATCTATCTATCTATCTATCTATCTATCTATCTATTTCAGTCTGTTCATATCTATCTATCTATCTATATATCTATCTCACTCTGTTCATATCTATCTATCTATCTATCTATCTATCTATGTCAGTCTGTTCATAGCTATCTATCTATCTATCTATCTATCTCATTCTGTTTATACCTAATACTGTCAGTGGATATCTATTTCATTAAGTTATCTATCACATTTTGTTTGTTTGTTTCTTTCTTTCTTTCCTTCTATCTATCTATCTATCTATCTATGTCAGTCTGTTCATAGCTATCTATCTATCTACCTATCTATCTATCTATCTATCTATCTATCTATCTATCTATCTATCTATCTATCTATTTCATTCTGTTTATACCTAATACTGTCAGTGGATATCTATTTCATTATGTTATCTATCACATTTTGTTTCTTTCCTTCCTAATTTCTTTCTTTCTTTCTATCTATCTATCTATATATATATCTATCTATCTATCTATCTATCTTGTTAATACTTCTTTCACCCTTTCATGTGTCCTTGCAACTGTGCCATGCGCTATTTACAGCAATTTTTAAACTGTGCATTCCAAGTGATAAACATTGAAAGTAGTAAACAAGCTCACTGATGTTTACCAACGCTTCTTCACTTTTGTGAACCTCACACCTCACCCTTCACTCCGACTTTTGCACAGAGGGAGATTGATCAATATTTAATTGCATTGCACTTAACGTTTACACTAACACATGCAACTATACCGACTTTACTTTCTTACGTAAGTTGATAAAAAAGAAACCAATCGTATAATATGATACTATCACGAACTAAAACAATTATACTAATATGTCGATCTTATTATGTGTATACTAATTTAATGTACCACCAGAGAATGAATGCAATCCATTCAATTTCGGCATTCCATTGGCTATATTTTCAGCATGAACAATCTTGAATTTTTATCTAATTAGTTTACTTCATATTTGCATGCAATAAATGTTAAATTCATTAAAAATTAACACAAAGAAAGAAATACAAGTCACCCAATAACGATGTAATTATTCTACTTAATAATTAATAATTATCGAACAATAACTGTTTAGTCAAACCTTCGTTACTTGGAGTGTGGTTTGGTTTGCTTTGGTTTGTTTTACGGAATATCAACCTCAATGGGTTATTTAATACCGACAAATTTTTTATTGCTGGTAATTTTTTTTCAAAAAATGTACTGCTGGTAATATTTTTTCTTCAAAAAATCTATTGCTGGTAACATTTTTAAAAAAAATATATAGCTTGTAATATTCTTACAAAAATGTGTTGATGGTAATATTTTTTTCAAAAATGTATTGATGGTAACATTTTTATAAAAATGTATTGATGGTAATATTTTTTTTCAAAAATGTATTTCATAGTGTTTTTACCCCAGTTTAAGGGTTAACTATTTGCCCCTCGCTGGGTCCCTAACAGATGCTACCACCCCGGGTCAGGGTGGATCTGGGAACACCAGCAATTAAGAGGAGGTTCCATACACCTCAAAACCTCCTTGCTGCAGGATGTAGTTTATCGTCTTACCCAGGACTGTTGGTGTGTAGTTCCATTTCCATGTGAAAAAAAAAAACCCATAAAACTGGATGGTTACATTCAATGTCTGTAAATCCAAACTGGTTACATCCAATCACCGGCGATCAGACCCAGAACTACCGCCAGTCACAATGAGAGGATGTCCCCTTGAGGAGGCACCGTGCCTTGAGAGGATATTTGGCCTCAATGACACACCCGACCTCAAGTGGAATTCTTATATACTATCCATCGCTAAAGATGCAGCTAAAATGAATTATTTTCCACACTCCAACCTATCTTTTCACAGGCGGGATATGGTGAATCTTTCATTGCTCTATCACTGCTTCCATGAAAAGTGCTCGGATGAACTGTATTCCTTGGTTCTGCCTGGTCTAACGTTCATGGCTAGGACTCACCACGCTACTTACATAGTAGCAAATCACCCACATTCCATCCGTATTCCATCGACAAGAAGTAAATGACACTCAAAAAGCTTCTTCCCGCGAACCCCCGCAACTATGGAACAAACCCCCGAGAGGATGATTTCCAGATCGACCACAATCTTAACCTGTTCAAGTTAACCGTTAACTTCCCCTATTATTCGTGTAAACTACCCCGTAACGTAACCTTTTACCTCGACTAACACCGGCTCTTGTACAGGGTGGACCTAACTGTAAAAAAAATAAAATAAAATAAAAATCTGTTTAGTAAGATCTTCATTACTTGGAGTCTAGTTCCATTTATGTTAGGTCATCTACATCTAGATATTTTTAAGGATATTAGGTCATCTACATCGATGTTTTCGAATAGGTCCCTTGTGTTAATCATCACGCTATAAAATCGTTGTCTCGTGTGAATGACATCGCGAAACACTATCTGGAAATGTTTAATCCTATATAGTGCCAGGGAGACTGTATATTCCGGCCTCTCCCCCTAACGGAATAAAAAAAGAGTGTGTGTGGTTTTGTGGTCGTTACGTAGTCAGTACGATGTTATTTGTTCTTTATTTTCTGATTCCTCTTTTCCTATTTCCGAAGGTGGTCCTCACTTGGTAGAGCATGTTTACATTCCAGTGATCATACATCACATTTTTTATTACATACACGTGTTCGAGTTAAAAACCCTGTTTTTTTTTCCTTTTTTTTTTGTTATTTTTACCTTTTCAACAGTGAAATTGACATCAATCGGGCAAAATCAAAAAAAAGTTCTACTAAAAAAATTCACAAATCCCGACAGGAATCGAACCTTTATACGTATTTCCCATCAAGAAGACAAGTCCTATAGTCAACAAAGCAAGGCTAAATTAACGTAGACTGAGTGGCCATGGTGAAATGTAAAGAATATCAGAAATTGCCCAACAAACAGAATTGACAATATTTGCAATAAACAATAAAAAGAGAAGTGGGAAAAATAATATAAAACAAACAAATAATATATGCAAGGCAAAGCAACAGTAAATAAGGCAAAGCAACAGTAAATAAGGCAAAACAACAGTAATAAGGCAAAGCAACAGTAATAAGGCAAAGCAACAGTAAATAAGGCAAAACAACAGTAATAAGGCAAAGCAACAGTAATAAGGCAAAGCAACAGTAACAGTTCGCAAACTATGAATTGGGGTTGACACACACACGAGAAAATTCGGATAAGCCAACCGAGCTATCAGTATAGGAACCAATTTAAGAAAGGCACACCTTTAACTGAGATCCTTTAGAATGTATATCTGCTAACTTCATTCACGTAATCAAAGTAAAGTCAGTAAATGATGTTTCTTACCTGACATTATCTTTATTATCATGAACTAATATCTGTCTATATTTCTGAGATGAGGTATTATATACACTATTATTCGGACTATTGTCCTCATCTTTGTTGCCATATTTAATACAACGTTTCGGCCTTTCAGTATCTGTCTATATTTCTGAGATGAGGTATTGTGTAAACTATCTACATTATTCGGACTATTGTCCTCATTTTTATTGCCATATTTATTACAACGTTTCGGTGTATGTCAATTATCAGTTATCTCCTGTTAATTCCGCTATCCAAATTCTCCACTGCCTTAACCGGGCATTGAATATATCCACTGCGCCATGCGTCCTTGAGGACACATGGCACAGTGGATAAAGTCTTTGGGTAGATCAAGTAACAGGACCCAAAGTGTGTGTTCAATACCCGGTTAAGGCAGTGGAGAACTTGGAACTTGTATATATATATATTTTTTTTTTCTGCGAGATTATTTAAATCGTGTTTTTATTAACTCCTGTTTGAGGCTAACTGTCATATAATGAGAGTAAACGTAAAATACAACAGGATATTACTATTGACTCGAGCTTTTTCAAATTATTAAATAAATATAATATTATTTACTGCGATAACATTTAAATCCGAGTCCCTGGTTTTGGTGAAATCTCTAAATCGTTTCAACAGTTTCGCTTAAACTGGTTTATATTTCAAGCAGTTTAGATTATGAATCTTTTAAAACGTCTTCTATTATTGTTGAGTCTTGACTCATTGTTGAATCTCGCCTAATGCATGGAATAATAATGCAACACAAAATGTACTTAGAACAAGAATGTATTATAACAAGAAAGTGTACACAATAAGTACATATAGTATTTCTGTATATTTCTGGGAAGACGTTCCTGGAGAATGTGTTGACTAGTCGCAGTCGATCAGAGTCTCTAGTTGGATCTCGTGATTCCTCTTCTCGTCTTCCGGTACCAACCACTATTTATATAGTTGGTAGTCACCTATGCAGATTAGGTAGATCCCACCACAACAATTATTTAGATAATTGTGTACTTCGGCAGCAATTTCGTTTTTATAAAAGTTTCATTGAAGAACACTGACAAGGTCCTGCGATTAAGGTTTGCATTTAAATCTTTCTTGTGTTCGTATTAGTATTTTCTTTCCTGGTCATAAAGTTTGGAAAAATTGTCCAAAAGTTCCGCATGCCCATTCTATTCTCTGAGACATTATCAACGATTTTTTTTTTAACTGAATCTGGGGAAAATTATATGACAAAGTGGAAAATGTTTACTTGTGACGCGTTTCGTCCTTAAGGACTTCATCGGACTAATTTTTGTTATGTTGCTATGACTACACATGCACACGGTAGTGGAGTGCTGGGAATTTTAGATTTTTTTTTTTCATCTAGCCAAATTCACTTAGAGTCTTTTTCTTTTCTTACCATCAGTTTTGTAAGTAGGTATTCCACGTTGTAATATTAGATCAGGTATGGCGAAATGTAAGAGACGGGGTGCAAATTTACTGTAGATCTTGCGATTAAAGCACTACCTAGACATTTACATCGTAGTGAATTATTTATCCTTTGTTCAGAATAGCATGTTTTATGTCAAAATTGTGGCCAGTCTCCTTACGGTGGACAACCAACGCATTTAACGTATTATTTTGTAAAATGTTCCTATTGTATTCATTAGATTTTTTTAGATTCCTTGAGTTTTCTCCTATGTAGTTTTTATGGCAATTATTACTAGCGGTGGAATGAACTCCACCTTCATATTTTAGCTTATTGTTTTGTTTAGTATTGACTAAGTCTTTTATTATTTTGGATGTAGTAGTAACAACTTTTATGTTGAGTTTAGTTAGATTCTTTTCAGTTGTAACTGAATATGTAGATGAAGATACAACCTGGTTTTATTTGTTACAATAGCTTTTAAAAATTAGTCTATAATCTTATTTTTATTATTTAATCTATGACATCCTTCCATATTTCCGGCTCGTAATTTCTCTTCACGAGAACTTACTATTTAATTCACGTTATAGCGTGAGTTAAAATGGATTGGCATTATTTCGCCGAAGACCTATGAGTTAAGATTTGGCAAATCAAAAGATTGTAGTGAATAAAATTTGTAAGGCGGGAATGACTTCCATGTTGGCGTTAGCTCATCTGGCCAACACATGCGGTTGTTATGCTCTGCTTCTTTTATTTATTTTATTTGGGACCCGGCGGTTAGATAAATACAAGGAAACATAAAGATTATATTTATATATTCTGTTCCGGCCTTTGGATGACAGCAGAGACAGGAAGAAGGAAGTAAACAAGCGATCATAAAAATGTGCACACGCGTACACACACACAAACACACACACTCACACACACACACGCACACACGCACACACACACGCGCGCGCGCTCACACGCACACATACATACATACACACACACAGACACACACACACGCACACAGGCACACACACACACACTCATACATACACACGCAGACAAACAGACACACACACAGACACACCCCCACACAAACAGGCACATACAGACAAATAAACACACACAGACACACATACGCACATAGAGACAAACCAAAACACACACAGACGCACACCCACACAGATAAACACACAGACAGACAAATAAACACACACAGACACACACACAGACAAATAAACACACACATGCACACACACAGACACACACACATACATACACACAAAGAGACAAGCAAACACAGATAGAGAGAGAGAGAGAGAGACACACACAGACAAACATACAGACACACAGACACATACACACAGACACATACACGCAGAGACAAACATACACATACAGAGGCAAACAAACACAAACACACACATAGACACACACTGACACACAGACAGACACACAGATACAAGCACACACTGAGACAAACAAACACACACACAGACACACTCAGAGAGACAAACAAATACACGCAGACACACCCACAGACACACACACACAGACGCAAACAAACACACACACATACAGACAAACAAACACACACACACACAGATACACAGTCACACATGCACGCGCACGCTGTGCAAAATTATACGGAGGGCTGCAGAAAAAAGATATCCGACCAACCCATTTCGCAAGAAACGATCAAATATTATTTTACGATCCCTTCCTGGTCCGGCTTTGAACTATTCACCACGCCATCACATATATTCTCTTGTATTTTCTATTACTTAAAAAAAAAAAAACAGGTCGTAGCATTTTTTTTATGTTAATTAATTGACATAATGTTCGAAATATACTTTTGTGACGATCATATTAATATTTATCAACGTATTCATATAATGACCAATATGCTTATTAACCAAATAGTCATTGCCTATATTTTTAGTACCTTTGATGCAAATTGTAATTGGACGGCTATTTATATATCCTTATCCCTGTAAAATGGTTCATAGATTTTTTTTTTCCTTTAATTAAATACTTCTTATTTTCACGAGCGCACCAATTAGCCTGCTTGTATAGTTGGCCTCAAACATCGCAAACCAGTATAAGTTTACTGACTGGATCGTTAAAAAGAAAAAAAAAAGAAGAAAGAAAGAAAAAGAAACGTGGTACTCAGACCAGCATATGAACTATTGAAAACTTGATGGTCTGCTGCTGCGCGAAGAAAATTCATAACGCAAAATTAAAACCGCCTAAAGCAATAAAGACGTCATTTGCGACTGGTGTCGATAATTTTATGGTCGGTTGGTCTCGAATTTCGATCTCTGTCTTGGTCTTTCTTTCCAGACGATGCGGACGAAAGATTCTAATATCTCCTTTTTATAAATTTCTGACCAGCTGTGAACTTTTGGCAACATTGGGTGCGTTCAAAAAGGCAAGGGTGATATGTTTTGCTTGGAGAAATATAGAGGCTGCTTGGATTAAGCGATTTCTTAGTGAAAGCATTGCCTTAGCCAATATTGTGAGAGAACTCTGTTCAGTGAGAAATTAGTAACGTCAAACTCCGAATGATTCGTCTATGCATTGTACCAGCCTTTCTTTAATATATTTTTTCTTCGGATTTGGTCTGATAGATCCGTTTGTTTTTTACAGCTTATCAACCCATTTTGGGTTATTTAAAGCTGAAATATTTTTCGGAGTTAAGTACGTTGCTTAGATTACACGGTGTTCCTCATCTAAGTCGTAACTGAGTTCGGCATTGCTTAACTTCGGTAATGGAATATTTTTTGCAGAAAAAAATATGATTGGCATATATCCTTGAATAAAGAAAGCCTATTTAAATATTACATTACACATTTCAAACGAACCTTCTTAAACTTTTTCTTCAGTGTACCGTGTCCATTCTGGACGTGGGCGATTTCGTCTCTCCACAACTTTCTCTTCTTTGTAGACCTTAGTAAAATGTTTTTTTTTCTATATCTCCTAATCCGTTTTCCTCTGTTCGCCTTGCATTCAGTACGACCTGTGAGTGTCAAAATCTCCAAACTAGCTTTCCTCATTATGCGTGCTAGAAACTTTAGCTAAAGGTTTGCTAGCTTTTCGTGTTTCCGAACGTGGTCAGCGCAAAAAGTTTCTTGTGTGATTGATAAAGAAATTCCAACTTTTTTTTTCTACGTCCAATTTCATTTTCCAATTCTACGTTTTAATAAGAAAACGTTTCTCAAATGTATTGGTATTTCAGCAACTCTAATCACAGGACTCAGAAGACCATCGAGGTCGTAAGATGAAGAATTTTCTTACATCGGTGTCGTGACTGACCGTTTCAAGAATCTGAATCAGGATTCTGATAATCTACCCAGTCTTTTGATTTGAAATGATGTGATCTGCAAACTGTATGTTCACAGGATGCGTTGTTATGTCTGCCCTGGTGCACACATTATCAAATTCTGCACGCTATTATACACACACACACACGCACAGTCAAAATGCATACAGCCAATCAATATGTGACACATATAATCGAAATGGCTCAAGAATATAAGATTCCATATACGTCGGAACCTGCAGACAACCGATTTACAGTCAAAATCAATTACATATATTTTACGTGGATAAACAAAGCTTTCTATTTATATGACTGAGTATATAACTGGTAAGCTACACGCTCTCTTCTAAAGGGATTTAAACAGAAATAGATGGCGACTCTGTAAGAAAAATAGTGTAAGTTATAATATTTTTAGACATGAATATTCGGTATCTCGCTTGAAATTAAATAAAATATAGGTGTAGGTATATATGTAAGTATATAGAGGCATTGGTGTAAACGGAATAATATAAAACTTAGTACATAAATGCGTGTATAATTATAAATATAAACCCACATTTTAGCAATACATATGTATGCATGTAAGTATAAGGGGGTTCGTATTGAGGAATAAGAGGGCCGAGTTCGAATTCCAGCCTAGTGCTTTGTATTCACTTACCTGTTAATGGCTTTGGGAACAATAGGAATTCCTCCCTTTCGCAACCAACAACCAACTTTAGGTAAATATCACTTGGCACTATGGACTTGTTTGGCAAGCAGTCTAGGAGAAGGAAGAGTCTGAATTCAAACCACCTGCTGCCTGGGGGTCCGCCTCTTTAACCTCTGGGAGGAGTGACCGGGTAACCTCAATATCCCCAGTGCAAAAGAAAGCGGCAAGTCATTGCACTATTCTACCTTGAATGTCAACATGAATCACAATTGCGGGATGGGGAGTAGTAGTGACCACAAAATGATATGATAGCCGGCTAAAAGATAGAAATATATTTTAAAGATATGCTATATTTATGAGTAAAAGCGTTCAATATCTGACATAGAGCATATTTAAATATAAAAGTGGACACTGAAGTCAACACAAATCGGCGTATAAATAAATACAGATAAATAAAATGTAAGACAGCATAAACAATGAAAATTTATATATATATATATATATATATTGTTGGTATACACACATTTATATATATATATGTATATATATATATATATATAAATGTGTGTGTATATATATATATAGAGAGAGAGAGACAGAGAGAGAGAGAAAGAGAGAGAGAGACACACACACAAAAACACAGACAGACAGTCAGACAAGCAAACAGACACACAGACAGACAGACAAGCAAACAGACAGACAGATTAAATATGTCTGCATCATTTGTGTTCAGAAGAAAATTATACATGGTTATACACAGAAAATTGCGCATATATCTACACACACACACACACACTCATTCACACATACATATACGTAATTATATATATATGTGTGTATGTATGTATGTATGTATTTGTATAACAGTGTGGGTGGGTTCGTGTGAGTATATGCGCGTCTGCGAATGCCTCTGTTTGTGTCTGTGCCTGTTTGTTGCTTGAAATTTCCTGGAATTTGCATAAAGAACTTCGTTCTTCTTAAGCCGAAAGCAGAGAAGTTGTTCGGGCACGAACACAAAATATTCGTTTAAACATAACCCTCTAAAATATATATATATATATATATATATATATATATATATATATATATATATATATATATATATATATATATATATATATATATATATATATATATATATATATATATATATATATATATATATATATATATGCTTTAGAGGGTTATATTGATTTCAGCGCGGTTCCTTTTGAAGAATTTATCTAGTGATGCCAATATCTTGTCAGAAGAAGTAATCACTGAGAGGAAAGTTTTGTCAATGTTCAAGTCCAAAGCCTGCATCGCGTCGATCGTTTTCTCTCGGCCCGTATTTTCTTTTTCAAATACAAAGTCGCACGCACGCAAACTTCGGTTCTAATAGGCAACACGATCGGTTGATATGTCTAATCGTGCGGATACTTTTCTCTGTAATTCATGTATTTGACGATCCCTGCAGAGATAAAGCAAAATAAATATGCCGAAAAATTATGATCATGTGGAAATAGATAAAGTGCAATGTGGAAATGAAGAAATAGGGGATTATAAGTTCTAACAGGCAATACACACACACACACACACACACACACATGTATTCACACGCGCACGCACACGCACACACACATATATATGTATGTATTTACACGCGGGTACGCGCGCACACACACACACACAAACAAGCAAACACACACACACACATATATATGTATGTATTCACACACACACACACACACTCACATACACACACACACACACATATGTATGTATTTACACGCGCGCGCACGCACACACACGCACAAACAAGCAAACACACACACATATATATATGTATGTATTCACACACACACACACACTCACATACACACACACACATATATATATATGTATTCACACACGCGCGCGCACACAGGCACACACACACACATATATGTATTGACACACGCACGCGCGCACACACACACGCACACACAGGCACACACACACACACATATATATATGCATGTATAAACACACGCGCGCGCTCACACTCACGCACAAACACACACACACACATATGTATTCGCACGCGCGTGCGCGCGCGCGCACACACACACACACACACACACACACACACACACACATATATATATATATATATATATATATATATATATATATATATATATATATATATATATATATATATAGATCATGAAGCAAAGTGGAGAATTGGTAAGCGTTGCGTCTCAATGAGAGCGTCTGATATATTTGTTATCCTCGGGTAGAATGAAAGAGACAAATCTCTAAGTAAGGAAAATTTTATATTAGATACTTTTTTATGTAAACATGCACATGCATATGCATATATACATGCTCCCTGATATATATATATATCTATGCATATATGAATCTTACATGTTTCAATTTTATCAACGCTTCGTCATATATATATATATATATATATATATATATATATATATATATATATATATATATATATATATATATATATATATACATATATATATATATATATAAATGATGTGATGGATAAATTGTTGTCTAAATTACGATAAAATGAAATAGCACTGACATCTCATTTTAACAGATTTTACATTATTCGGACTATTGTCCTCATCTTTGTCGCCATATTTATTACAACGTTTCGGCCGTTGTACGCTCTGGCCTTCTCCAGGTGGCTGGAATGCCGAACTGAACCCTTGATTTCCCTCACTAGGGTAAACTGTTCTAGTTCCACGTGCCATGTCTAACGGATGTCAGTTATCAGTTATCTCTTGTTAATTCCCCTTTCCATGTTTTCCGCCGCCTTAACCAGGTATTGAACTCACATTCTTTGGGTCCTGTCACTGGATCTAACCAACGCATTTATCCAATGTGCTAAAACTACAGAAACCTGTCTTGAAATAGTAAAGTGTCAATTTTTTCAGTAAAATTGCCACTGGCTTCAAACACGGCCTCTAGAACATCGGTGTCTCCTGTATCTCTTCTGGACGGTCTGCTTGTTTAATTTAGTGAATGCTACCATAATCCTTAACTGTCTGTTGCTCAATTGTGCCCCACACATATTAATCAAGGGGGTTGAAGTCTGGGGAGTTAAGTGGCCACATTTATGGGATGATGTGGTCCCAGAAATTCTTTTAGAGCGGTGAATGTGTTCTCCTACTTGTGTGACATGGTGAAGAGTTCTGTTGATAGACACAGGGTCTTTGAGCAGCCACCCTCTTGAGCCAGGGCAGCAGTAAATCCTTAAGAGACGTGATGTAGGTCACCTTGTTGAGTCTGATGCCATGTTGGAAGATGAATGGAGGCATAACGTCACCATCACTAATGATCACTCCACGCACCATGTTGTTGACTGGATACACAATCCAACTCTTTCCGAATCCTCTGTACTCTCCTCAGATTGGCATCTAGACACTCTGAAATGTTGGCATTGGAGATTTCGGTGCGAATGCTAAGCAGTACCAACCCTAACCCTAACCCTGCCGTTTCCAGATTTCTGGTGGAGTGAACACTGTTTTGTTTTTTTCTCGCAGAAGGTTCACAATTGACTTTAGTATACTGTGCAGTTGACTCTATATAAAACAAGCAACACGCATGCGCGAAATTAAAAATATGAAATAGCGACAATTTACAAATCGCACGGTAATTCACCTTAACGTACTGTCTCTTTGACATTTCTGGCTAAGAAAACTAGAGATAATAATAATATATGAAATCTTTAAATATATACATCATGTATGATTATTGGGCAAATGTCTGTAAAAAGAAAGAAACGGAAATAATTTCATTATTACAAGTTAACTTTTTAAACCCAAGGTAACTTCTTATTCAAATTTCAAGCCAGAGTTCCTTCAAACGTTTGTACACACTTTACGCTGCGACCACTAGTCGATGTCCAATCCGCTTGTGCATTTCAAAAAGCTTAAACACGATTGAAACGTATAGAAGCTGTCCAAAGCATTCAAGAATCTTTCTAAACTGCTAGACAAAAGAGAAAGGAATTTCTCTGGCAGAAGTCTTATTGCGATGCAGGACAAAAGAGGATTGGTTTTGGTGATGAATTAAGGATGGGATGAACGGTTAAATGTGAAGCCCCCA
>OZ038505.1:8599438-8619438 GCA_964036315.1 Acanthosepion esculentum | reverse complement strand
CATAAATTCTTGTACACTTAACTACAAACGCGAATGTCCATATTACTACAGAATAGCAATCATAAAAATCTAATACATCGTGCAAAAACTAATTTATCGACTGTTGAAACTTGACTAATGCATGGAATAATAATGCAAACACAAAATGTAGTTAGAATAAAATGTATTGAAACAAGAAAGTGTACACAATATTTACATATAGTCTTTTGTATATTCCTGGGAAGACCGTTCCTGGAGAATGTGTTGACTAAGTCGCAGTCGGGCAGAGTCTCTAGTTGGATCTCTTGATTTGCCTCCCTGTCTTCCGGTACCAACCATATTTATATCGTCGGTACTCCGCTATGCAAATTAGGTGGATCCTACCACAACATCGACAAAACAGATTTTTACAGTGAACTAAAAATATAAAACAAACACTTGTTAATAATAGCTTACCAAACTATATAGTTGATGAACAAATAAATTACTTTCTTAGAAGTCTTAATACTAAGCAAATAGAACATAATACTGCTTCAACTAATCTCAGAAATATTAATCTCTTTTATCTTAGTCAAATGCATACTAATTATAAACAGGATGAAAATATACTAAAACAAATAATAAATACTAATATAAGTACAACAGATCCTTACAAAAATTAGGTTAATCATATACTACACTAAATCTGGCATATCCAACTTAACTATTCGCAATGATTCTTCGTCCCTCCCCGTTAGCGATTTGCAAAAATCCAACATAGTTAACAAATTCAAGTGCCCTTTGGGAGATTGTATCTCCAGCGAATTAAATAATATTCATGTTGGTCACACCACAAACTCGCTTTCACGACGCTTGACACACAATTTGAATGATAACTATAATATTTTTAGTCATTTAAAACAACATGTCTGGCCGCGTACACAATTCCGGAAAATCCTTTTTTCACTGCTCTTTGGACTGTCATAACTGAAACTCCTCTCTCACGTACCAAACGTCTTGTGAATTGAGATGGATCATTTCTAATTGTTCTCTTTTGTTCTAAGTTGAAATGATGATCCCTTTTCCTGTTGTGACCTCCTGGCCTAGCTTTGTTCTCCATTGGTCCAAACTGCTTTAAACTTAATCACCGTTCTCTTGATGGTTCTTGAATCGACTTTGAAGATGGATGCCACATTATGAATGTTGTTGCCATTACTCAATTTGGAAGACAGTGGGTATGACACAAAACGATTTTAACCTCTTCTCTTTTCAGTTGAATAACCCAAAGGATTTTCCAGTGATTCTTACGAAAAAATGTGCCAACTTGATTAAACGACTTATCGGAAAACTTGTAAAAATAAACTCAGTTTACTGGGTATTTTTTAGATATTAATCATTTTGTGTAATGGATAATTATGCCGTTACACGATTTAAACAATTGTGCTGTTCCAACAAATGCACACACACACACACACACACAAACACACACACACACACACACACACACACACACACACACACATGCACATTTCATTGAAAACGACAGACAAGGTGCTTTTATTTAGTTTTTTATACAATTTCTCATGCGATCTAATATTATTTTCTTTTCGGATGCCCATTAAAGAATTGTATTCCTGATCAATCAAAATTCGTAAATAATTATATAGGCCACACTACAACATATTTGACACGCAGACTCACTCTACACCTTTCTGGCCATACCTCAATTAGATCTCATTTAATTATTCATGGAGACCTACCGGAAATTATTCGGAACATACTTGTCGACAACACTAATATAATAGCATCATCTACATGCAAAAAAAGGTTAAATATAATGGAAGCCTTATTAATAAAAACAAACAAACAAACCAACACTTAAT
Source organism: Acanthosepion esculentum (assembly GCA_964036315.1). Taxonomy (NCBI): domain Eukaryota; kingdom Metazoa; phylum Mollusca; class Cephalopoda; order Sepiida; family Sepiidae; genus Acanthosepion; species Acanthosepion esculentum. The sequence continues at coordinate 8,617,597 of OZ038505.1, read as the reverse complement.
AAGATTAACTTTGAACATGGACATAATATCTTGACCGTGTTTTGAAACCAAAAAATGAAAACATTTTATAAAACATACATACAACCAACTATTTCTTATTTTAACAGTTAAAATGAATCCTTGACAATGGCTAAATGTATAGCCGAAAACGCTAGGATAAAAAGAACATTCGGACAGTTTTTATATAATTTATCATCCGAAGAGAAAAAAAATTATAAGATCACATAAGAAATTGTATAAAAAATAAATAAAAGCACCATGTCTGTCGTTTTCAATGAAATGTGCATGAAAGAAAGATTGCTGCCCAAATACACAAATATATATATATATATATAGTGTAACCCGGATATAAGAGAGTTTTCGGGACTTGAGAAGTCTCTTATATCCGGGTTTCTCTTATATCCGGGTTACACTGTGTATATATATATATATATATGTATATATTTTCGCTTTCAACGTTAGTCGTATGTATGCCCATATTTTCTTATTTCTCTGTAATTTTCAATCTATTTTAGCAAATACACACTTCTTCCTTTCTCTTTCTCTCTGTGAATATCAATCGATACGTATTTATCGATATATTTTATCTGTCATAATCTCCACAGTAACTGAGATTTTTGGTTTTGGCTGTTTCTCTACACGGTCTCTTGTCGTCACTGATTGATGGCGGATAATTGATTAGAATTCGAATCCTGATAGTGTAAATATTAGAGTCGGCGAAAATACCACACGATTTTCTAGCGTCGAACTTCCTGTTAAAATTTCCCCTTCTCGCGATAATGGTCCAGAAAAAGTGAGTGAGAAAGAGAAAGAGAGAGAGAGAGAGAGTGAGTGAGAAAGAGAGTGAGGGTGAGAGAGAGAGAGAACTATCCGAATAAGAAAAAGCATTGATTAAGGAATTAGTTGACCCCTCTCTGGAACTTTTCCCTACTGAAAGAATGGTAATTTTATTCAACTTAGTGAGATAGTTTTTTTGGCATAGAGTATTCTTGATTCTCCTAAAGCATTTTCAGATATTTAAGATGCAATGTGCACATTAATTGATGAATTATACGGGAGACAAGGAAAAGTGTTTAAGGTGAACTACAAATAAACTGCAGGGTCATGGTAAGGAAAGAAGGCTTGGAGACTTTAACACTCACACAGCCGAAAAATGTCAAGAGAAGTAAATCGCTTCATAAATAAGTATTACAAGAGCAAAAGCTTATAAACGATCACGTATTTTTGAGACCAAAAGAAGAAGCTGTGGAGAGATATGATCACCTGCATCTTGGAGAGAGAGAGAGAGAGAGAGAGAGAGAGAGAGATCCGAAGAATAAAAGGCAAATCCCGCTTGACGAAAATAAAAGTAAAATATACGTCAACTGGAGCCGATATATCTTTCGGTGCTGAATTAGCATTTATTAAGGAATTAGTTAACCCTCTCTGGAACCTTTCCCTCCTGAAAGAATGGTAATTTTATCCAACTTAGTGAGATAGTTTTTTGAATCTCGTAATGCATTTTCAGATATTTAAGGTGCAATGTGCACTTTAATTAATGAATCTTGTTGTTAACATAGACTGATTATACGAGAGACAAGGAAGATTTTTAGGTGAATTACAAATAAACTGCAGGGTCATGGTAAGGAAAGAAGGCTTGGAGAATTTAACACTCACAGAGCCGAAAAATGTCAAGAGAAATAAATCGTTTCATAAATAAGTATTATAAGAACAAAGGCTTATAAACGATCACGGATTTTTGAGTCCAAGAGAAGAAGCTGTGGAGAGATATGTTCACCTGCATCTTGAAGCGAGATAGATAAGAGAGAGATACACCAAAGTGTCATAAATAATCAAGTATTTTCTGAGAACTGTATAAATAGGAAGCTGTAGAGAGACATGATCACCCGCTACTTGAAGCGAGATAATTGAGGGAGGTAGATAGCGAGGAGACATAAACGATCACATATTACTGACAACAAGATAGAAAGCTGTGGAGAGACATGATCATCTACGTTTTGAAGTAACAAGTGTGGGGGGAGTATGTTAGTGTGAGAGACAGCGGGGGACAGAAACTTTGTAATAGATACAAGTTTTGATTGGTTGATTCCGTTGTACGGATGCTGGGAAAATATAACGTCCCGATTTTACAAGCATTATTTCCATCATTCTATACATTTGTGATCCTGTTGCAAAATTAAGAACAAAACACCTCTTTCATATTTGGAAAGCTTTTACAAGAAAAAGCACTATATCATTTGTCCAGGAAAATCTGTTTTCCTCAGCTGCCCGTTCCAAAGCTCTGACTCGTGACTTAAACGGATAGGAAGAGACTTTTGTGCGCATTAATTAATTACTTATATTCTCAATCCTGTCAGACAAGCCAATCTATCTCTCCCTGTTCAATCTGTTTGTAGAGTGTGATTTGCCCAAAGCGGTTCCTGTCCTGTCGTAATTACCACCAGCTTATGTATACTTTATAGTGTATTCGGACATTGAATGTGTCTTCCCGATCGCTAGAGTACGTTGTCTTATCATATTGAAGCACTAACTATCATACAAACACGTAGTTTATTTTGTTAACATTCTGTTTTTCTGTCGTATGTTATCAAATAAAACATTCTCGTTAGAAGTTAGCCGATTCAGCTGGCGACTGATTGGTAGAACGTAATATTTCCAGACATGCAATCACTTTTTGTATGCTTGTAAAATCTTCGACACTCCTCTCTTTTCAATATCCATTCTTCTCAGCCTATTTTGATTGGATGCGTTTATTCGCTTTCGTGACCAGTCAGAGTTTTATGATTTTAATTCCTCGTGCAGAATTTAAACATTCAATGATTGACAGGTACACTATAAATAAGGTCCCGTTATTATTTGTAGCGCGGTTGTCAGCGATTTGCTCTTCATGAGGTTTTGCGTTGGGTGTGCCAGAAAAATTGAGTCTTTGACGATGTCAAGCCGAGACGTTCGTCTAAGACAGGGATTCGATCGTGGAGCGCCAAATCACGAATAGACAACCGGCTTATAAGGAAATTGAACGAACAACTATCTTTTAAGGAAACTCTCCCTCTCACTCTTTCTCTTTCTCTCTTTCTCACACACACGTACAGACATATACATACATACACACACACACTCTTCTGACAACAGAAAGCTTCGTCAGTGATTGATATTGAATAGTGATTTTAAAACTCTTAACATCGGAAATGAACTGGAATATGTCATAAATGCATTTTTTCCCCCGCTGACATGAAGTGGAAAGGTCATATTGAATCAGTTGCTCGGTCAGCTGCTATGAAAGTTGGTTCCCTGTTATTTGCAAGATTTTTTTTCTCGACAGAATCTGTTTTATACATTTATAAGTCTACCATTTTTTATTTTATCGAAAATTGTTGCGGCATTTAATCTGGTGCGTCTACTATGTATTTAGAAATTCTTGATAATATACAAAGAAGTATCTGCAATGTTATTAGTCATGACCTGGCATCTTGGCTTTAGTCACTTTTGCACTACTTGAACATAGTTTCCTTTTCTAGAAATATTTTCATGGGAATTGTTCTGATGGGCTATCTTGTATAGTACCTAGACTATATGAACTTGAGCGATTGGCGTCATGGTATCATCCATTTACAGCTGAATGCAAGTTCTATGCTAAAGGTTTCTTGTCCCGCACTTCTCGCTTGTGGATCACGCTTCCGGCTATTTGTTTTCCGATCAACTTCGATCATCAAAAATTTAACCGCAATTCCAAACGTTTCTTTCTGTTTCGTAATTCCTATTCTTTTATTGTTCTTTCTTCTTCTTTCTATATTTCTGAGATGAGGTGTTATGTACACTATTTACATTATTCGGACTATTGTCCTCATCTTTGTCGCCATATTTTCGGCCTTTCGGTATCTGTCTATATTACTGAAATGAGGCAATATGAGCATTATTTAAATTATTCAAACTATTGTCCTCATCTTTGTCGTCATATTTATTACAAAGTTTCGGCCGTTGTACGCTCCGGCTTTCTTCATGTGGTTGGAATGTCGAACTGAACCCTTTATTTCGCTCACTGGGGTGGACTGTTCCAGATCCTCGCGCCATGCCTAATGGATGTCAGTTATCAATTGTCTCCGGTTAATTCCCCTCTCCAAGTTCTCTACTGCCTTAACCGGGTATTGAACTCACACTCTTTGAGTCCTGTCACTGAATCTACCCAACGCCTTATATCCACTGTGCCAAAACTACAGAAATATGCCTTGAAATAGTAAAATGTCAATTTATTCAATAAAATTGCAAGAGGCTTCAACCACGGCCTCTAGAACATCGGAACCTCCTGCATCTCTTCTGGGCGGTCTTCTGAGCCCTTTATTTCGCTCACTGGGGTAGACTGTTCTAGTTCCACGTGCCATGCCTAATGGATGTCAGTTATCAATTGTCTCCTGTTAATTCCCCTCTTCAAGTTCTCTACTGCCTTAACCGTTAACATGTTTAATGGATGTCAGTTTTCACTTATCTCCTGTTAATTTGCCTCTGAAAGTTCTCCACTGCCTTAATCGGGTATTGAACTCACACTCTTTCCGTCCTGTCACTGGATCTAACCAACGCCTTATATCCACTTTGCTATATGTCCTTCTTCTTCTTCTTCTTCTTCTTCTTCTTCTTCTTCTTCTTCTGCTTCTTCTGCTTCTTCTCATATTATCTCACACTCAGTAACTTCTTCTGTCTTTATTGATTTGCTTGAGATGAAGTGGTTTTAGAAGTACACTAAAAATTAAAAAGAAAAAGAAAAAGTAGTTTATTTCAAACCCCTGAAGAATATTGACAGGAATGGGCTTTTTTAACTTGTCAAACATCATCAACATCATCACCACTACCATCATCATCATCATCATCATCATCATCATCATCATCATCATCATCATCATCATCATCGCCAATATTATCATCATCATCATTATCAGCAGCAGCAGCAGCATTGTCACCATCATCACCATCCGTCCTATGGTCGGGTGCTTACGCTGCGCATCAGTGCTGCTGACCAGTTAAATCCACATATCTAGCTTCAAACCAAAGAGTTATTCATTCATGCTTGGCGTGTCTAGAGCAAGTCGGCCAAGCGAAATACAACCCCTCTCCAAGTCAAACCACAGCCAATGCCTTCCAACTTGAACGATCGTTGATCCCGTCGAGGTAACCCTCTGAACTGTCCAGTGACTTATTTCTAAGAAGCCCTCCACCCAGCAATGGCGTGTCATCATCACGGCATTGTCTGCATACATCAGCAAGAAGCACAGTCTACCATTATGTAACTTTACATGAAGGTTCTTCCGCCCATTCACATGGTGACTACATCCCTAGACGCTAGTCAGAAAAGCCTACTATGATGCAGGTAATACTGGCTTATATGGTATCAATAAGTCTTATAGTCAATTGCTATAAAATTTCTCAATAGCGGAACGTATGCACACAATCTAAGCAGATGTTTAACAAAGTAAGTAGATGCTAATGCAGGGTGTCCCAAAATAATGTATAAATTCTTTGAATCGTTATAACTTATTCAATTTATGTATTTTGAATTGTAAATAAGATTAATACAAGAGAAAGAATACACATTTAAAGAATTTGAAAGTAAAATATACAAAAAACGTATAAAATTAACTTTAATAAGATAAAAGCTATTTGGGGCAATGGCAGAAAGTTTATATAATGATGAGTTCACATCAAGTGCTCAAACTGGTTGCCGTTCTGTTCAATAAACTTTTCATATCTTGAAGAAATAGATCTACAAGCGTCCAGTATGAATTCCTCTGGTATTTGAGCACATTCTTCTTCAATTGCTACTCTCATTTCAGCAATTGTTTCAGGTTTCCTGCTGTAAACGTTGTCTTTTAGAAACCCCCACAAAAATAAATCCAAGGGTGTCAAATCTGGTGATCTAGGTGGGGATTCAAATGTCCCTCTTCTTCCAATCCATCTGTTTTGCATATTTTCATCCTTATAACTCCTCGCATCACGGTACTGTATGATTAACTGTTAATATTTAAAGAGTGTATACATTATTTTGGGACACCCTGTATTTTACGGCATTCTTGATTTATAGAATGGGGTAAGAATTTCAACACTTATTTATACCTTAGCTTACTTCCATATGTAAATAATGACATTGATTACATACAGAATATCTTGTAACTTCATAGCCACTTTCATTTGAGGAAAATTGTCTGAACAGGAATACATCACAATGATCCTCGTTAAAGTATATTTGCCAAGAATTTAATTTAAATGTTCTATTCTTTTATGCAGAGTGATGTTGAAAATAATGTCCTCAAGTTTCCATTCTGACGCTCTAAATGCTAACGTTTTAGACCAGAACGGACAATTTTCTAGAAAGTTGTCTAATAAATGTAATGCATACGTTTGATGATGGCTATATATGCCGGACGTGATTTAAACAATTCGAGCTGTTAATGGACCAAGATTCCCAATACAAGTTAAGTCTCAGGCAATATGTCAGCGAAAATTCATGTTAGAATCCTCGAGCAAGTCTCTCGAGAATTCTACATCGATTCCCGTGGAAGCTTAATGAAATAAGCTTAAAATAATAATACAAACCTGGAAAAAAATTATCTTGTTAATCTGGGAGAATAAAAAGAGACACTTTAGCAGGCAAGAAATATATTTGTAAATATTTATGGGGTACATTCTGTTAGTACGCGAGCATTTTTTTATATATGTAGCGTTGTGAACGTCGTTTATAGTATACTGTTCGTAACATATCACAATAAAATGAATGTTTAGTCGGTATGAAAATAACCAATGGGACAGTAAAGCATAAAAATGTTACCATCAAAACGGTTTCGATTCCTCGTTACTCACTGATAAATTTCCTTAGATATTTGAAACTTAATTTCCCTACATCTTCAGTTATCGTACGGCAAACAGTGTTTCAATGTCAGTCAGTTATGTGCCATGGGTGATACACGTTTAGACGATCATGTATCTTTCGATAGATGACAGATAAGGCAGATTTTTTTTCCCACAGTAGGTTACCATTTCTTTCTGCGGTTGAGCAGTTGCCATTCAAGGCTATAGAACCCGGTCTGTCCTGCTATTTACCGATGGCTGGTGGGGAGAAAAAGAGGATTTATACCTTTCTCAGCGGTATTAGCATGTAAGTGAATGTAATGGATTCGACTGGAAATCGAACTCCGCTCTCCGATTTCGCATCCCCAGCTGTTATCCATTACACATCTCATTGAGAGCCAAGAAAATTCCACGTATAAAAAAAAGACATGGTCAATTACTGCATCAGTTATGTTCCATGCGTGATGCACGTTTAGGCGATTATGTACCTTTCGATACATGACTGACGAGGCAGATTTTTTATTTCGGTAGCTTGCTATTTCTTTCTTCGGTAGACCAATTACCATCCAAGACTATAGAACTCAGTCTAACCTGCTAGTTACCCATCGCTGGTGGAGAAGCGGAGGATTCATACCTTTCCCAGTGGTATTAACAAGTAAGTGAATGTAATGGATTCGACTGGAATTCGAACTCGGCTCTCCGATCCCTCAACCCGAGCCGCTATTCATTACTCCACCATGCCTACTGTGCCCGGAAGTCATGAGAACAACATAAATTAAATCGAATACATTAAAGTATATAGAGAATTCTTGGTTCGGATTACATTTTTTTAAGTAATAGCATGAGAAATGTAACAGAGTAGTTATCGGGATATAGTCAAGGGATGATATGAAATTTTCAAAGGGGAAAGTTAATACAGTTAGAAATGTTTGGGGAAAAATAGATTTGGAATTCAGTAACAGAAGAAGCATTACATGAATATTGCATTGTAACTTCCTATCCTCTGATTTAATTAACAGTTTTAATTCATTTCAAATTTCTAAATAGGTGGGATGATTCCTTGTTATAAAACCTTGGCGATATAATCGAACACTGGCATTCATCTAAAAAGTAAATATTTGGAAATCGATTTCCTTATCTTGTGGGCTCTGCCTGAATGGTGATTGCGTTAATTAATTTCCATAATTATTTCGTTAATTAATTAATTACTCGTTTTGTCTAGTAGCGAATACAATCCCGTTTAGCACGCTTCTCATTCTATAGAGCCTTCCGCTTTCGCTTATACCTTTGTGCTGCTGCTGATTTCCAAGTAATTAAACGGAATACTATATTGACTAGACAATGCGAAGAAACACAGTCAAAAGATGGATCCCTGCTAATTGGCACCAGATGGAATCAAGGAGAATTCGTTAAGAAAGCAGGCTCCTTTTTGACAAATTTGTCGAAGAATATAATAGTATGCGTTTTATAATACGCACACACACACACACACATACACATACACATATATATATATTCTTTTATATTCGCAGTACATAGTGGAATGCGCTCAATATTCAGTTGTATGTATATGAGTTTCTGACCCTGGGTTTCACGCTTTTGCGATCAGCAGACAAACTCTGATGATATGATGAAGGCAAAAGCGTGAAACTCAGGGTCAGAAACTCATATACACACAACTGAATACATATATATATATATATATATATATATATATATATATATATATATATATATATATATGTATGTATATATATATATATATATATATATATATATATATATATATATATATATATATATATATATTTGTGTATTTAGGCAGCATATTTTCTTTTGAACATGTCTGAGTAAATACACTACAAACATTATGTCTGCTCATTTTTAGCATAATCCGTTCATATTCACGGGTATTTTCCCGTGCATTACAATCAAATGATGCAAAAAATATAGTGTAACAGTGAAAATCATTCTTATTTCCAAAGTAATTTCCAGGTATTTTTGAGATGCACTCCTGATGTTGATGGAATGTAGTTGGGCAATATAAGAATACTTTCGTGGGGAATAATATTTTCACCACAAGTAAAATGGGTTAATACTACACACAAAAGACAATGGTTAAAAATCGGAAAACATAAGGAAAATTAATTCCTTTTAATAAAATATGGAAATAACGACTCTTTGCCTGATGAAGATCACACGCCAGGAAACAGTGGTAGCAAAAATATGGAAAATAACGTATAATATATATATTACAAAATCCACACTATATCCAGAAACTTTTGCTGTCTCTCTCTTTTCTCATATATATATATATATATATATATATATATATATATATATATATATATATATATATATATATATATATATATATATATATATATATATATATATATATGCGCAAGTAATTATAAATAATAAGCATATATCCACATATGCTAAACCTTATACTTTTGACATACAACGCCTATGATCATCTACTTCCTTATATATGTATTTGCGCATGCGTATATATATATATATATATATATATATATATATATATATATATATATATATATATATATATATATATGTATATATATTGCGTCTAGCATGAAACAGCCTGTCGCCTCTCAGTGTTGACTTCAATGCTCACTTTTATATTTACACACGCTCTATCTCTGATATTGAGCACTTTATCCCATAGCACACATTAAGTGTATATTTCTTCATATATATATATATATATATATATATATATATATATATATATATATATATGTGTGTGTGTGTGTGTGTGTATATATACGTACATACATCTATATATATATATATATATATATATATATATATATATATATATATATATATATATATATATGACAATATTTTCTGACAATAGCTCAATTAGATCTCATTTAAATATTCATGGAGACCTACCGGACACTATTCGGAATATACTTGTCGAAAACACTAATATAATAGCATCATCCACTTGCAAAAAAAGGCTAAAAATAATGGAAGCCTTACTTATAAAATTAAACAAACCAACCCTTAATAATATTAACTTTGAACATGGACATAATATCTTGACCGTGTTTTGAAACAAAAAAATGAATCACTTTATAAAACACACACAAACTATTTCTAATTCTAACAGTTGAAATATAATCCTTGATAATGGCTAAAAGTATAGCCGAAAGCGCTCGGAAAAGAACATTCGGACAATTTTTGTATAATTTATCCTCTGAAAAGAAAACCTTTATTAGATCGCACGAGAAATTATATAAAAAACTAAATAAAAGCACCTTGTCAGTCGTTTTTAATGAAATGTGCTTGAAAGAAGGATTGCTGCCTAAATACACATATATATATATATATATATATATATATATACGTATTCACAGGTCTCCTTATCGACGAAATATAGTAATGTGACTGGATGAGTTACATTTTAAAATTATATCATCGACTTATATATATATATATATATATATATATATATATATATATATATAGATATATATATATATATATACGTAAAAATTAATTCATTGCGGATGTTAATGTTTCATTTGTATGTATGTTTGTGTTTACCCGGTAGTGTTTTATAAACAATTTTCATAAAAATTGGATAGACTCCATTTTAGATTGCAAAACATGTTTCACTAAATCTCAACACCTGCTCGTTTCACACAATATAGATTCAATAGCTTTCAAAAAAAAATGGGAAAAGAGAAGAAAAGAAAATGGCAAAACAAAATGCTGAGCGGACAGATATAAACACTCCGCGGATAATTTACTTCTAAAAGCAAGCTATACCTACAGCCACATGATAGATTTCCTGTCTCCTCAAACTTGCCAAAAAAAAAAAATATATATATATATATAAAAGGAGAAAAAAACAAGGAAAAATAATAAAGAAATGAAACATCATTTTATATAAATAGCAAATTTTATAAAAATATTCCACTGAGTATGGAAGCAAGTGTAAGCTACGACTTGAGGCATTCGAAGACATACCGAGGGCTTGCAGAATATCCCATATATTCCCGAGTAAAAGTCTAGTTCATGTATACTACTAACCCTGGATAATTTGGTGAAATACATGCATTTTCATATAGCTTCTGTATAATTCGACCCCGTTTCTGAGCAGTACTAATAGGCCTACTCCTAGTCAACTATTCCATCATCCGGGACATATTTTACAGCAAATAAATGGTCTTTATTCTTTTTAGTGCAAAGCTACCCCCAAATGCCGAGAAAATCACTGAACGTAAAATATCTGATACGAAGTTTTAGATACCGTACGTTTATTTTCATCCATGCCTGACTATAGTGGCTCCTTTATCCTGGGTCTGACTCTTACGTAATCTAAGTTTCTTCACTTTTGGTTTGGTTTGGTTTGGTTATGGTATATCAAAATCAGTGCCGACAAGATTTTTATTGCTGGTAATATATTTTTTCCAAAAATGAATTTCTGGTAATAATGTATTCCGGTAATAATTTTTTCTCCAAAAATTTATTGCTGGTAATAATTTTTTTACAAAAAATTTATTGCTGGTATTAAAACCTATTTTTACTCTATCATAGTGTTTTGACCCCAGTTTGGGGTTAACTATTTCCCCATAGCTTGGACCCTAACAGATGATACCACCCCGGGTTAGGGTGGACCTGGGAATACCAGCAATTAAGAGGTGGTTCCACGCTCCTCAAAACCTCCTGATCAGAGGCCTTGCTGCCGGATGTAGTTTGTCGTCTTACCCAGGACGTTCTTCACATTTGTCTCTATATGAAGAGCAAAACATCATCCATTTATACCAGCAAATCAGCAAATACCTTATATAAATGTTGTTGGTTCCTATTGATAATACTACTGTAGATCCTAAATAATGCAAGTAGAATTAAAATTCATTTGATATTTCATTCTGTGCACTCGCCATTTGCTGTATATTGCGCTGCATCTTGTCAAAAATAATTAAGAATATGCAACGGAGTATTATATGAAAACAGAATAAGGAATTTTAACCTATCCAGAAAGAATTATCTGAGTATAGTGCAACCAGTCGACGGAAATGCATTATTTTTGCCTCTTCAAAAAATAATCTCTGTATAATGCGAGCCCCTGTTTTGGCATAAAAAAAAAACTGAACATAAAAACGCGCACTATACTCGAGTATATTCACTATTTAGACAACATATATGAAACACGGTTAGCGGCTCGGATTAAGGAATCCGTGTTCGAATTCCAGTCGAATCCATTATATTCACTTACGTACTAATACCCTTGGAAAAGGTAAGAATACTGTTAATCTAAAGCTGTGGGTAAATAAACGAACAAACCGGGTTCTATAGCCTTAGATGGCAATTAGTCTACCGCAGAAAAAAATGGCAACCTACTGCGGGAAGAAATCTGCCTCGTCAGTCATGTATCGAAAGACACAGTGTATCGCGTATGGCACTGGTTGACTGATATGAAACAAGTGCATACACTTTTATAACGGCTGGAAAACGGCATCGAATAAACCACGTTACCATCAAAAACGTATATAAATTGAAAACACGTAGATGTCTAAAGTAAATTATTTCATACGTGAAGAGATAATCTAGCGAAAATATTCTGTAACAAAAACAAACATAGTAATAGTTAGTTAAAAGTTAATAAATCTTGTGACGCAGTTTATGTAATATTCTATAGGGATTTATCAAGTGACAAACATGGCCATTCCAATTTTTTTTTCTTGTTTTATACAGTAAACTTTAGAAGCTTTTACAAAGTCAACTCACGAATCTGCTTTCACCGGAGTATAAAGAGAATTTTATTTGTGGGGTGTTTACATGGAAGCGAATTTTAAGTGCCAGATTTAACAGTAACAGCAATTCACAATTCCTTGGGGTCACAGTCTAATTTCAATCGAGCCCACTGGCTTCAAACGCCAACAATTTGCACATAGATCGCTGAATTTTTAGTAGAGTGAAGAGAACAAAGGATACAGGCACGATTTAAGTGATTTTTTAATGCTATTTCGTTTAAGCACTCAGTTGAACATGGCGCTTCACAGCTTCCTATATTTTTGTTTTTAGCTGTGAATTGTCACGCCTTCTTTGAAAAGAGAGTTAAATAGTTTCTTCTTGATTCCTCTAGAGTTTCAAATTCAATTTTCCTTCTCTTAGACTGGTCACCAGCCAAGGCTATAATATTTGTCTTTTTTTTCTTTTTGCCATGTTCGTCTTTTCCTCTTTTCCCCATTATACTTATTGCTTTTCTTCATTTTATTTTCCATTCTCTTCTTTTTGCTATTCGACGTACCTACCTTATGCTTTCACCATATTATTTCTTTAATTTTTCCTTCTCTATTTTTTCCTTTTCCTCCATGTTCATCTTTTTGTCTTTCTCCCTACTTTTTAATTCCCCCCCTCTTCATATTTATACCTTATATTTTTGTTGTATTTCCTGCCATCCTCCTTTTCACCTGACTATTTACTCCTTTTACCTTTCTCTTTTTCCATTTTTTACTTTTCTCTCTTTTCTCCTTTCTCTCTTTTCCCCTATTTACCTCTCTTTTTCTCCTTTTCACTTTTCTCTCTTTTTCCCTTTTTAACTCTCTCTCTCTCTTCTCTTTTTTACCTTTCTCTATTTTCGCCTTTTCACCTTTCTCTCTTTTCCCCATTAATTTGCCTCTGTTTTCCTTTAATTTCACCTTCTCTTCTTTTTGTCTTTCTCTCTTTTCTCCTTTTTACCTTTCTCCTTTCCCGCATTTTTACCTCTCTCTTTTCTCCTTTTTATCTTTCTCTCTCTTTTCTCTTTTTCACTTTTCTCTTTTTCCACTTTTTACTTTTCTCTCTTTACTCATTTTCACCTTTCTCTCTTTTTCTCTTTTTCCCTATCTCTCTTTTTCACCTTTCTCTCTTTTCCCCTTTTTACCTCTCTCTCTTTTCTCCTTTAGACCTTTCTCTCTTTTCAGCTTTCTTTCTTTTCCCCATTACTTTGCCTCTGTTTTTCTTTAATTTCACCTTCTCTTCTTTTTGTCTTTCTCTCTTTTCCCCTTTTAACCTCTCTCTCTTTTCCCCTTTTTACCTCTCTTCTTTTCTCTTTTTCACCTTTCTCTCTTTTTCCCATTTTACTTTTCTCTCTCTTCACATTTTTACCTTTCTCTCTTTTCTCCCTTTTTTCTTTTCTCTCTTTTCTTCTTTTCACCTTTCTCTCTTTTCCCCTTTTTACCTCTCTCTCTTTTCCCCTTTTTAACTTTCTCTTTTTCTCCTTTTGACCTCTCTTCTTTTCTCATTTTTACCTTTCTCTCTTTTCTCCTTTTTACCTTTCTCATTTTTCTCCCTTTTTGCTTTTCTCTCTTTCTTCTTTTCACCTTTCTCTCTTTTCTCCTTTTTGCCTTTCTCTTTTTCTCCTTTTTACCTCTCTCTCTTTTCCCCTATTTACCTTCTCTCTTTTCCCCATTACTTTGACTCTGATTTCCTTTAATTTCACTTTATCTTCTTTTTGTCTCTCTCTTTTCTCCCTTTTTCTCCCTTCTCTCTTATCTTCTATTTACATTTCTCTATTTATCTCTTTTTGACTTTCTTTTCTAAGTCTTTATTTTTTTAACTCCCTCACTTCAAAACGTTTTCCTTTCGTCTCTTTTGTTACCACTCTCTCTATTTATCTCTTATTTCTATTTTTCTCTCTATTTTTCATTCTCTGTTTTATATCTTTCGTCTTTTACCGCCCCCACCACATTATTTTTGGCTTCTCTTTTACCGCAAAACTTTTTGTTTTTTCACTTTTCTCTCTTTTGCAGCTTTCTCTATTTTTCCACTTTCTGCTTTATGTATTTCTTCGCTTAACTTTTCCTCCTTCTTTTTTTTGCCTTCCTCCCTTTTACGTTAGCTCTTTCTTCATTTAATTTCTCCTCCCCTTCTTTTTGCCTTCCTCTCTTTTTACTTAACTCATTCTTCCTTTAATTTCTCCTTCCCTTCTTTTTGTCTTTCTTTCTTTTCCTTTTTTTACTTTAGCTCTTTCTTCATTTAATTTCTCCTCCCCTTCTTTTTTCCTTTCTCTCTTTTTACGTTAACTCATTCTTCCTTTAATTTCTCCTTCCCTTCTTTTTGCCTTTCTCTCTTTTTACGTTAACTCATTCTTCCTTTAATTTCTCCTCCCCTTCTTTTTGCCTTCCTCTCTTTTTACGTTAACTCATTCTTCCTTTAATTTCTCCTTCCCTTCTTTTTGCCTTCCTCTCTTTTTACGTTAACTCATTCTTCCTTTAATTTCTCCTCCCCTTCTTTTTTCCTTTCTCTCTTTTTACGTTAACTCATTCTTCCTTTAATTTCTCATTCCCTTCTTTTTGCCTTTCTCTCTTTTTACGTTAACTCATTCTTCCTTTAATTTCTCCTTCCCTTCTTTTTGCCTTCCTCTCTTTTTACGTTAACTCATTCTTCCTTTAATTTCTCCTCCCCTTCTTTGTTCCTTTCTCTCTTTTCTTCTTTTTACGTTAACTCTTCATTTAATTTTCATTTCTCAATCTTTGCCTTTTTTTTTCTTCCTCCATACCTTTCTCTTTCCCTCTCACGTATTATCTTTAAATACTCTCTATCTGTCGACGTTATTTTCTTCTCCTTTTGATTCTTACACGCGTAAATATTTTAAAAGAAATCCTAAGAGCGATCTATATTGTGTAATTCTATATGATTCAACACAATCATTCAACAAATCTTAAAATATTAATTTTGCATATACCACCGCAGGGAAAAGAAATTCTCTCACGCTCGCTAATAAACAATTACTTAAGGTCCCCATCTTTCTTCAAAACGTTTCTATCTAAGTGTTCAAATCACTAAGCAAATGAATAGAATTCTAAAAGAAAAAGAAAAAAAATATTTTTAAACATTCCAGATCGATTAAAATCAATCGATATTATATCTCTTTGTTTTGTAAGTTTCAGATTTTACCTCCCACAATCTTTTGTTCATTTTCTTTTATAGTTACCGTATTTACGTTACTGTCCAGTAATCGAAAACAATATTTTAGGCAACGCTAGTCAGGAAGTAAGTCATATATTCCGAACTAACTAATGTGTAAACAAAGAGTTTAATCCTAAAACAAACCATACCTTTCTTAAGAAAATATTAACAGATATATTAAACAATTTTTTTTGTCGCCTTCATTGCCGTCCGAGGTCGACATCATGAGAATTTCAGATCTGTTGTTAGATTAATAGTGGTTTCCAAATTTTTTTCTCTGGATCGCGTTTTCGGAATAAAAAATTTGCTCACACCTCACCAAATCTGACTTGATAAAATTAAATTTAAAAAAAAACAGAGAGAGGGTTAAAAGGAAATAACAGCGGATTCAATGCCAGAAGATTATCATTGATAACTCTCTTCTCCAATTTGCAGATCCAAGTTACTATATTCTTAATAATTGATTTAATACAAAAATATCACAATGATAAAATAGGTCAATAATTATTTATGACTATTTATACTGCGATTCATACATACAAGTAAAAATAATCCATAATAATATTTTTAATTTTGAAATCATATTTATATTTGGCATATGAAAGTTTGGAAACTCTTTTAAATCTCTGAGTGTCTTTCAATGATTCCGATTCTTCCAACACACATATGAGTCGCGTCGCACCGTTTAGGAACCACTGGATTAGTAGATATCTTCGTCATCTCCGATCTCTTCCTTCTCGTCCACAGTGCTATCTTGTCCTTCTTCCTCAAAAAGTATATCATCCTCAGAGCCGTTAAGTGCATCCGTAATACAGCAGTTTAAGATTGCGACACGCATTCAGGCATAGGAGAGCCGAGTTCGAATTCCAGTCGAATTCATTACATTCATTTACGTGCTAATACCTTTGGGAAAAGTATAAAACATTATGGTTAAGTAACCGGTCAGACTGGGCTCTATAGCCTTGGATAATATCCAGTCTAGGATAACTCTAAATTCAAACCAGCCTGGAGTGAGTTCGGTTCCGTCAGGCTATCTTTCTCAAGAGACAACACTTCTGCTATGACTGCAGTACATGCGATGCCCTAAGGAATTGCGGGACTCGTGGAGCTACGACAAAAACATAGTTACTAATCTTTTGAATGTGTGTCTATAATTTTATTTTTTTTCCTCGTGAGAACCTATTTTTGCCGTTAGTTTGTTGTATTTTTGTGTAAACATGCCGATGCTTTCTCCATATACTGTATAAACTTTTTATCTGAAATAAAAAAAAAATTCTATATATTCTTCTTTTAGTCGATATCATCTGCGATAAGTAAGTTCTACTCGAATAGCTACTTCCCACGAATCACTGCCGGATGGAACAGATTCGCAAAAGGATGGTTCTCGATAAATACAATCGTAACTTGTTCAGGTCAACCGTTAACGTCGCCACCTATCCATATAAACTACGCTTCACTTAACCATCTACCTAGAGTGCCCCCAGGCTTACTACAGGGTGAACCTTACTGTAAAAATAACTGTTATACAGGGTATCCATAAAGTTCGTGTACACTTTAAAAAATTTATAACTTTATTTGTATTTGCGATAGAAATAATTTGTGAAAAGGATTAGAAAGAAGTAAATCTATATTTTTTAAGGTTTTATTGAAATTTTATTTAAGTTTCCACATGTCCTCCATCATTAGCAATACAAAGAGGAAAACGATTTTGCAGTTCACGGAAAACATTTGCTAACTGATTGACAGTAATGCTGAAATAACATTAGTTATTTTAGCTATACTTAAGACTAGGTACATTAAACTTTATAACATTTTTTACAGATTATTTCTAACGCAAATACAAATAAAGTTATAAATTTTTTAAAGTGCACACGAACTTTATGGACACCCTGTATTAATTTTTTGGGATATTTTCTATTCGTTCGACTCTCCTTAAAGCCGACTGTATATACACTTTCAGTTTCGCCATATTTCAAAACTAAATATAAAATGTTTACCACTCGCAGAAGCTTGACAGTTCTAATCAGTAAAAAATATTTAAATAGTTAAAATATATATATTTTTTATTGACATATTATTACAAAATTAATTTGTAACCGGAATAAACATTGCAGGGATTTCAATATCTAAATCTCTTGTATAGACTAATTTTTTTTATATATATTCATGGATAAGCATTATTTTTATGTTTTATAATATTCCAACATAATCTCTAGGATTGAAACCTATACTAAATAAACAAACAGGGAAAATATGTGATAAAAGAAAAAAGAGAAGTTTGTAAGCAAACGACATAAAACGGGCGAGTGTCTCAAAAACACAGAAGATTCTCGATTGGATTACATCTTTTCATGCAATGGCGGTATGCTATGGAAACCAGTTCCTAAC
>OZ038505.1:8554438-8596938 GCA_964036315.1 Acanthosepion esculentum | reverse complement strand
TTGTGTGTCTGTGTGTGTGGACACTAGGTTCAACATCGTGTGCCACCGGTCTGTCTATTGTCACTCTGCGTTAACCCTTTATATTTACATACGCTCTATCCCAGATATTGAGCACTTTCATCCTATAGCATAGCTTCAATCTATAATTTTGTCATATACGTATACGTGCACACACACACACACACACACACACACACACACACACACACACACACACACATACATATATATATATATATATATATATATATATATATATATATATATATATATATATATATATATATATTAAAAAGAAGAGAGGTACCGCAAACCTTTTTGGTTGTAATGTGGTTTTTTTTAAAAAAAATATTATTCATTATTTTTCATAGTTTTACATAGTTTTACAACACGTGTTTCTGGTCTTACGACCGTCTTCAGGTAAAGGGTGGAGATTTCCACATATTATTAAAAATAATTAATTTTTTTCCTTTATGCTTTTCAATGTTACATCTTCTCTATATGAGACATTCTCTGTTTTTCATACAGAGAATACAAAAACAGAGAATGTCTCATATAGAGAAGATGTAACATTGAAAAGCATAAAGGAAAAAAATTAATTATTTTTAATAATTATTTTTAATAATATGTGGAAATCTCCACCCTTTACCTGAAGACGGTCGTAAGACCAGAAACACGTGTTGTAAAACTATGTAAAACTATGAAAAATAATGAATAATATTTAAAAAAAAACAAACCACATTACAACCAAAAAAGTTTGCGGTACCTCTCTTCTTTTTAATATACACACTTTTCTCTCGTTGGAACCATTATAACCTCTTCATTTCATTATATATATATATATATATATATATATATATATATATATATATATATATATATATATATATATTATGCAATTAATTGAATTTTAATCCGACATTATTTCTTATTACTATGTATGTTAGATTTAAGACTTTCGATCTCCAAACCGGTAGAAATTAATCTCTTTATTTTTAAAAAGAAGCTATCTGCCCAAACATGCGTACCTACTAAATATTACAGATCCGGTAAGAAGAAATTACGTCGGACTAAAAAGTCCATCAACTGCTTATAAATTACTTCGTTTACGTTCCGGTATGAAAATAAAACTTTCCGATGTAGACATTGAAACGTTTCGGTGAGCGAAACGCATTTCTGAAATGGAGTAATTGATCCTTGCTTTGATATAATGGTTCCCTGTAGCTCAATGACAAATCACGTCTAGCCTAATGTTGGTTCTCACATTAAAATGGGATTACAGTTTTGAATGTCTTGGTATGAGATATAAACTAATCAGTGAGCTAAAATTAATTTCAGCAAATACGTTATAGGGTCTTATTTAACAACTTAAAGATAACATAAAATTTTATTTCCACTACATCATCACATCGTTGGGCAATTTGACAGCTTTCAAAATAAGATTTGTTTGGATAAATTTCAGAACTCAGTCTAAATTTGCATATTGGAAACGAGAATGATGCGACTGTGTTTTCATTGGTCGTTTTGGCAAATTAAAACACTGCTTAGATTAGGTACACTGTTTACACTTTTCGGACTGTTGTCCTCATCTTCGTTGCCATATTCACGACGTTTCAGCCATTGTATGCTCCGGCCCTTTTCAGACGACTGAAATTTCAAACTGAGCCCTTTATTTCTTTCACCGGGGTAGATTGTTCTACTTCCATAGTTCCACGTGCCATATCTCATCCGGATGTCTCAGTGTCAATTATCTCAATTTAACTTAACAATCCAAGGCCCGCCAAGAACACATCGCTCAGTGGATAAAGGCGTCCTCCTTGAGGAGACATGGCCCAGTGAATAAAAGCGTTGAGTGAATCCAGTAACTTAACCCAAAGAGTTGTGATTTCAATACGTGGCTACAGCAGATGTGAACAAACCTCTGGAGAGGTGCGGGAGATAACTGATACTGAGATATTCGGAAGAAGCCTGGCACGTGGAACTAGAACAATCTACCCCGATGGACGAAACAAAGGGTTCTGTTTGAAATTTCAATCACCCGTTATGTCGTTAATTTCGCTTCGCGTTACACTTGCTATTTGTTTTGGTTGCTGATGTTAAAATCCTTAAAAGATAAGGCTTTGTTATTTGGTATAGTTATTTGCAGGTAATTCAGCAGCGCTAGTCCACAAGATTTGCAGCAAGGTGTTCCTCTCTGTGACCTACAGGTTTCATTCGCTGGAAGCCTTTGAAAATCTTTTAAAAGCAATCCTGAAAAGTATTTCTGAAGCCAAAATCATGCGAATTTTGTTTTACAAATTTACAAATGGCGATCCTGCAACGCAGATTCAAATTGCAACTTTGCGAATTTTCCAAAAAAAGGTTGTAAATATTTGTCCGATGAATCATTTTACATTCTTCGCTTTGTCTAAAATTTCCTTCATTTTTATGAGTTTATGAATATATACATGCCCACTTAGACATGAAATATTGGGCTTCATTGCTTTAGGAAGAAAATAAGGATGGAAAAATAGTGTTTTCCTCGCAATACTGCCTAACAAAAAGATTAAGTTGATGTCGGTTGATTTGGACAATGAATACGCAAAATCGAATAACGAAGAATAAAAAAATAAATTAAGTAAAGAAATATTGTTAAAACGAAAATGTATCAATTTTAGAAGAGTCAGCCATGTTTACTGTATGATTTTTTAATTTTTTTTTTCCGGTGGTTGTGGCGGGGATTCAGATTAAGTTGTCAAAGCTTTGCATCTGTAGTGTATGAGAAGAAAGTCGATAGATATTTAATTTTGCTTACGTGTGAGGTGACGGGCTTTTGTCAGAGAGATTATGAACTCAGGATTAAGGAGATTGGGCTGTAGAGAAAGACAAAAAAAGATGTCGGGAAGGAAAATTAAAATGGGACGAAATGAGGCCGAGTGTACTAGGAATTTGGGAGATTAGCGATACGACTGAATAAGAACAAGGGTTAAGAGAGATAAAAGCTGTTTTGAAAATGTGGAATTCTGTGCTCGAAGACAGATGTTTCCCTTATTCACTTTTTTTTTAAGACTTATCGATATGTAAGATAGATTCCGGAGAGAAAAAAATGTCTCGCACTACGGAGTGAATGACAGATAAGATAGTGCAGGAAAAGATTGTGAAATTTCTGTGAAAAACAAAGAAATAATTAAAAAAAAGGATGGTTGTGTTAGAATGAATATTGCATAGAAACAAAATAACGCTTGTTTTTGCTTGTAAAATTGGTATAGAAAAATAATCACTCATTCTTAAAATATCAAATAAAAATTTTAACTTAAACAATGAGTCGATGTTTACATTTTGTACTTCGAGTCCTCTTTCTGGTTCATTTACCATCATGATTTTGTTCTCTGTTGACTGAGTTGTTTCCGTTGTCATAATAATTGTTACTTATATGGAATGGACACCTACAAAAGGGGGCTTTACTTTCTAAAACAATTTTGAATAACATATTTAAAAATCTCCCGTAATGAGAACAGTAAAATTAGTACATATATATATATATATATATATATATATATATATATATATATATATATATATATATATATATATATAGTAAGGTAATGAATGGTTTGGCAATACTTATGGATAATTCCAAAGAGGATGTGATCCAGAGACCTCAATAACACCAGAACAAATATTAATTAAATAATTAAGAAAGAATTACATATATATATATATATATATATATATATATATATATATATCACTAGGGTGATTGAAAAGTAACACCCCATTTTAAAATGCTTATAATTTATTTATTAACTATAATTTTCACAAGAAATGAATATGAGAGGAAAGCGTTTCGGATGAGGTTTTATTTAAAATTCGAGAAGGCCACCAAATATTGCTACCAGATTCTTGAGCCGCCCAGGAAATCGTGCCAACTGTTTTGGTATGGAAGATATAGCTTCTTATATTCGCCTTTGCAGGTCTTGGTTTGGTATAGCAGACTTCTCCTTTAACCAACCCCAAAGAATTAAAATCACAGTGTGTTGATACAAGCCACTCATGTTTAAAATAGGGAGTTATTATAACCATCTCTCTCTCTCTCTCTCTCTCTCTCTCTCTCTCTCTCTCTCTCTCTCTCTCTCTCTATCTATCTATCTCCAACATGTTTCTATGTTTCTATCTATTTCCAATTTGTTTGTTTGTTCCTATCTATCTATCTATCTATCTATCTATCTATCTATCTATCTATCTATCTCCAACATGATCCTATCTATGTATCTATCTATTTCCAATTTGTTTGTTTCTTTATTCTTATCTATCTATCTATCTATCTATCTATCTATCTATCTATCTATCTATCTATCTATCTATCTATCTCTCTCTCTCTCTATATATATATATATATATACATATATCTATCTATCTATCTATATATATATATATATATATATATATATATATATGTAGAGAGAGAGAGAGAGAGAGAGTGACAGACAGACAGAGATACCATTATATGAGAAGAATTATTCTCGAAAGTAATCGAAAGGAGTGAATATTGAAAATCGAATCGAAAATGTCGGATATCTATAAATGGAGATAATTGTTGACCAACCAAAACACCTCTCTCGTTAACGATCTTTCTTTCTTTCTTCCAACACCACTCCCGATATCATCCACTTATTGCACTGGTCAACAAAGGCTACCGACGTTCTCTGGACCCGAACCGAAAATGATGTCATTTGCCCGACACCTTATCATCCTCCTCCACATCAGTGTCCTCCAAAAGACAAGCGTCTGGACAATCTGCTGGCTACTCTGATTGACCAGCCCCGTGAACGTCGTTCGGCATTGGCTGACCAGAACAAATTGCGTGGTCTGTCATAATAACTTGAAACATTCATCCATTCACCAGAATCACAAGGTGCTTGTCAAACTGCTTTGTTTGTTATGGGCAGCACCTGTCCGGTGAGAACAGATGGCTTTGTCTGTTGGTCAGATGAACACGCGATCTCTGAAGCACTAATTCTGAGAAAATCGCCACCATTATCTGATAGATTTGGCCACCCGTGGACCCCTGAATGTCTCTTCTATGTTCTTCATCGAAATATCGTATAAATTTTAGCGTCAACAAAGACAGTCGCGTATAGACACTTTGTTCACACTCGAAAACAAATTAAACAGAATCATGCAAAGACACTGTTTTAATACAATGTATAAATAAGTTAATATAATAATTATTTAAATAAAGTAATTCACGATATTTACTATTAAAAACACTTTAATATATTGTATACAAGACGATTCATTTTGTTTAGAGGCATTTATGTTTGCATAGTGGTAGAACGAGAAATGTACGCTAACTTATTAATATCTCGATTTTATTATTCGTTGGCAGTCGTTGCAAACTCGAGAGGCATGACTATATTGAAAAGATCAATGCTTCTTCTTCTTTAGAGATCATTGGTCTCCACGACTCCTCTTTGTCAAATTATGCTTTTTGCTATCTCTCCTAATCCCTGTTCTTCCATCAATTTACACAAGCTTGTTAACGTAGGTTATGCGTTGTTTTCCTCTGTCCATCCTGTCATAAGTCTGTTCTGTGAGTATCAAATTTTCCCAGCCCGCTTTTCTCCTTATATGCCATACAACTTTCTACTGTCTCTTTCTAATGTTAATTAGTATAAGTGTCCTTTTTGTTCCACTATCTCTAAAACTTCGTTGTTACTCACATGTTGATTTCATGGTATTCTCAGCATCCGTCTGTAGAAATACACTTCTATTGCTTCATGTCTCTTCTTCATCTGTGATAAGATTGACCAGCATTCATTGGCGTATAGGCGGACAGATATTGACAATATTTGTCTTTGTTTCTAACGAAACTTTGTTGTTTTTAAATACATTGCTTAACTGCTGAAAATCAACTTTCGCTACCCAGTGCAATTTGGGATTTCGGCTGTCTTCTGTTAAAGTACTTCCCAGATACTCCAACTGTTCCACTTGCTTGATATTAGTATTTTCTATTTGTTATTTGCATGTTGGAATATTCTTTTTTTTTTCTGACAACCATATATTCTGTTTTCTTACAAATGCTGTTTAGTCCTTTCTTCTCGCTTTCCTTCAGGACCTTCTGTGGGATTTTCCTGTAGTTTCTCTTCTGTGTCAACACAGTCATCCATAATTTTAAATTCTTCATTCTCAGCTATAATTGTTAGTTTATATTTGTTTATAGCAAGCAAGCAGAATGTAATCCCACTCTCGTAAATTATCGAACATAGGGCCACAGACCTATCCATAGTTTAGGATTGTTTCTTTCGTCTCCACCACAGCCATTTATTGCAGTCTCTCCTCTTTTTCTTCTTCTTTACACTCCCTCGTAGTCCAAAGACATTTTCCTTTTCTCCGGTACGAACTCTCCCACAAGCATACTCACACCAGAGGAAAGATGCAGATGTTCTAATAAGTACACAAGTCGAGACGTATTAAATACTCGTAAATTGTCAGTTTTCTCACTCGGGCACAAGCATGCCGACCAACTTAAACAAATCGCAGCGCTAGTATAATGAGGATGCGGCATGTGTACTCGCTTAAATTATGGCTGCTTTTGTGCAGTGGGAAGAAGCTTGCACTGGGCATTGCATTAGGAATCCCGTCTTTGGGGACGGCGAGCAACTGCCGTGTGCCTGACACTTTCCAGCTAACGAAATTTTATGGATAACGCTTTCTTAGCGGGAGGGAAGTCGAATTCAACAGACTTGATCAACAACAATGTGACCTCTTTTAAACCCCCGACTTAAACTGCGTTAGGAAATAGATTCAGATCGAACGAGATTTATTGAATATAAAAATGCTAACTTCTGGGATCGTAAGAAATAGCTTGATAAATTGTACAACTAGCACTTTATTCGTTTCCCTTATATGTTCTGCTCTATTTACTATGTGAGTGGAATATTTGAATAAATGTCTGTTTAAGAAGCAGAGTTATAGTAATTCAATGGCAAACAGTGCAAGCAGAAACAGGAGTTGGTTTCGAACTGGTGGTTTAAATCAGGTATAGGCAAAATTGAGATATGGCGAATCATAATGTGGGCCACACTAATAAGAAATTGAAAATAATATTTCTTTGAGAGTAAAGCAGTTATTTTCAGTACAGTAGATCATACAAGATCTGTCATAGAAATGAGCAAAAATTTGATAAGTTTTTATTTGGAGTAAAGATTTTCTCGACAACAAATTGAAAATTTCGTATAATACGATGACAGTGTGATTAACAATATATATTGTAAATGAATTTACTAAGATTATCCTTATTGTTAGATTTTAGCTGCCGGGGTCAAATTGCAAAATTCAAAGTAGTGAGATGTGAGATTAAAACCGAGCTAGGGTTATTTATAATTTAGACAATAAATATCTGTCAAAATGTGAGAAGAGAGTAAGGATATTTTACCTGGAACATGCCGGGGAAGGATAAGAAATATTAAGCCCAAGTCGCAGGAGGTCTTCCCACCAATCAGTACCTCTCCTTTGGTAGGGAAGTGGGCTTATTGGCAGACGCCTAAAGGGACCCCAAAAATGAAAGTGCCGAGGAAGATTGGGGATTTTTTCTCCACGGTATTGTCGTTAAATTCACTTTAAACATCGACCTTGTGTCACATTTCGCAACGAAGTGGGCGCGCATCAAATATAACTTAGAGTAAGATAATTCCACACCCTTTATTTCAAATGATTATCCACCAGAATATAGCGAGTGATGTGTGGGAACGTTTTTAGTGTGACGATATGCAGCGTGTTGAGTTGTGAAACGAAGATATATTAAGGGATATACGTTTCATGCCTCTAGTCATTTCCGTTTATATGAATTAGTCAATAATTTTCGAGCCAGCGCATTCTTTACATTATATATATATATATATATATATATATATGTATATATATATATATATATATATATATATATATATATATATATATTAATTTAAATAGAAAACAGAAAAAAGTTTGTCTGTTTTCTATTTAAATTAATAATGGTTCTGATTTGACATTGAGCCCTCTGGATTATATACTCCTTGTGATTATCCATACGAATTACCAAACTTGTTATTACTTATATATATATATATATATATATATATATATATATATATATATATATATTGAAATTAAAAAAAAGATCAGTAAGATATATAATCCGGTGTTCTTATTGATATTTTTATTTTTTACAAAACAGTCCTCAATGTAAATTTAGAGAGCATAAATATTATAAATTAACTGATTTAAAATATGGCTTCTTCCCTACACAGGGATTACCATGTTTGAAAAACCGAACGGTTTTTGAAACATGGTAATTCCTGTGTAGCGAAGAAACCATATTTTAAATCAGTTAATTTATAATTTTATATATATATATATATATATATATATATATATATATATATATATATATATATATAAAGAGTGTTTCAAAATTTTTGAAAAAATATGATCGGGCACAAATCAAGGAACACAAAAGATAGAGTAATATAAATGACATTTATTTGAAAGGTAAAAAGATGAAATTTTAGGATCTGCAACCAAACATGGACAAAACATGTCGAGAGGATACCAAAAGTATATGCTCCAGATGTACGCCGTTCGGTTGAAAGCACTGTTGAATGTGGCGTGCAAAGTTATTGATAACATGCACTTTCCTGCTGGTGGGGAACCTGTTGCCCTACGATCTCCGCAAGTGCCATGAGCTTCAAAGTTCTTTACCAAACTTGAAAATCTGACTCCTGTTTGGAAATGAGTTGAAACTGAACGTACTTCTGTATCTTGCTTGAACTATCTTGAAAGACTTTAGTTTCATAAAATGTCTTCAAACAAAATATCTTCTATTCCATCGTCCAAGCCATGATTTCCTACATTTGTTTAAATGTATCAAAATGCTAACTATTTCACTGCATTTCACTGTTTCAATATCATCAAAGATCCTCTTCAGGAGCGAATTTCTATGACAAAGAAATAATGTAATTGATAATTGTAATGTTTTGAAAATGTGAATGAATCGCGCACCGTTATAGTCAATTTAAAAATTAACTGATAAGAATATGTAAGGGAAGTAACTTATTTTTTATTTTTTTATTTTGATAAATAATGTTTTAATATACACAACCTGCAATTTAAAAAAAATGCAAAATAGTGAATGAGGTGTTTAGTTGATCTGTCAATGATTAATTGTTCTCGGCCGTAATTAGTCAATTCTCGTTTCGGAAATCAGTGGAATACATGAAGCCAAATCTGAAGCCCGTACTAATCCACCGGGTTGTATTTGGCCCGACAAATCTCAGCAAAGTCACATCCATGACATTGTCATCAGCGAGTAATTAACTTAGACGATCACATCGGAGATTTCGAACCATCTAATCTCTCTATAATAATTCTTCGCTTTTAAGTCCTTAATACAAAAGTGGCCATAGTCAGAATCGAAGGGTTCGGATCGGGAATTTTTAAAGAGAGAGTTTAGCGTTGAAATAGGGAGATAAGAGCGGTGGATAGGCATGCAATGTGTAATGTCTGTTCGTGCTTTTTTGTTTGTCTCCTTAAGCTCATCCTAAATAGCTTTTGCAACGAAATGATAATTATATTTGCTTAGCGCTGCCTGGTTACGAAATCAGAAGCGTTTGTCCCAAGTTCATTCTGAAGTGAGGTTCGTTGTTTGTTCGTTATCAAAGTTCGGTCCTAAATTGATCTTGTGTCGCCGTTTTCTTTGACAGCGCCGTGTACAATGACCTTAATGGAATTAGCTGATCCCCAAACTCAGGCATGATTGATTATAAAGCAAGATTATCAAGTCGTCACTTTCGTCCAATATTAAACAAACAAGCATATTTGTACGTGCAGACACACATACACACATATATATATATAAACACACACGCACAGACACACACACACACACATACTTAAATATATATATATATTTATAAAAGTCAAGCCACCGGACGATTGCGTCCAGTATGAAACAGCCTGTCGCCTCTGAGTGTTGACTTCAATGTTCACTTTTATATTTATATTTACATACGCTATCTCTGATATTGAGCACTTTATCCGATAGATATAGCACACCTTAAAACTATATATATATATATATATATATATATATATATATATATATATATATATATATGATGTAAATCTACACTGGCGAAAATAAGTTTAAGACCGATGGTTAAAGTTTTATTCATTTCAGAATGTTCTAATAAAACACTATAAAATAGTTTTATTGTGTACGCTTAATGGAGAATTTATTTCACTTTCGAATGATGTAAAAAATTGTATATTTTTCTGCAACTTGAAAAATTCTAATACTGGATTAATTTAAATTATCCAAATTTATAAATTTATCGAAATATAAAATATGAAAGAAGGTTAAAATGTCGGGAACACAATCAGAAAATGAATGACTTTAAAATTTGTCACTCACAGGCCATATTGAAGGCAAGAGTCGTAGAGGAAACGTCGAGTGACCTACCTAACAAGATTGTGTAAATGGATGTCGGATCAGGGAATGGGGGGATAGTAAGGGAAAAACACAATGTTGAAAGCCCCAGAATCACAGGCAAAATAAACTAGAGAGTACATAAACTCGACGATAGAAAGAAAACTCTAAATGTCAGATGGAAATAAACAAGTTTCCAATGAAGATGCGGACTTGACTTGTCGTAATGTTTTGAAAGGGTGAATACGGTTTAACGATTAATGTTGGAGAAGTAAACAAAATTTGCCTCAGCTTATACTGTGGGATCGAAGTAGTGGCATAATGAGTGCGTGCCGGCCGAGGCAGCTTTTGAGTTTGCCGGCCCTCGGTCCTTACAACAAATACAGTGCTGTTCGATAAAAGTGACTCACCTGTTTTTTTTTTACTAAATGTTCTCTTCTCCAATGAAACGAAAGTTGAGCTAAATTCAAAAGATAAGCGATCTAAAATCCGAAGAAGAAGCTTTGAAAGCTCTTTGAATTTA
Organism: Acanthosepion esculentum; assembly: GCA_964036315.1. Classification (NCBI taxonomy): domain Eukaryota; kingdom Metazoa; phylum Mollusca; class Cephalopoda; order Sepiida; family Sepiidae; genus Acanthosepion; species Acanthosepion esculentum. Next base: position 8,585,968 of record OZ038505.1, on the reverse strand, counting down.
GCAGTAAGTACTGTCAAGCATCCGTTCAGTACAATGTTCTGGGGATGCTTTTCTTTTCATGGAACTGGTTTCTTAAAACCTATTGAAAAGACCCTCAGGAGCGAGCAGTACAAGAGAATTTTAGAGTCTTGTCTGCTCCCTTCTGCTGAAAGGGTGCAAATCGACCCCACCAAGCTCATTTTTATGCAGGATAATCCTCCCTGTCACAAATCAAAATTGATGAAGGAAGACTTTGATGAGAAGCAGGTGAGTGTTATGACATGGCCGCCCCAATCTCCTGACCTCAACCCCATAGAAAACTTATGGAGCATTATAAAGTACAGGCTCTCGAGAAAACAGTTGAGCAACAAAGAGGATTTGATTGTGAATTTCATATCCGAATGGAATTCAATACTTGGAGATGAGATTTGCCAGAACCTAATCAAGTCAATACCAAAAAGGGTTGAAAAGGTTATTCAAAATAAAGAGGACCCATAGATTATTAAATATTTTGAATTATATTACCTATTATAAAAAAATTATACCTCTATTATTCTTTATTTAAAGCTGTTCGGTTATGTTTTTATTGATTACTAGTTGCAGGAAATAAGTGAGTCACTTTTTTTGCACATAGTTTTTCCCTAAATTTCATTTATATCCAAAATTATAATTATCAGTAGAATACATTAGGGTGTGTAAACTTATTTACTAGGTGGTCGGGAAGGGATCTTTATATTAGTAAGATTAAAAATTAGTTTGACCTCAAAAACAATAAGCGAAAATATTTTTAAGGAAAAAAAATCAGGTGAGTCACTTTTATCGAAGAGCACTGTATATATTACAGTGACTCACTTTTCAAGTTATAAAACTAGTTTATGTACCATTGTAATATTACTTTCACATACTCACATATAGTAATCTTTACATACACGACAAGCAAACAGTTAAAAAAGCAAATGTGACATACAGGGAAAAAAACTTGTAAAATATAGGACCATCTTTATTTTTTAAATGAAAATTACAACTTTCTACAAAGTTAATTTTCTTGCATATTTTTGTTTGCAAATGACATCGTCAAAAACTATTTCATCTGTCAATTGTCGCTCTATAGCTGAACAGACAGTAGATAGGTCGTTATATACGCGATAGTTTAAGTTACTTGGAATTGGAAAGAGCCTTCAACTGTGAGTACTTACTCGACATTAAAACCACTTTTATTTGAATAATCTCTATACAGGCTTATAGCTTACAATGGACACAAAAATGTAGCCCCCATAAAAGTGCCGCCCGGAGTGGACCGCCACCCTTAGCCTACCCTCTCACTACGCCACTGGATCCAAGCTATGTGTAAATAGCAAGGCCAGCAAGAATATGCAACGATCAGCATATAGATGGTACTAGAATAAAAAAAGAGAGAACAGTTTAGGACTATTGATGACGGGAATGATTGGTAAGTTTGGGTTGGGGAAGAAGTGTTTGTTCAATTATATTGATATACTAGAGTCTACAATTATTCATCCAGATTGATTAAGTGCATTTTTTACGGCTTATCCACATGTTGCAGGTTATTTAAAGCCAGTAGATATTTTTATATTGTAATTTAGAACTCCTACAAGTTAACCCATATCTAGGGGAGAAGTGGTGACTTCATACATTTTCCAATGATATTTGCGCGTAAGTGAATAACTGAATATAACGAACCCGACTGGAATTTGAACTCATTGCACCATCGGCACATCGAAGCTTAGAACACCTAGTATTCCCAAGCGGTCACCCATCTAGACAGTAACCTGGCTTGACGTTGCTTAACTTCAGTGGTCATGTTTCAAAGCCTTTATACTATGATATCCAAAATATGTGAAAGAACCAAGTGGTAGAGCAGAACGAAGATCATTGCTCAAATCAGAGATGACATTAGAATCAAGTAGGAGGAACGGGTAGGGCAATGAATGACAGACATTTCATTAATCTTGTTGCATATTTTTCTTTTAAACTCAGAACTTGCAGGGATTTTCAGTGGTCAGGAATTAACAGAAGTTATACCCGATACTTGATGGCCATGGCAGCGATGACCATATTGACAAAACTATAGAGGAGCAAAATCAGCTTTCAAACAAAGTACAGACTGTACAAATCGCTGGTAGTCTCCATTCTCCTATATGGATTTGAATCGTGGACACTGTTGGCAGATACAGAGAGAATAATCCAAGCGTTTGAGAGAAAATGCATCAGAAAACTCCTTGGCATTTTCTATTGGGAACAAAAAAAAAGTAAAGCAAAAAACCCTAAAAAAAAACAACGTGTTTGTGCGGAAGAGGGTTGAAAGTTTTGCGGGACACCAAGAACCTCTTCTCGCCGCTGTCAAACGGAGAAAAATGGGGGGGTTTGGACACATTACTAGGCACGACAGCCTGTGCAAGACCATCATGCAAGAAACCGTTGAAGGTGGACGTAGGAGATGACGCCAACGCAAAAGAATGACTGGACAATATCAAGCAATGGACAGGTATGACTGTACCAGAATTGCTGATGTCTGCCGCCGATAGACCGTTGTGGAAAAGAGTTAGTTTGGCTTCTGCATTTCGATCCGCCCTACGATTAGAAAAGTCAGAGGGATGATGATGATGATGATGATGATGATGATGATGATGATGATGATGATGATGATGATGATGATATTCGCCGCTACTGCATCTCAATTTTTATCAGGTAGCATTCTTATAAAATAGAAATATTATTGTAAACTAATTATATACATTAACTGACCATATACAATATAGGTGAACAATGCAACAATAAAAACTACAAATAAATAAAATGTATCTAAATACAAATTAGATAATGCTATAACAGATAATATTAAATGGATCATGTGTTGCAACAATTTTTTTACGTCAACTTGCAATTTTTTTTTTCTTATACAGTTGAAGAATTTTATCACATTCAACATAATGGATAACAAATAGTGGAATTTATATAGTTTTTTTCTTTCGAGACTTGGCAGAAGCAAAACAAACTCACGGAATTGGGCGAAAAAAGAACCAATAATGACGTCTAAATCGAACGAAAGTTTTTGCTCTTTTAATATTCAGTTAGTTTAATTTGTAACGTAGGTAAATGCATGTAGAAAAAAAGCAAATGTTGATAAGATAGCGGGTGACACAAAGAACTGTTCGGAGACACAAATCAGGGCTTGGGCCTCCACGGTCGGGTTGTTCGGTATCGATAAGTACAATAAGCTATAAACAGAAATCATTGAATCTTAAACGCCTGTGTGTATTTAATGAATAAGGAATCCGCAAAGTTGTAATATTAACTTACGTCATTATTCTTAAGATGACGATGTTGGATTGGAATTTAAATTAGTTTTACTGTCATAGCAGTAAATGTCAGATCCGTGTTATAATCTCTTTAATATCCATAACTTTTGTAGTGATAATCTTTATCCTTTAATCAGCAGATTGAAAACAGATGAAGGAAAAAAAAACGCCCCGAAGATTAACAGTTCCCTTTCAATACCGACTAATCAACCGGATTATGATAGCAAAACTTTTATGTAAAAATAAGCTGATTCCGGGGCCAAATCTAAGACGTAATGGGCATTATTATTCCCAGTCCGGAATGTGGCTCTACAGAATGATGCTGAGGATAGCATGGACTGAAAAATGTGAGCTACGTTGAAATTTTCCAGAAAATGTAAATAAAAAGGAAACTTATAATTAACAAAAGGGAAAGATAGATGCTATTTCTAGGATACATAATGAGGAAAGAGGGCTTGGAAAATTTGATACTCATAAGAGAGATTTAAAGCAAGAGGGATAACGGAAAGCAACATACTTAGTGAGCTTGAGGAAATGGATGTCGGAACAATGTTTAGGAGAAATAACAAAAAGGAAAAATTTATTAAGAGCAAAAACGAGCACGAAATTGTGGAGAGCCATGATCGCCAACGTCCTGAATAAACCCGGCACATCGGAAATGAATAAAGGAAACGTGTAGCTGAATGTAGTTTTTCTTTGCTGAATATAAGTTACGTTGGAAGTTATATGGTGGATGTGAATGTTTCTTTATTAATATTTTTGCAGTAATTTCGCGAAGAGAAGTCAATGTCGTCCTAAGAGTTTGAGATATTCTTTCAAACAAAACACGTCTTTTGATGTTCGTCCCTAAGAGTTCGGTTTTGTGAGTTATATCAAGAGATTGATACGTGAAGAACTTTCAGTTTAAAGTATTTCTTATTTGGAGGGTTTTCATTGAAGTACGTTCCAAGAAATTTTAAACCAGAATGACTGGCAAACACTGCCTACAAAATATGCGAAATGAGTCTCTTTCCATTATTGGCTAAAAGTGAATATACAGTAACGTTAGTTAAATTAACACGTGTGTTCACTTGAGTTCGGTTGAAATAAAGTCTAGTTAAAAAGAAAGATCAAGAAAGAAAAAATACAGTTCTTTATAATATAGGTGAGCATTATTTGCCGTATAGTGTTATAATTTCAGTTTATACAAGATATCAAATGTAATATGTCATGAAAAAGCAGGCATAGTTGAATCGAACTGAGAAATGTCGCTATAATACGAATTACATCGTGTGGTGTAATGGTTAAAAAGCCTGTCTTCCTAGACCAAATACGACTGAGTAGTGAGCTCGATCTTCACTGGGTGCCCCATACTTTTCGCCTTGTGCCACATCTAAGCCGGGCTTAGAAAATCACTATAATACGAAGAGCAATAACAACAAAATAATACGAGACAAGACAAAAGAGGAAATTACGAATAAAATATTTTTCTATGATTTGATATAGCAGTGATGAAATCATTATTTTGGGATTTTACTTTTTTGGAATTTACTATTTCTTTTTATTTTATTTTGTATTCCCCTTTCACAGTGACAATAAAGAGATATTCAATATGGCGTTGCGAATTAGGGGTCGAGTAATCCTTGTTTTCCCTTCATCCGTTTTAATCCACTGGATTATAATATAAAGGGATTTACTGCTTTAAGAACAAAATTTTCTAAATGAAACCAAAGAAAAAAAATATTTATAATACTAGATCATCTTCAATGATTTCGTTGGCTGTTTTATAATATCAGATATTAGTAAGAACTAATTAGACATTTTTTTTACTTAGCTTTGTTTGTTCAAAAAAGGCATTATAGCATAGCGACAGAAGATTAAATTAATTCACTGAAATAGCTTGGGGTCCTATTTGAGAACACTGGGGACTATGCTTCATGGAAGTCTATTAGAATAGACCTTTGATCCTTTACGTTGGGGTTCAGGGATATATCACGTTGAAACACCGGTTCCCGTACTATCACCGAATTTAAGCGACGTCTAGCTTAGATAGGTGACCGTTTGAGAATATCAGATGCTGTAAGCTTCGATGCGTGGGTGGTATAATAAGTAAACCCTTGGAATTGGAAATCAGAGAACCAGGTTCGAATTACAGCCGGGTTGTTTAATTCACTTATGGGAAATTAACCTTGGGAAGGCATGAGTTTAACTCTTCTTTCCTAACCTATGGTTTAATTTGTAGATCATTTGTCAATAAAAATCATTATCTCCAAAAAAATTTCTTAAAATTCTAAAAACAATTTCTGACTTTAAATAACCCGGTAACTTGGTAAGCCGTTAAAAAACAAATCAATCTTTACACTAGGGCTTAAAAATCATTTTTTCGAAAATATTTTATTATGGGTTCTTTTACAATGACAAAATCTGTATAATGCATCTATAATGCCATGCCTTCCTATTAAATCAGCTAATTAAGAACTCTTGCAGATGCCTGCGCAGTTATATTTCTATTAGTTCAACACCTACAGAGCTTACGTGTTGTTTATATTGCAACTGTGCTGTTCAGATCTTAGTTACAGCTTCTGGGGGAAGAGTGCATCATATGACATGATAAACACTTGGAACAACATCAGTGCGTTCACCCCCTCGTTCACAATGACTTTGTGCTCGCACAGACATGGACGGAACTGTTCCGTCTACCGAATTTCATAGACAAATCTTCGCTCAACAAGTGGTAGGATTTCGAGCACTTTCCAAAATTGGTGCATGCTTGGATCGCCTCCTCAGGCCGATATTCTGAAACGATTATCTTCCTGAGAAAATCGAACATGTTGAGATTCGAGCCAAGGAAAGCCAAAGTTCTAACGACTCGGCCACGCACGAACGTTCTAAGCACTCAGCCATATACCATAGATATTATATATATTAAGAAAAAACAAACAAACTTCGCATTAACATACTAAGAGAAAAGAAGTTGTTATTAAATAAATACTACTGACTTAAACTTTATTTCAATTTCTTTATTGCATTTGATGTGTGTCATTGAATGGCAAAAACGTGGTTTTAAAAGCGTCTTGCTTAGCTTACCAGTGATCAAAAACGAAATCATATAATAGCTTAGTTCAAAGTTCACCTTTTGCATTCACTGTTGTTCTATACAGTTTCTAGAGTCTTTCCCTAATTTGCGAAAATGCTTCCAGCAATCTCCAAAGTTTCTGATAATCCTAAATGGTTAATTTAAGTTTTTTATTACGTATAGTAATAAGGTTTTTCCAACCGAGTGAATCTTAAGTCAGTACAACTAACAAACCCAACGCTATCACCGTAAGACATACAAAATACAAAAACAAAAATATTTGTATCTAATCCCTATTGGAAAGAAAAAAGATCAAAATCATTACATTCACCGTAAGTGTACCTAATATTATAACCTCCCGCACTGTCTCTTTTGCTATTACTCCAAAAACTCCTTATAATAAAACTGATCCCTTGTAAAGATGGATAATCCGTGTTATGGGGCCAAGGTATTTACAAATAACAGGATTATTGTTTTGTAAGTAGCCTCATTTTTTGCCCTTTGTTTTCCTTACCGACCACATTTCATCCTTGCTCTCCTTCATTACGACTCTCTCACTCCTTGCTCTCCCTCTCACTGCATTTACTCTCCATCAGAACTAATCCCAAACCCACTGCCACCACCATTAAATAATCCTTGTAAGGAATGTCAGACCCCTGCCACTTCAATGAAAGGAGCCACTTATGGCATGGAGTGACTTTTACATTAATCCTCTACTGATAAGCAAAGATAACAAACCCTTCGATTGATACAATATTCTGTGCGCAAAAATATAGCAGAAACGAGTAAAACATTAAACAATGCACTAAGTTTGTTTATCTTTGGATTTTCAACAACTTTTGAAAAAAGTAATAACGTTTGAAATTACTATTTTCATTAGATTAGTGGCAAAGCGAATTTTGTCCTTTGAAAAAATCGAAAGGTAGGTTGGAAGTTTTAAAAAGGACTTAATTCATTTTTTTTAAAAAATAATTTTTTTTTTTTTTTTTACATAGCTCGGCTGGTTAGTTACGCATTCATTCAAATAATACCAGAATGTTCAGAAAGTAATTACGTATTTCACAGCTATAAATTAAAGCAGTACCATGGTTTGATGGTCGGAAACTGCATTTAGAATTAATTTATATTTTCTATTAAGATCTTCTTAAAGTAATTACGTATGTCACCGCTACAAACTCCGAGTCAACCGACGAAAGCAGAACCAAAGTTTAATTGTAGGAAACTGAATCTATTATTAATTTATCATTACTTCCAAGCCGTGTATTGTATAGTTCATTTCAGTTTATAATTGGGTTTCCGGATCCGTATAAAGTATTTTTTCTCTTTCACTTCCAGTAGACAATTGTGTTTTAGAAGTATTATCACCTTGGTTATTACAAAAAAATACAATGTGTAATACTTATACACATTATTTACATTATTCGGACTATTGTCCTCATCTTTGTCGCCATATTTATTACAACGTTTCTGCCGTTGTACGCTCCGGCCTTCTTCAGGTGGTTGGAATGTCGAACTTAACCATTTATGGCGACAAAGATGAGGACAATAGTCCGAATAATGTAAATAATGTACGTAATACCTCATCTCAGAAATAGAGACAGATACTGAAAAGCCGAAACGTTGTAATAAATATGGCGACAAAGATGAGGAAAATAGTCCGAATAATGTAAATAGTGTACATAATACCTCATCTCAGAAATAGAGATAGATACTGAAGGGCCGAAACGTTGTAACAAATATGGCGACAAAGATGAGGACAATAGTCCGAATAATGTAAATAGTGTACATAATACCTCATCTCAGAAATAGAGATAGATACTGAAGGGTCGAAACGTTGTAATAAATAAGGCGACAAAGATGAGGAAAATAGTCCGAATAATGTAAATAGTGTACATAATACCTCATCTCAGAAATAGAGACAGATACTGAAAGGCCGAAACGTTGAAATAAATATGACGACAAAGATGAGGACAATAGTCTGAATAATGTAAATAGTGTACATAATACCTCATCTTAGAAATAGAGACAGATACTGAACGATCGGCGTAATACTTATATATGTGCTAATGTAAATAGGTGTTGAAATATTTAAATCTGTAATAACTTCATTTACCAATATGAGAATAGTTGAACAGGTTCAACCATTGGAACTTCTTGTGTTATGAATTATGTGTACCTCAATGATGAGTCTTTCACATTTTTTATATTAAAAAACAATTATATCCTGTAAAGTGTTGGGTGACAAATATGACGTTAATATGTCAATACTGCTTTGATGATTCAGATGTTGGTCTAAATGTTTTGTCCTTGAACAACGGAAAGTAACATTGACAATAATAAACACGCTTTCAAATTAGAATCTACAATTATTTTATACGCCAACTATAAAATATTAGAATGCACAAAATAATATTAATATTCATTAGGATGAATATTGCATTTGAAGAAGCAGTTAATCCAAATGTAATTGCCTCTTTGTGGGTAACAAATTATTTCCCCACTCTATAATTCTTTTCTCGCTGACGAAATGTCGAGATACCTTTCACTGCTCTGTCGCTGTTTCCCTCGAAAGTCTTCGGTCGAACTAAATTCCTTAGTTCTACCAGTTCTGTCCTTCACGGTTAAAACCCGGCATAACACGCACATTGTAGCGAACCACTCTCATTGCCTCTGTATTCCACTGGTGAGATGTAGATTCGACTCCCACAACTGCTCACGATGCGCTGCTCTGTGGAACCGACTCCCAAGAGGATGATTTACACTATAATCTTAACCTGTTCAAGTCTAGTGTTAACCCAGTCCTGGGTATGACGATAAACTACATCCGGCATCAAAGCGTCTGATCGTAAGATTGGAGTAGCATGGAACCTCCTCTTAATAGTTCTTGTTCCAGGTTCACCGCGAGCCGGGGTGGTAGCACTTGTTAGGGTCCCAGCTATGGGAAAATAGTGAACACCTCAAACAAAAATAAACAGTAAATTTCTATAATAAAATGACCAACAATAAATTGTTATAGCAAAACAACAATCAATGCAACGCTACAAATATAATAAATGCATTTTTATATTAAGTATAAAATTATGTACAATATATCTGTAGTTGAAAGCATGAAATTACGTTCAAGGTGTTTAGAATACGGCATTGTAAACCGGGGTAGTAGCGCCTGTTAGGGTCCCAGCTATGGGCAAATAGTGAACTCCTCAAATTCGGCATTAAATAACCTAGGCATGTTGAAATGCCACTAAACAAAATCAACCAACCAAATCAAATGTTAACTGTTATGTTCGTCACATGATCACATAAACTGTGGCACTTACACGGTAACACTTTCTCTGGAGTAGACGCCTGGTCTTGTATAGGACGAAGATCAATGTAAGAAAAAAAAAAACTTTACGGATACTGTAAAAAATGACAGCAATAGTAACTTAGCAATTGCATTAGTTAAGAAGTAACCAGGCATCCGAGAACAAATGCTTTGGAAAGGTCGTCTTCATTTGGTGCTAGAGGCACAAAACGAATAACTATGTACGGGGTAGGCTAAAATATGTTCCGGGCCTACAGGAATCGCCCCTCGCCATTATTAATCGTTCGAAGATGTCACGGTTTGGGCCACATCACATGGAATAAATGTTTCTGTAAGACAATCACACATGACACTTTTGAAGGCACACGTAAACGGGTAGTATCTTTTCTTCGTAAATACCCTAACATTTCTAACACTTGTGGGCGTAGATGTGGCACAAAGCGGACTGTAAGTGATTTTCCAAGCGTAGCCAGGTGTGGCACATGGCTGAAAGCATGGAGCAGCCAGTGAGGACCGAACTCACAACTCGGTCGTAATTGTTCTAGCGAGAGAAACTTGCTAACCATTACACCTCCTCTAGGTGTCCACTAGTGATTTTCCAAGCGTAACTCAGATTTGGCACAAGGTCGAATCTATGGGGTACCTAATGAGGATCGAACTCACAATTTGGTCGTAATTTCCTAGCGAGGGAAGCTTGGTAACCATTACTCCGTCTCGAGATGTTCACTAGTGATTTTCCAAGCCTAGCTTATATGTGGCACAAGGTGGAATGTATGGGACACCCAGTGAGGATCAAATTGATCTAGCGAGACGAGCTTGCTAAGCAATATTCTACGTCGAATTGCCCAAATTCTAACTCGAGATTTATTGAGTTAACGTGCAGCAATTGAGGCACAAGGCCAAAAAGGGGGAATGGGTTGAGGCTGGTTGACACTAACTATCTTATACCTAGCTAATCCGATTCACGATCCATTCATCCGTTACAATTAACACAACCACCACCAAAATACATCATATACCACAATACCGCATACACAAAGGAGAACCCATGACTTAAAATTATTGAATATAAAATTATATATAAAACTTCATCGACAATAAATGATTTTCTAAGCGTAGCTTGAATGTGGCACAGGGCCGAAACTATACGGCACCCAGTCAGGATCGATCTCACTACTTAGTCGTAATTGCTGTGATTTTCCAAGCGTAGCTTAGATGTGGCACAAGGCCAAGATTATGGGACACCCAGTGAGGATCGAACACACTCGTAATTTCTCAAGCGAGACAAGTTTGCTAAGCATTATTCTAAGTTGAATTGCCTTGTATGTATAAAGAATTCGGCTTTTTAGTTCATTAAAATGTTAACGTGTAAAAACGAAAGTTAACATGAAGCAAAAAGTCATTTATTATCATCCTGATAACACTATTTACTAATGACATATTACCTACTTGATCATGTTACAATAACATCAGTATATTATATTACTATCAAAGGTAGATCATGTTACAAGAAAAATAGTCATATTATGTTTTATATTATAGTATAGATATACAAACTAAATGATTAAAAAAAGCTTTTAGCATTTAAGAAAGGGAAATATTTTTAATTTACAGTTGTAATTAAGAATAACCAATATCTATGCTTAGATTCGTCTATGGCCCGTTTAAACTAATTTCCAGTTTTTGAACAGGAATATAGGTTTATCTCTTCTTACCTGTTTCGGAATGCGTTTCCAGTTCCTTCTAAAGTCTTCTCAATCTCCTTTTACATCCAGTGCTGACTTGTATCTTAGTAGCATTATCGCCTTGCTTGGGGTGAAATGATTTTTTTAAAGAAATCACATTTTCTCCCATGAACAGGTTTTTTTTAAGAAAAAATAACAAAAACCAAACAAATCTCATTTACGAGTTAACCTGTGACGTAAAACTCCCGCTATTTGGCCGAAGAACATGTAAATATTTGGCACGCTTGTTGTTTAACGATAGTCAAAATCCTAAATGATAACCCGAGGGACACAAAGCGTCAAATTGCTGTGGTTTTACTCGTTTATTTTCCCGCCTTTTTTATTCTTTCCTTTAACGTTTCACGAAAGAATACGCATATGAACGTGCCTAAAATACCCAGTTTTAAAAACGGCGTTTTTTTTTTTTTAATTCTCTATATTGGGTTTTGTAGATTAAGAATACATGCCAATAATTTAATATTTAAATTCCATGAATTATTTTCCCTAAGTTATATAAAATAACAAGAACAGAAGAATAAGTAATCATTACAGAAATTTTCAAAAATGCTAATAAAAAAATGTGTACAGTTTCACTGAGTATATTAATCAAATTATTGTAATAATAATAATAATAATAATAATGATAATAATAATAATAATAATAATAATAATAATAATAATAATGATAATAATGATAATAATAATAATAATAATAATGATAATAATAATAATAATAATAATAATAATAATGGTAATAATAATAATAATAATAATAATAATAATAATAATAATAATAATAATGGTAATAATAATAATAATCTAATTAGATTGTTGTACAAGTATGAATTATCATAATGAAGCTAATACAGCAGGAAATTAAAATATGTGTTGAAATTAAAAACAGGCTAATTACCTAATTTGAATATTTAAAATAAAATAAATGTCAAATAAATAAATATCAAATAAATAAATATCAAATAAATAAATAGCAAATAAATAAATATACCAGAACGAATATTAGAAATTAAGGAGTGATTTTATTTTTTTTTTAAATTTTGTCAGATAATGATATAAATTAAAAATGAACAGCTGGGACGTCTGAAAAATCGGGAAGTCACAATAAAAGTGATTTTTATTAAATTAACCGAAAAAGAAAATGAAATTAATTACAACAACAGAGATTTTATTAAATTAATGTATGTTGCAAAATTTACCAGAAAAAAGATTTTGCGAAAACGTGTTCTTGTCAGTGTAGAAATAACGAAAATTTATATTACAACAACAACAACAACAAACGGAGCGTACTACGGCCGAAAAGTTGTAATAAATATGGCGACAAAGATGAAGACAACAGTCTGAATAATGTAAATAGTGTACATAATACCTCATCTCAGAAATATAGACAGATACTGAACGGCCGAAACGTTGTATTAAATATGGCAACAAAGATGAGGACAATAGTCCGAATAATATAAATAGTTTACATAATACCTCATCTGAGAAAAAATAGACAGATACTGAAAGGCCGAAACGTTGTGATAAATATGGCAACAAAGATGAGGACAATAGTTCGAATAATGAAAATAGTGTACAACAACAACAACAACAACAACATCAATAATAATAGCACTTCGACCGCAGTCGGGATTAAATTCTAACTAGGAACTCCATGTGACTGCATTGTTGTCCTTCTCCTAGACTGTTTGCCAATCAAGGCTAGAGAACACAGTCTGCCTTACTACTTTATATGCTCTCGTATTATGCGACTTTTGAAGAATTAATTTTGCAGCTCATTTGGCCACAGTAAATGGATATATAGTTTGGTCAGCGGTATATACGTTAATTTTATATCTCATGTGTGATGCTATCCGCGGTACTAATCTATTACTGGGTGGAGAGCAGAGAGGTCATAACAAATTTACTAAAGATATTTGCATGAAAGTAAATGAAATCGATTTCGACCTCTCGTTCGAGACGCTAACCATTGTGTTAGCTGCATATCAAATAATAATAATAATAATAATAATAATAATAATAATGAGAAAACGGCACACCAAGTTATGACGCTGGAGTCTGTGGCGGACCTACATTTTGGGGGGTCCTGAAGCTTGAAAATGTATGGGAGCCCCTTCGCAACCAACAAGAATAGATTCGAGGTTGCAACTGCTTAAATCTAGGCTATGAATAGATTCTGATGTGTTCAATGATCCCATGTAGCTGGGTTTTTAGTTCCTGTAAGCCTTCAAGTTTATCTTGAAATTTGCCCAATTACAGAGGAAATTTGAGTTCGTATAAAATGTCTATTGGAGTATATTGTAAGGCCAACTTTTGTCACTTCAACCCATTGGCTTATGATTCTATCACTAAAATGGCCCAGATTTTAATTCCGAAATTTTTTGAAAAATCCCATTTGTTGAAAAATTATCTCATTAAAAAAAGTTGCTTCAGGGGTGTCACTGGGATTAGGAGCCCTAATACTTAAGCTTCATTAATTTCATAGTACAGAGTCGTCCGAAAGTAATGTCACCCACTACCATAAAGTAATGGGAACAATTGAAGAACAAGTAATACAATAATACAATATACATGATTCAGTTTATTCACTTTCTTTGACGCTGTCACACATCGAGAAAGTCTGTATGTACACCATCATTGTCGTAGCACAAAATGATGTGGCGCCATGTCCTGTGTGATATTTTACGAATCGGTGCTTTATTGATTGCTGCAAAGGCTCTCCAAAAAGCTTTCCTTCACCTAATGGGTATTCTGGTATCGTCCATACACTTGCCTCTCTTCCAAACTGTATGAGCTCGTGTCAGCCAACTGAAATAGAATATTATAAGGTTGACAAGATTTTGGGACCACACTTTAAATCCCACACTAGTTAAATTACAAATATACAAAGCCCAATACAACCGTCATCTCTCTCAATCTGATAAGCGTATATCACGCACATGCATCACAGCCAAATTTGCACGATATTGTGACAGGTTGTGATAAAAAACATCGGATAATCTTGGAGATGAGACCAGTTCGTAATATTTTTTAGCTCGAGTAACACAATCCACTCCAATGATCTCCGATTGAAGGTGTTCCCAAGTATCCTTGGCTGCCGCATCTTTCAAGGTCTCAACATTCAGTTATGTTGATCACCCACTACTCCCACTCATGAACAGATTGGCACAATACGTCAGCGTCCCTTAATTATGATACACAGATTAAGGTCAATCAAATAACCAGTCTATAATCCTGATGGGGATATTTACTGCAGCTGGTTTTAATTCCCAAATACAGACCATGTACCTGTTAAGACATCCAATGAATTAAGATTCGAAGGCATGAAAGCCAGTGTATTATTATTATTATTATTATTATTATTATTATTATTATTATTATTATATTAAATAATTTCATTAATCGCTTAACACCTTTCGCTGTATAATGGTTAAGGACTCCCAACAATATATAACAATATATATGCCTATTTTGTCGGCGAAAACTTGCTCAATCCATCAGTGTCAAATAGCTCCCTGTATTTCTGTAAGGTTCCCTGGCAATAAATCGAATGTATTATTTTCGGAGCATCCTTCTTAATGGAATTAAAATAAAACTCTAATTACAATTCCAGAATAATTAAAACATTTAAAGGTGGAATCTAAAAACTCAATTAAAATTCAAGTGATTATAGAAAAAAAAAAGAGGGTTTCTTTTGGTCTTCTTTCTTCATGCTTTCATTTTACTTCGTGTATTTGTTTTTCATATTTCAGCTCTCCTTAGAGGCCAATGTTTTTTTTTTTTTATATTCACAAAAAGTTAATTCATTTTTCTCTTTCTAATGAAGGGAAAATGTCTGTTTACGAGAAAGAAACTAGTTCTTGATTCAAATTATCAACAAATGGAAAACCATTAAAGAAAAGGAACGATCGAGAATTCAGCAGAATAGTGACATCACGTTCCTTCGTTTCTAACAGAACGCCGCAAATGTGTGCTTCTCTTGGTCTTGGGTCGCACAGTAGAATAGATTTTCTAACAAGACCCCCCTGCGGTGTGTGAATAAAAACGATACTGTAGGAGAGTCATTTACACATTTGGGCCGTTTCGTTTTGATGCAGAGGGTTGATATGTGCAGTTCTACAAAAAAGTAATCTTGTATAGATCTGAAATTCTGATACACCCATGATTTTCGGTACCCTATATCATACGCCATGTACCTATCACAAGAGGGGCAATCGTAATTTTAAGTTTCCACATATTTGTTTCTTATAATTTGTCCTTATAATTTGACAGTTATTTAAATCTCCTTTATTATTATTATTATTATTATTATTAATATTATTATTATTATCTTTGATATCTGGCGTTTACACATTTCTTTCCGGGTCCCGTCCAGGGACCTAAGGTTAGAAATGGTATCATGACGTTTTCCAATGAAAAAAAAAATTACATAGACAAAGCCCTTCGTAATGTGTGGGCTGTACTCGTGAGAACAATGTTTTGTATTTCTTTAAGGCATGGACTTCCAGGAATCCCATCAATTATTCTATTGGAATCTTTTTCCACCAATCCGAGGGCTCCAACTACAACGGGGATTGTTGATGTTCCCATGTGCGACATTTTTGAGATTTCGAATTCAATTATTATTATTATTATTATAATTATTATTATTATTATTATTATTATCTTCTCCAGCTTTCTCTTTGATATAATCTCTGACGCGGACATTACCCGATAACTATTCTAAGGCAAGGCAATAAATATAAGCATTGCGTTTACACAAATATTTATGTTAACTGCTGCTTAAAATTTCCCGCCAAGAAATCATTTGACATTCATTGTCCGAGTCGCCAGTACTTTTGTCGGTTGGTATTTATAAAATCTTTCTCTTAAAACACTTTTTTAAAAAAAGGAAAACTGCTTTCTGAAGCACCGCAGCTATCATTGTGCTATCCAGGATTGATTGAAGCTTCCTTCCGAACTTTTATTTGAAGTGGTGTGGAAGGTTAACATCATGATTATGTCATTATTGTCTCTTCGAGTTACATGTGATATCCATTTTAGTTTGTTGCTGTTATTGGTAGCCGTCATGTGATATGGTCTCTTTTATTTAGTACAGTACTTTGTGATTCTTTAGCGCCAGTCCACAATTTTCAAAGCAGGATAAGCTTTACCAAGACTTTGCTCCAAGACTTTATGATTATTATTATTTCTTAGGAAACGGCTGTAAACAGTTTAGATATTTCTGAACGGGTTTGGTGCCATGCATGGCATTCATATGAATGTTTCGATCTGTTGATGCTATTCAAGAATATGACTCGAAGTTTCAAGTTAATGTTTTGTTTCTGTAGCAATTTGCGGTATTGTGTGAAACTACCTCTAGCGCTGCCTATTCTATCTGAAATTTCCGTACCCCCAGAACTAAATTTGTTGTAAGTGATGAGTACAGCGACGTATTTGAAGTGTTTAGTATTTATGACATCCGCCTCCTGAATATTTATGAAGGATTAAGGGTAAGCGTCATCATCGATTTCCTTCCAATTCTAGATCATAGTTTCTGTTTTTTAAAAGTTTCATTTCTTGGAATACTTGAGAGAAGGTGTTGCTTTTTGTCCAAGATCCTTCTTATCACAACTAATGAATATCTATATCATCAAGTTAGTACTTCCTCATTATCTGTACATTGGCCTATAATCAGTCAGTTGGCATTGCATGCAACTTTTTGAAGATCAAAGTTGACTAGAAAAGCAAGAGGCCGCCAAAGATTGCCACAAGTAATAAGTGCGATAGAAAAAACTTTTAGCGTAGAACTTGCGGTTACATCTAGCCATTTCAGTTATAAAAAAAAAAATGATGAGACCTTACCGCCAATCTAGTAATGCGCTTAAATTCATAAAGTCTAGGTACCATAAAGGAAAGTACATCCGAACAGTAACCATATAACTTTATATAGATGGCGCAGAGAGGCTACACTACGGCGGGGGGAAAGTTACTGAAGCCGAGATGCCAGGTCAGGACGAATAACACTGCAAATTCTTCTTTTGATTGTAGAAAGAATATCTAAATATCGCAGGAGGAGCAGAACAGACGTGGCAGCAATATTGAAAGCAAGGGCGAAAGTTATATGAGCATATGATGGTTGTGGCTGGTAAAAGGCTTATTTTCAAGTCACCCTTCTTTTACTCACTTACTCAAATCTCTTTCACACTCTTATTACTTTTCGTTTTCTTTATTCCTCTCCATTTTCCCTCCTCTACTCATATTTTAAGTTTTTATCTGTTTTGTTTTTCTCATTTTTTTTCTTTCACTCACAGTTGTCGCATTTTCTCTTACACTCTCGACCTAACAGCTAATCCTGATCTGTCAAAAGCAGCGATCGCCTTTGCCTGAACGTACCCTAATATAATATAATGTACCCTCTCGTCTCATAAAGTACAGTCCCAGGACGGACATCCAGGAGTGACACTATAATTGCTATCGTCAGTCTGTGATTCCAAATAGGCTACAATCATTTCATTACAATCATCATCCGTGAAGCTTGTTCCGGCAAACAGCGAAGGAGGAGACGGAAGTAGCAGTCGAGCCTACGTGTTGAACACTCACTGACCTGCTTCACTCCCGTCCAACCATCGGGCGGGCACTGGAAAAGGGGTGGCTAGCTCGTAAGCGGACAGTATTATGCTGTACTAAGACACGTCATAATGAAACTATTCGGTGATTGGTTGATTAACGGCTAATAACATCCGGGTTGTTTAGCGAAAAATGTTTCGAATGTTCATTGGTGTAGAGGATTTGCATGTATCTGTGATTATAACCCAAGGGCGGTAACGAACGGCAGCAAAGAAAACTCTGCCTGAGAAAAGAAATCTCTGTTTTTTTTTATTTGTCGGTTTTCATCCTTTCAAGAAAAATCTATTTAGTTTCTGTTTCTGTTATGGACCATGTCTTTTCAGGACATGGCGATCATGGATCTCCACAAATTATTTTCTTTCTTTTTTTGTTGCTCACAATACTGGTGTCCCCTTTAAAATACTTCTGTGTCACTGTTCTGTCAACCTTTCACACAAACACGTTAGGATATTACTCACCCCTCCACCCCCCCTCTCTCTCTCTCTCTCTGGAGAAAAAATACCATAAAAACCTTGGCAAATAGAAGCATTGTTCATTTATTCTATTATATGATACATAAGTTATACAAGGATAATGTGTTCAATAGTAGAACAGACAGGGCGCTTAAACTTTGGATAACTTCCAAGGACAATTCCAAATTCATAACCGTGAAGAAGTTAACGGCAAACCATTCCTCTCTCATTTCCAGGAAATCTTGGAGAAGAGAGGAAAGCTGCAAAGAACACAGATTGCAACTCCCCACCTCTGAAGACGATGGCAGTTACAAGTAATGAAATACAATATAGATATTAATTCACGTAGACGAAAATATGAAACCCTAAATAATTGTAATTTTGAAAGTTTATGTAAACCTAGTTTATTTATGGCTATATGTTTTAATTATTTCACCCCCAAGAATGGCAATAAAGCCACAAAGACATTTCTGAGCGTGAAAGGCTATGAGAAAAAGAGAGACATTTTTAAGGAGGGAGAACAAAAAAAACAAAAAGAATTAAGGAAGCAGACGATAACGATTGACCCTGCATTTAAATTTATAAAGATCAAAAGTTGGTGCAAGATAAAAAGGAGGAAGTGTGTTCCACAGTCGAGAAGTGCGAGAGAAGAAACTCTTAGCATAGAACTTACGGTTATATCTAGAAATTTCACATGTAAAATGATAAGGCCTAGCAGCGAATATATTATTAGGTTTCAATTCATAAATTCGAAGTAGCAAAGGGGAAAGCTCATCAGAAAAATTATCATATATATATATATATATATATATATATATATATATATATATATATATATATATATGGTAATTTTTCTGATGAGTTATATATATATATATATATATATATATATATATATATATATATATATATATATATATTACGCGAATCATTCATACGAAAAGCAGATATGATTCGCGTAATATAAATTGAACCTGCACCACATAATTGATATATATATATATATATATATATATATATATATATATATATATATATATATATATATATATATATATGTGTGTGTGTGTGTGTGTGTGTGTGTGTGTGTGTGTGTGTGTGTGCGCGCGCGCGCGCGCGCAAGTTTTGTTAAATTCAGAATTTGCTGGTAGTTCAATGGGTAGCAAAATGAAAAATCTGGGGGCCGAGTTCGAATTCCAGTCGAGTTCCTTATATTCATTTATGCGTAAATATCCTTCGAAAGGCTATGAATTAATCTCCTATCTCCTATCTCAAAGCTGTGGGTTAGATACTTAAAAGTTGTATCTGGAAAAAATCATTTTTAATTTAAAAAAATTCTTTATGCAAAATTCACTCGTAAACAAATAATTATTCTTACCATCTACAATAAAACACGGCTTTAAATACCCCCCAATGGTTGATAAGCCGTAAAAAACACCAAAAAACAAAAAACAACAACAAAAAAAAAACAATTCAATTAACCGTTAAATTTATTCGACAATTTTCCCTGTTTAATCTTTCTTCATTCTATGTTTCTAAGATTTTGTATATCGGTATCAAAACTGTGGAAAAAATGTCTGGGTTTTGCTCTCTTTTCTTCAATTATTTTCGGCTCTCTCAGTCTTCATCAAGAATTGCAGCGTCTTAGGACTTTACGCAATCTGGCTGCATTTGATGACTACATACTGTCATTTGTTTTAAGTCCTGAAATCCGAATCAGTTCAATGTAATGTCATGTGTGACGGTCAATGGAGCTAGACTGCACCGGACATTAATATATCAAATATTAATACATATTATTATTTGATTTGATATCCTGTCCGACATTTACATGATTCGGCTGGGTGATAATAACCATATGTCAGCTGCTACCCGCAGCTTGGAAACAGAGTATACAAAAATGCAGCTTAGTGACAGTGTATACATACATTTATATAAAGAAATGGATTAAGTTCTACAATTATTTAATATATGTTCTTTTTATACGTTAATATTGTAGAAACAATTTATTTAAAGTAAATGCTCTGTTTTTAATTAAACAGTATCAATTACATTTACCAGACTGAATATTCTAGACATTTCGTAGAATATATGCACTCTCCAACAGGAAGTGAAGCTGTATCCCTATACGGAATCCGGAAATTTCTCGAATATTCAAGCCAGTAAATGTAATTAACACTGTTAAATAAAAAAACAGCATTTACTTAATTAAATTGTATCTATAAACATAACGTATAAACAGAAAATATATTACATATTTTATATATTATTATTATTATTATTATTATTATTATTATTATTATTATTATTATTTTTATTTTCTTTGATATCTGGCGTTTAGACATTTCTTTCCGGGTCCCGCCCAGGGACCTAAGGTTAGAAATGGCATCATGACACTTTCCACTGCAAAGAAAAAAAATAATTACATAGATAAAGCCCTTCGTAAAGTGTGAGCTGTACTTGTCAGAACAATTTTTTGTATCTCTTTGAGGCATAGACTTCCAGGTATCCCTTCAATCAGCCTACTGGAATCTTTTCCAAACAGTACAAGGGCTCCAACTACAACAGGGATTGTTGATGTTCCCATGTGCCACATTTTTGAGATTTCTATTTCAAGGTCCTTGTATTTTGACAGCTTTTCGAATATCTTCAAATATACATTGCAGTCTGCAGGGACTGCCATATCAATAAGGAGGCACTTATTTTGTTTGTGGTCTTTAATAACAATGTCTGGGCGGTTGGCTTTGATAGTTCTGTCAATGTGTATTGTGTAGTCACATAGAATTGTAACAGGTCCTATCTCCGTAACCGGGTGAGGGTGGTGTTCGGACCAGTTTCTTTCAGTTTCCTTCCCATAGGAGTTGCAAATTTTCCAGTGGAGATATTGGCCCACTCTGTCATACCGGGTTTATGTTCAGTGGGTGCCAATATCGTGCAACCTGATACAAGATGATCAATGGTTTCTGGATATTTATCACAGAATCTGCATTTTGGGCTAACACAGTATGTTAGTATATGTGCTTGATAATTCCTAGTTAACAAGAATTGGTCCTGTGCAGCAATGATAAAACCTTCAGTTTCAACTTTCAACCCTGCACTACGTAGCCACTGATGGGTGCGGTCTACGTCAGCTTGTTTGTACGGGCAGAATATTGGCCGTGGAGCGGTTTATCTTGCCATTGTTTCTTTATCTGGTCGGTCGCATTTGTCTTTGCATTCTTTTTTAAGTATTTTGCAGCTTCAGCCGGTGTACAGTGATGTATTTGCATTTCTGTGCCCATTTGAAACTCCATTTTGAATTTGTCGGCTTCCTTTACTACAGAGTAAAGACACTTACTACTTTCATGTTCCTTGACACATACCATCATCCAGTCTTTTGTATTTTCCAAGTATCTTTGGAGGCCAATTGTTGTAGTTTTGTAGGATAGTTCTAGTTGAACTAGTCCTCTGCCTCCTTCGGATCTGGGCACATACAGGCGATCAATATCAGCTTTGGGATGATGCATGCGGTATCAAGTGAGGAGCTTTCTCGTTTTGGCGTCCATTCGCTTAATTTCAGCTATGGTCCAGTTAAGAATATTAAAGCTGTATTGCACCACAGGAACAGCCAAGGTGTTTATGGCTGATATTCGTTTTTTTGAGTTTAGCTTGGTATTTAGTACCAGGCGTACACGCCTGTAGTACTCCTTTCTTACCTTCTCATTATTATTATTATTATTTTATGTCTTTGATTTCTGTTGTATAGTCATTACTTTCCGGGTCCCAACCAGAGTCCTATGGTCAGAAATGGCATGATGACATTTTCCACTAAGGATTTTTTGAGAAAAATGAAAAGAAAAAGAAAAACTTAAGATCACACGCATTTTACATAGATTAAGCCCTTCGTAAGATGTGACCTGTACTTGTGATGATAGTCTTTTGTATTGCTTTAAAACATGACTTGAATGAGTCTACTGTAATCTTTTCCAATCGATTCGTGGGCTCTAAATACAGCTGGAATTGTTGATGTCCTCATGTGCCACATTTTTGAGATTTCGATTTCAAGGTCCTCGTCTTTTGATAATTTTTTAAAGATCTCCAAATATTACAATGTGCAGAGACTGACATATCAATAAGAAATCACATTCTGTTTTTGTGGTCTCTGATCACGATGCCTGGCCAATTAGCTTTTATTGTTCTGTCTGTGTGTATTGTAAAGTCACATAATATTATTACAGATCCTATCATTGCAACTGAGTCTGGT
The DNA here is from genome assembly GCA_964036315.1 of Acanthosepion esculentum. Taxonomy (NCBI): domain Eukaryota; kingdom Metazoa; phylum Mollusca; class Cephalopoda; order Sepiida; family Sepiidae; genus Acanthosepion; species Acanthosepion esculentum. The sequence goes on along the minus strand of OZ038505.1, from coordinate 8,563,267 downwards.
GGGTGTTCATACCAATGTCCTTCAGTTTCTTTTTCATTATTATTATTATTATTATTATTATTATTATTATTATTATTACAACTAACAATACGGGCCAAAATTTCACGGTTTCCCTATTTTCTTTTTTTATGACTACTTAAATGATTGAATAAGCTCGATAAACATTTGAGTTTACCAACTTTAACAAAATATGGCGATAACAATCACAAACTTTAAAGCAGGTCATTATTTAAAGAAGTAAGAGGGTACAAACAAAAAGATTTAGAATGGAAAAATTCTTCCATTTCACTGAAGCAGATGTTAAACAAATGAGAGCATAGTCGTATTTTTTTCTTTCCTTCTTTCTCTGTTTGCTGCTGCTATGCTAAGTCTGAGTTGGCAGGGAACAGGCAAGCTATTTCAGAGCATGCGTACCATGCTAACTAATTAAGAAATGCAAGAATATGCATAATAATAATAATAATAATAATAATAAGAATAAGAAGAAGAAGAAGAAGAAGACTAGTAACATTTTTTTTATGGGGCTTTACAGTAAAAACAGACAGAACAATCAAATCTTATCGTAATGTAATTTTGAAGATTTCAAAAAGTAGAAAATTAAAGGATCTTGACGTTGAAATCTATATATATATATATATATATATATATATATATATATATATATATATATATATATATATATATATATACATATATATATATATATATATATATATATATATATATATATGTATGTATATATATAAAAGCTGGTACTTCGTATTCTAGGGCGGCTAGCCAATCCCTATTGCAAACTTTCGCTCAGGCACCTTTGCTATGCTGCAACCTAGTGACAGTTTCTGGAAGAGAGCGCGTTATCTAGAATGATCAACAATCAGCACACTCAAACCCTCGATCACGATGACATGCGACTTCGTGCTAACACAGCTATCGACGGGCCTAATTTCACTCACAAGGCTTGGGTCAAGCCGTGGTATGGTTTTCAAAGGTAGCGCACACAGCGATCGCCCCCACTGCAGACCGATATCATCAGGAGAGATTCGAACCGGGTTCGCATGGTCATAAAGCGAAGTTCTAACCACTCGGCCATATATATATATATATATATATATATATATATATATATATATATATATATATATATATATATATATATATATATATATATCTTTGCCGTGCATTTAAAACCGTAAATTTAAAAAAATAGAACTAATGTCTTTAATTTAATAACAAAATTAAATTCAAATGCTTTAGCTTCCATTTTTGAAACATGGTTATCACTGTGTAGCGAAAAACCCATATTTTAAATCAATTAATTTATAATATTAATGCTCTGTAAATTTACATTGAGCACTATTGTGTAAAAATAAAAATATTTATAAGAACACCGGGTTATATATCTTACTGTTCCTTCTTTATATATATATATATATATATATATATATATATATATATATATATATATATATATATATATATATATATGCGTGTATGAGTGTACTGTTGTAGGGCCTTATTAAATTCAAGATTGGATTAGACTGTTATTAGCTCCAGATTTTTATTTCAACGCCTGCTGCAAACCCCAGAATTTTTATTCAGTTCATCATTAATTTACCAATTACGCCGGAAATGTCCACTTTTTAATATTCATATAATCTGTATACCGCTGAGTGCATTTTATCTCTCTTCTATCAACAGCCTCCAAAGAATTGACCCTTTTTTTCAGTGACGGTCATTCTTCAAGAGGTTAAAAAGTATGGCTTCTACTCAATCGAGAAGACAGCGCTCCCTGAAGGTAGCTTCATCATGGGCGGGGGCGAAGAATAGACACCACTGGTCGATCACCGGGGCTTAGACCTATAAAGACTGGTCAAGTCCACTTCACAAATAATAGAAAGTCTATGCGTTGCTGGACGTTTAGCTACTTTCACTAATAAATGACACAGAATGGCTATCAAATGCGGAATGGACAGTCCTCGTTTCGAGTGACCCGTGTACGCTGAATGCCAAAGTTTCCTTCTCCAACTCACCCCACCTTTCCTTCCTTACGGACGTTACTTTCCGGTCGGCTACTCCATTCAGCGACATCAAACCTCTTCACACACAACAAGGTTTGCCCGCGAGATACAAGTACTGGGGCGGAAGAGCTTGCGGGAGGAAGTATCAAAGAGATTTCAATGCAAAAGATACGTGTTTGAGAATTTGTTGGTCCGGGGGATTTTGCTGGCTGAGGTTGGTGTGTTCCGGTCAATGTGTGCGTTTGTGTAGGCGATACTGGTTCGACCCCCAGGCAGCGAAAACATGAGTGTAAAAGGCTATCTTTACTTGTGTAGACATCTGTACGCCACTTTCTCTCTCTCTCTCTCTCTCTCTCTCTCTATCTTACCCTATATATATATATATATATATATATATATATATATATATATATATATATATATATATATATATGTATGTATATATACCCTCAAACAATCTCTCATTTATCTATCTATCTATCTCCCCTCATTTTATCTATCTATATATCTATCTATCTGCCCTCAAACAATCTCTCATCTATCTATCTATCTATCTATTTTCTCACTCACTCACTCACTCACTCACTCATTCACTCACTCACTCATTCACTGTATGACCATGGTGTTTTTTCTCTTATACGAAGAAGACTGAAAGAAGTCCTTAAATATTACCGGAGATAATGAATTCATATGATATTTAAATTTACGCTATCTAATACCAGATGAAGCGTGAAACCCTTTGACATATTGTCAATCCTCATTATTTTGTATATGACAATTCCTTTCAGGAGGTGGGCGATAAGGAGTCTCCACAACGTCCGATCGTTTCTTACACTAAATAATATCTGAATCCATTTCTCCGTGTCCTGAGGATGTTCTAGCTGTGTAATAGTAGTCGGAAAACGGTTTTCCAATTCCAGTTGGCTTCATTATATTCGCAAATACCATTAGAAAATGTCTGAATCCATTTACTCCCCGAAGATATGGGTTAAACGGTAGGACATTTTTATTCTCACAGTATTGTTAATGCAATGTTCACTCATAAGAACCGATTTATTGTTACAATAAATTTTGGCTTTAAATAATCTACAAAAGGTAGATACCAACTGGCCGTGATCGAGATGTGAAATTAATATCAACTGGCCTTGATCGAAAAGTCCTACTAGGTAAAAATATACCTCCCGACCGGAAAAACACCTGTATATTCTATTTTCCTCAGGGAAAGTCCTCCTATAACCGAAGCGTGCAGTGACCAATTTGACGAAGGAAGACTAGTTTGATATATCAGTTATCGATTTAATGACTACACCTCTTTCATTACACATTCTCCGGATCTATAGCTATTATCTTCCGGAAACCTAAATACAGCTTACACGCTTAAATGAATTGTTTAATCAGTCATTATAAGGGTTATTTTTAGTGTACCCTGTAAAAATAACATTTGTCGTAATAAGATATAATGTCAGATTAACAAATCCCTTAAATATTATACAGGGTATCCATAAAGTTCGTGTGCACTTTAAAAAAAATTATAACTTTATTTGTATTTGCGATAGAAATAATCTGTAAAAAATGTTATAAAGTTTAATGTACCTATTTTTAATTATTGTACTATCCAGGTTTTTTCACGCACCGACTTTAAACAGATTTACATTATATATATATATATATATATATATATATATATATATATATATATATATATATATATATATATATATATATATGATTTTGCCATCAAGCCGATAAAAGCGAATGAGGGTAAATGGGTTACTGAGAAAGATAAGAAATCGAGATGACAAAATAACCGGATATTAGGACGTGAATATGTCAACTGACGATCCATTTGAATTTATGAAGTTGACAGGAAAGGAAAAAAGCTGAAAGAGAGTTGCACAGATAAGAAATGTCGGAGAAGAAAGGACTGGCCTAGAAATTACGGTGGCATCATACAATTACAACAGTGATTTGATTGAATCTGTTAACCCTTCACTACAATATATTCTGTTGATCCATATGGTTCTCTTGCTTCTTCGAACTTATACAGGCTGGCCATAAAGTTCGTGTGCACTTTAAAAAAATTATAACTTTATTTGTATTTGCGATAGAAATAATCGGTAAAAAATGTTATAAAGTTTAATGTACCTAGTTTTAAGTATAGCTAAAATAACTAATTTCATTTCAGGCATTACTGTAAATCAGTTGGCAAATGTTGTCCGTGAAATGCAAAATCGTATTACTCTTTGTATTGCTAATGATGGAGGACATGTGGAAACTTAAATAAAATTTCAATAAAACTTAAAAAAAATATAGATTTACTTCTTTCTAATCCTTTTCACAAATTATGTCTATCGCAAATACAAATAAAGTTATAATTTTTTGAAAGTGCACACGGACTTTCTGGAAAACCCTTTATATGTCGTACATGTTGCTCTTTGAGCACATAAAGAACGCGAACCTTGAGAAAACATCGAAAATGAACTGACCTATTCTCTTTTCATATAAAGTATGGCTATGTATAGGTTTTATTGACTAAAATACCTATTGATTTTTCTGAATACTGTTTCATAACTATACATATATATATATATATATATATATATATATATATATATATATATATATATATATATATATATATATATATATATATATATATATATCAATTATGATAATAGTTAGCTGCTCGTTACCGAATCCATTAATTTGCGAGGATGGCTGGCTAATCCCTATTAGCCGCCAGTTCGAAACATTTGTTTTTCTTCAACATTCACAAAGCCAACTTTCTTATTCAGCAACAACGAAAATATTTATCAGCAAAACATAATAATTTTAAAGGAAATAAATTTTCTTTATTTTTATAACTCTTTCATAATTCTGTCTGGTTTAAAACATATTTTAAAGCACTGGAGACACACTACTTATAAATTAGCCCTCTTCATTTTGAAGGGAAATAAATGTACTTAATTTTTCGCGAAGAAAGGACATTCATAAGGTTTGTATCAAATGCCAGCCATTAGAGTCCATAGCTCAACTGGTTGGGCAGCTGATGCGGTAAGAACCGCTTGCTAGAAGAGTTGCGAGTTCAAATTTAACCAACTGATTCTTCTAGTTTCGATTAAATTATTTGCGCTTAAGTGAATATAACGAACAAAGCTGCAATTGAAACTCTGTTTCCAAGTCCGTGCTCTGACACCATTGCATCACCCGCAAATCCTAGTTTACAGCACCTATTATTCCCAATTTCTGTCACTGGTCTAGGTACTGACAAGGCTTGATGTAGCTTGACATCGGTGATCATAAGTGAACCGGTGTATCAATGTGATATGGACGCAAGCCAAATGGTAATTTTAATGGCGAAATTGGGCGTTGCTCCAGAGGAAATATTTGGCATTCTTTCATCGAACAGTTTTACTAATGGCTGAAATTTATAAAATGTTCTTAAACTTTTTCTCAAGAAATTAGGCTTTTATGTCTGCTAAATATTATTGCTCTTTCTAGTAGTGATGGGAGTTTCCTTCCAAACCTTTTGTTTTGGGTTGTATGAAAAGTTATCAGTTGGGTTATAATGATTATTTTAGCTTCCAGTTCTAACCAATTTTGTTGCTGCTGCTGTTGGCAATGTTCAAGTGATAATCTTTCTGATGTTTTATATAACTCTTTGTGATTATGTAGCGCCATTCGATAAGATCTGATGATGAATCGTTTCAACGTGATATGGCTGTGAGCCGTTTATTTCTGAATATTTAATATGAAACTAAATAATTCTTAAATTTATGTTACCTATAAAAAAAAAGTGTAAATGAAATCCTTTTGAGGTACTGCATAATTTATGAGTTCAAAACAGGTTCGTAAGCTTTCGAAACGAGCTGTGTGCTTTTATGTATGATGTTTATGGACACAAGGTTTTAACTATGAGGAAATGAACAGCAGTAATATATTCCGTTTCGGTCGGGGAATAATAGCGCCAATGATTCCTCTCGTTTTGGATGACGGCCTTCAATCGATAATAAGTTCGAAACATTAATGAGGAAAATCATTAGCTGACAACAGATACGTGACCCAACTCTTCCATACAACACATGTTGCAAACATAAACCACATTTAGGTCTGGAGTCCCGTAAGAAATAAGAGATCATAGACGGACCACATGCACCGCAGCTATAGCAACAGCAATCTTACAATCTAAAAATATTATCTGACTTTAAATAACCTGCAAAATATAATAATAATAATAATAATAATAATAATAATAATAATAATAATAATAATAATAATCTTATAAATATAAGTAGCTATACGCGTCCGGCAAAACCTTAGGTGCTTTGGCTTGTAAATAAACAAGCCAATACCTAAGGAAAAAAAGGATAAAAAAAGAAAGAACTAAGAACATATACTTCCGACGAAAATAATCGTCTAGAATCTAAGTTCAGAGTCCAAAGAAAAAAAAAACTCTCACACGAGTAAATTAAAAATAACTAAGCAAACTGCTCAATACACCAAATAGAGCAAAACTAAGTTAACCTAGAAAGGCAGACAAACCTACCAAGGTTTCAACTACGCGGATCGTCAGGGCACGATCCGCGTAGGTGAAACATTGGTAGGTTTGTCTGGCTTTCTAGGTTAACTGATATATATATATATATATATATATATATATATATATATAAATATATATATATATATATATATATATATATATATAAATATATATATATATATATATATATATATATATATATATATATATATATATATATATATATATATTCTGTAGTTGACTGCTATTAACAAGCAGAAAGATTTTTTTCTCCTGATGATGGCCATGTCGGCCGAAACTATTCGAGGAATCTAACCGAAATTTATAAAAACGAAAGAATATTAACATACAACACAGTGTTTCTGAAGATTGTAATTTTTTAATATATTTTATTGTTCAAAACGTGTATATATATATATATATATATATATATATATATATATATATATATATATATATATATATATGTCTTATCATTTTTTCCTTCTTGCTCTTCATATTTCATTTTCTGTCTTCTTTTTTCCTTTCTTTGAAGAGACTATATCTTATCTTACTTTCTTTTCTTTTTTCGACTATTTCTTGTGTCTTTCTTTATTTATTTATTCCTTTAAAGGTAACTATATCTTATGTTTTTCTTGCTCTCTTTCTTTTCTTATTTCCTTTTTCATTTTTTCGTGAGAAAAGCGATTGATAGTAAGTAAATATTAAAAATTGTAATAACCATCACTTACCACCGTCTGATGAGATGCTATGATAGGACTCGAAACATGGATGCATTGTTGTAGTGGTTTCATATATATATATATATATATATATATATATATATATATATATATATATATATATGTATGCATATATGTGTGTGTGTGTCTGTGTGTGTGTGTGTGTTTGTGATCCACGGATAGACTGTTCCGCTGTATCACAGCTCATTGGTGTGGCTAGACATCCGATAGCCTTAATCCAGGATCGAAACCCAACCGATTTGGCATCAGTCGGAGATTTTACCCTAAGCTATAAATAAAAATAAATATAAATATAATACCAGCATTTGAAAATTGCTTCGGCATGAAACTCTGAGTTGTGCTATTAATGTAAGATATTATGTATATTGTTTAATATATATATATATATATATATATATATATATATATATATATATATATATATATATATATAAAGGGAAGAGGTTATATTAGTTCCAACGAGCGAAAAGTGTGTATATTAAAAAGAAGGGAGAAACCGAAAACGTTTTTGATTGTTATGTTGATTTTTAAAAAGATATTATGCTTTATTTTACATAATTTTGCTACACGTGTTTCCAGTCTCGCAACAGTCCTCAGGCAAACAATGGAGATTTCCACATATTATTAAAAATAATTAAATTTTCTTCATGTTTTTCCATATTAAATATTCTCCATATGAGACATTCTCTTTTTTGTGTTAGTGATCCAAACGTCTTTATATATATATATATATATATATATATATATATATATATATATATATATATAAAAAGAAGAGAGAAACCGCAAACGTTTTTGGTAGTAATGTGAATTTTAAAAATAAATATGTTTTATTTTCCATAATTTTCATGACCACCAAAATTAAAACAATATTTTTTAAATATCCACATTACAACCAAAAACGTTTGCGGTTTCTCTCTTGTTTTTAATATATATATATATATATATATATATATATATATATATATATATATATATATATATATATATATATATATATATATATATATATTTATATATATATATATATATATTCAAGACGGTATATGTAATTAATACAGTTTATTTAAAAAAGAAAAAAAAGAGCATTTTCTTAAATAAATTATACCTATTAAAATAATGTATAGACAGAAAATATATTATAGGTTCGATTCCTATTGGAAAACGCATATTTTCTAGGAAATTTCTCGAACATTCAAGCCGGTATATGTAATTAATAGTGTTAATTTAAAAAAGAAACAAATTATTTATATTAATTGTATCTATTAAAATAACGTATCGATAGAATATATATATATATATATATATATATATATATATATATATATATATATATATATATATATATATATATATTCTTCATATAATCTCACATCAACATTAATATTATAGTAAGAGACGAAAGCCAAGAGCACTTTCATTACAAACAGTTATATACAACTTGATAACTTACATATCAAGTTATCTGTATATCCATCGATAGAGGAGGAGTAATATTACATAGCAATTCAACACTTTTACTTTATTA